>JAKSZT010054334.1:41876361-42143862 GCA_026826555.1 Tolypeutes matacus | reverse complement strand
TTCAGAGACCCTTGCAATTTCATATAAATTTGAAGTTCTGCTTTTCCATTTCTTCAAAAAAGGCTGCTGTAATTTTGATAGGAATTGTGTTGACCCTGCAATCTGCTCTCAGAAATGTTTACATCTTAAAATTATCAAGTCTTCCAATTAATGAAAATGAGAATCCTTTCCTTTATTTAGGTCTTCCTTAATTTCATACATCAGTGTTTTATAGATATCAGTGTACAAGTCCTTCACATTACTCATTCCTTGATATTTTATGCTTTTAGATGCTATTGTAAATTGAATTATTTTCTTTATTCTTCAGATTGTTCATTTCTAGTATATAGAAACACAATTGATTTTTGTGCATTTATACTATATACTGTCCCTTAGCTGAAGTCACTTATTAGGTCTATTAGTTTTCTTGTGGATTCTTTTGGATTTTCCATAGATAAGATTATATTGTTTGCAAATAGAGATAGTTTTATTTCTTCCTTTCTCATTTTGATACTTTTTCTTTCTTTCTGTTTCTTAGTTGCTCTAGCTTGAAGTGTTAGAAAATACTGAAAAAGATAAAAATACATTGAGGAAAGTGGGCATCTTTGTCTTGCTCGTGATCATAGTGAGAGAGCTTTCAATTTTTGCTATTGTGTATGATGTTAGCTGTGGGGTTTTCATAAGAAGACCTTTATCATATTGAGGAAGTTCCTTTCTATTCCTAGTTTCTGAATGTTTTAATCATGAAAGGGTGTTGAATTTTGTCCAATATCTTTTCTGCATCAATTAGATAATCATGTGGTTTTTTTCTGTCATTCTTTTTATGTGGTGCATTACATTGATTGACTTTTGTCTCTTAAAATGCCCTTGCATTCCTGTAATGAGTTTGGTCATGGTGTATAACCTTTGTAAGATATTGTTGGATTCAGTTTGATAGTATTTTGTTAAGGACTTTTGCATCAATATGCAAATAATGATAAAGGAAATTAGTCTGTAATTTTCTTTCCTTCTGATGTCTTTATCAGGCTTTGGTAATACTGGTCTCATAGAATGAATTAGAAGGTGTTCCTTAATTATGAAATGTTCTCTACTCTTGAATTCTTTGAAAGAGTTTGAAAAGCATTGGTGTTAAGTCTTCTTTAAAGCTTTGATAGAATTCACCAGTATTTTTACTAGAATTCTCTTGTTACAGAGATTTAGAATCCAACATTTTTAGGATTGATCATTTGATCACTATCTTCAAAGATACTATTATGACACCTCATTTTTACCCATTAATTCCTATTTTCCTGGTTTCTCATTTCACTTTATTTGCTATCCATCCTAAACTTCTTGATAAATTATTTCAAATGTCCTCTCATCAGCATCCTTAATTCCCTGAGCTTTCCCATTCTCCCACTGCATATACCTTGTTAAGATGTTTCATGTAGTGAATCAATCATCTGCTTTTTCTTTCCTGACCCAAGTTCTTGAGGCATGTTGGAGAAAATTAAATTAGTGGATTGATTAGTGTCAAAGCATATTCCTTGTTTCAAACTCCAAATTTATGTGAAAATCCACACTGCTCACCAATTATATTACGTGTTCTTATTGAGGTTCTTTTCTAAGCAATGTGTAGTGGTTATTTTGAAATGTCTTCTCCTCATTTTCTATAACCTAATTCTACCCAAATTTCAATATATTGTTTGCTTCATAGTGAACATAGAACATAAAAGCACTAAAGAGTGAGAATTCCTAACACATCCATGATGCCCTGGGTCACCCCTTCTTGAATGTTTAATTATCAATTGCTTCCCCTTCTGTATTAGTTAGTCAAAAGCGGTGCTAATGCAAAGTACCAGAAGTCTGTTGGGCTTTATAAAGAGTATTTATTTGTGGTAGAAGCTTATAGTCACAAGGCCATAAAGCATAGGTTACTTCCCTCACCAAGTCTGTTGTTATGTGTTGGAGCAAGATCGCTGCCAACATCTGCAAGTGTTCAGCCTTCCTCTTCCACCCAAGGCTCCTTGGTCCCAGCTCCTTCCTTTCTCAGCTGTAGGTTAGCATAAGTCTTGTCTCTCTCCCCAGGGCTCATTTTTCTTCCCAGGTTCAGCTGCTCTGCTCGCTCCACAAGACCAGCTGTAAACTATCAGAAGAATGGCTAGTCTCTCTTCCTGGGGCCTCTGCTGTGTCTAAAGGAGACTTCTGTCTTTCCTCACATATCTGCTTTTCTGTGTGTTTATTTCCTGGGTCTCCAGCATCAAAAATTCCAACTCTCTCCTCTGCCTTGTTATTTTCTCTTTGAGTCCCCTCCCACCAAGAGGGCAGGAATTCAACATTCTACTGATGTGGCCGAATCAAAGCCTTGATCATAATGTAATCAAGTAAAAGTGAAACCTCAGAATCAAGTACAATCTAATATGCACAGAGGAACAGACCAGTTTGAAAACACAATCTAATATCCATTTTTGGAATTCATTAACAATACCAACCTGCTACACCTCCCAATTCCTATCTTTGGTACAGATTTTCAACTTACTCAATTCTTTCCTGAATCCTTCCTCTCGCTCATGTTTACTTTATGGTTTTCCCTCCCTTTATCATCAAATTGATTGAAAAGATACTCCATGCTCACTACATATATTTTCATAAATTCTGTTTCTTCTTCAGCCTGTGAAAAATACATTGAAACTTACTTCATGTGTTCTTATGAATTTCATCAATAATCTATTCTATCAATCATTAATTTAGAAGTCTTGAATCAGGTGTGTATAAATTATATATCTTTATTATAATTAAAATCTGATTGTTATAATTAATATCTGAATACATCAGATATTCATACATGTAGGCTTATATATATGTATGTCTATAAACACCATTTTACAATTGCCCATTGCGGGTAGTAGAAAAAATACACAAGTATGAACATACACATATAGAAATGAGTACATTTGGCAAACATAGGTTCCACATCAGTTATTAGTAAGTAAGTCACTCATTTCAGTGCTTGCTCCAATTATCTTCTCTTGTGAATACATTTCCTCTGCCATCCTCCATGTCCTGCTGCTAATCTCACAGGGTTATCTTTGGCCACATAGCAAGGAACAGAAAGGGAACTTTAATGATAATCACAGTTTTGGGAAGACATTGGTGGACATGTGAGTGAGTTATTCTCTTACTTTTTATTCTACGGCAAAACCTGCAAAGCTGTGGAGCACTGTTTCAATGGCTGTTGAAAAACATGGCTGTTTTTCTTATATGTATAGGAATCAATATAAGCCTTTGGGGCAATGGATTGGGTGGTCTGTGGGATCTGTGCCATTGGTAGTATCCTTTTCCCATGTGATATCCCATGAAATAAGATACCTTTTCTCACCTCATCCAGAATCAAATCCATTCCATTCTTCTGGGGATGGGATAGTCATTTTGCTTTAAGGGGAGGGCTCTTCTCAGGGCTGGCAAGTAGCCCATGTACACTGCCACAATTTTAATTTCTTCTTGACCCACAGATGCTATGCAGATCTTTTGTCATACAAAATTTGGGTCCACATGAAATGAGGTGCAATCTTTTATCTCTCTTAATTCACTGTGCTTGTTCTTTCATTCTCTTGTACTCTCACAAGATAGAAAATATGGGATATGGCTATGTGCTCTGCCTCTCAGCAAATTCCCCAAAAGGATAAATGTCATCCTTGTGTTCCAATTCTCCCCCATACACCAGTCTCATTTCATTTATATCCATCCTTTCTCTTTATTTGTGTGCCCTGCTATAATTCAGGCATTCAACTTCTTTCATGTCATTCACTGAAATGATTTTCTAAGGGTATCTTTATCTAATTTTTTCAATTCATATTCCTACTGCTGCCAGGGTCATATTTCAAAAGATACATTTAATGTTGTAATGTGTGATTTCAAATTTTAATAATAAAGTAATCACAAAAACATATTTGAGTATTAAAAAAATGGCTTGTTCTATGTGTCACTGATGATTATCTATGAACCTCTATTTTAAATTTCTCCACAAAATTAGG
This sequence comes from Tolypeutes matacus, assembly GCA_026826555.1. Classification (NCBI taxonomy): domain Eukaryota; kingdom Metazoa; phylum Chordata; class Mammalia; order Cingulata; family Chlamyphoridae; genus Tolypeutes; species Tolypeutes matacus. Next base: position 42,139,870 of record JAKSZT010054334.1, on the reverse strand, counting down.
TTCCAGCTTCCTCTAGTTGTTTCTTCTAAGAAAGATGCCATTATCTTTGTTCCATTCATATTGCTGTCTAGAATATTCTCTCACTTATACTTGGTAAAATGTTTTCTTCCAAAGTATATTTGAAATATATCTTTATATGTGAAACTTCCCAATCCACTTGGCACCATTTGTTGCTCTTTGTTTCATGATTCCACAGCACTTTTGTATATAAGGGAGAAATCTATTCTTGACTCACTGTTTAACAGAATATACTCAGGTTTATCCCTATGAATCTCCCTGTCTCATTTTCAATTTTGGTAACAACATGATAGCTAAAATGTTAGTGTGTGACAGAGTGCTGTTAGCAGAACTGACAAAGAATATATCCTAGAACCAATTCAAGGACCATCCAATCTCTTCTGAGAGATATGAGAAGGATTTAAAGAGAATTTTTATGAATAAATACATGCTATGAGCCTTAACTCTTCCTTCTAAATGGCACCAGGGATGAACTATACCACTTTATAATGACTTCACATCAGTCTAGGGTTTGTCATTTTATTGAGGTCCACTAGGAGAGCCTGAGATGCATTTCCCAATTTAAGTAGTGCAGACTAGTGTTGGGAACATGCGTAAGAAAGTATAAATGACTTGTAGCAAGAAAGAATTAGTGCTAGGACATGCATAATTGTAACCTCTGGGATAAACTCCCAGCTCACTTTGAAGTCTCTTAGCCATAAAATCTCATTTGTATTTAATATTTCCCCTTTTTAGTTAAGAGGGTGGTGTGTATGGGAATATAGTTTTCATCATAACATTTATGTAATCTAAAGCTTATTTTTAAAATATTAAAAAAAAAAAAAGAATTAGTGACAGAGAATAGAGGACTATATTTTGGAAATAGCTATACAACCAACACTGGTTAGTCAATGAATGAGTTTGTTCTATCTAGTAGAGTAGAGTTTAATAATCTGGAAGCTGCCAATGTGGGGTCATTTTGGATGCAGCTGAAGGGTCGATCTAGGGGAAGATGAAACATCTGCACAAAAGAAGCTGGGGCTGGACTACCATATCCTCTTGGCCATAATAATAGTAAGGTAGGAAACTGATATTTATGTTTATTTCTATTCAGATATCTTGTGTGACCTAATATCTCCTAATATTGATTCAGCTATTTACCACTGCTTTGATTTTATTCTGAAAGATACAAAAAACTTTTTAAAAAATGTAAATAGTTTTCAGCATTGTCCACTCAGCTTCTCAGCTTATTTATTGGGTTTATAAAAATCTATATTTATGTATAATTTATGAAAAATAAAGTTCACCCATTTTAAGTGCTCAATTCTGAATTTTAACAAATATATTCACCCAAGTAGCAATTACCACAATTAAGATAGAGACTATTTTTATCACTTCCAAAAAGTTATCTGTTTCTCTTCTCAGTCAATTTCCCGCTTCCCACAATGTTCTCAGCAAATGCTGGTAATGATTTCTTTCATTATAGATTAGATTTGCCTTTTCCTGGGTTCTCTTTTATTTTTATCTCTCTCATTAAATTTTGCTCTTACCAGTTTGGATTTACACCAATTTTTTTTCTTTCAGAGGATAAATTATTTTTTAATGTATATTTAATTTAAGAAACATTAAAAGTCTATTTTTCCTTCCCATACAAGAGAACTTAAAATCATTTAATTCAGCATCACACACTTCAAATATAGATATTAGGTCATGTTTTTTATATCTTATTTTGTTGAACCTACAGATTAGATATTGTCACTGCTACTATTTTATTGTTATCATTGTCATTATTGCCAGTTGTTGTGATTATTATTATTTTATATTTAATAAAGTTATATTTCCAAAATATGTCCTATTTTATTTTATTTTCATTCTTCTTGCATCTCAGACTTTCCTTCTGTGATCACTTTCCTCTTGCCTAAATCACATCCTTTAAAATTTCTTATAGATTTGGGCTTTTAAAAATTTTTTAAATTTATTTTAATTTTTAAAGAAGCTTTAGATTACATAAAAGATACATAAAAAATATAGGAGGTTTCCCATTTTTTCTCTATTAACAACATCTTTGATTAGTGTGGTACATTTGTTACAATTGCTGAATACATGTTGAAGCATTGCTACTAATCATAGTCTATAGTTTACATTATAGTTTACACTTTAGACCACACATTTTTATTGGTTTTAACAAAATATATAATGGCCTGTAGCTGTTATTACAATGCCATTCAGAACAATTCCAATGTCCCCAAAATGCCCCATATTACACCTTTTCTTCCCTCTCCCTCCCTTCGGAACCTCTGGTGGCCACTGCCTTTATGTCAATGATACAAGTTCTTCCATTGCTAGAATAATAATAAATCTACTTTATTTCATATTTGCAGTTGCCCCATCACCCCTTATATTTGTTCATTCCTCAATCTTTAGGATTTGGCCCTTTGATAAAAAAATTTCCATTTCCCTTTTCTGATTTTTTTTGAAATTTTGTCATTATTTTAGAAAACAGTTCAGTATAGCATATGATTCTTGGTTGACAATAATATTCCCTGTAAATTAAAGACATTATTCCAATGTCTTCAAGCTTCCATTGTTGATATTGAGGAAGTAGACTTCCTCAATATCAACTTCCATAAAGTTGTTGTTCTTACAGGAAATCTATTCTTTGCTCTCTGGGCAATTTGATTTTGGCCTGCAACTTCATATGATGTGTGAATGTCTTCTATTTTTGCTGGTTCAGTATTTTGGCCTTCCTGAATGAATATCTTTCATCAATTTGAACATCTTTCATCAATTTGAAAAGACGCTTACTGTTTTCTAGGAATCCAGTTGGTTGAATCTTGTATCTTCTTGCCTATATTTTGTGTCTCTTAGCAATTGCATTCCTTTAGTGGTCTGTGCTGTATTTTGAATATTCTTGTCAATTCATACTGTAAGTTCATTATTTCTTTATTCTTCTGTGTCTAAAATAATGTTCTACCCATCTTTTGAGTTTTTAATTTCATATTGTGTTTCTAGAAGGTCTATTCAATTCTTTTTTGACATCTGTCTGCTACCTTTTATGGTGTCTTACTCATTTTTCCATTCCATTTTTTAAAAAACTATATTTAAGCATTCATATTGTATTCTATTACTGATAATTCCAATAGTAAAAATCGTTTGTGTCTGATTGTCTGCTCTCTTGTCATCCTTCCCTGTGATTTTTTTATTTAATTTTATTTTTTTGTGTTGCAACTTATTTTTCTTGATGTTATCTTGGCATCATATCATGCCTATTTTTCCTGACAATATTTATTTCATATATTATAGTGTAATATATACTAGCTGTTCCACCTTAGATAGATTTCATAAATTCTGTGTGCCTTAGATTTTTCATCTACAAAGTAAATCTTTTAATTATAGCCTCATGTTGTTATTCTGAGAATTAAATTATTACATATAAATAATCTTTGACGATGTGGTACATAAAACACTCAAAGTATTATTTTTCCTTTTCTTCAATATAATTTATTTTGCATCTTGCATTCCAGTAAAGAGGTAAGCAGATTCTTTTAATGTGCACTAATTCCAATCCCTTTTTCATAATGTGGACTACATCTTTTAGTCAGAAATAAAATGATTTGGTTTAGGTATTTAGAACTTGCTCTAAGAGCATGCTATTTTTCTCCTAAGGACTAGACCATTTTACATGCAAAGAAATGTCACCTGAATCCCAATCAACTTCTAGGTACATAGCCTCATACAGCTGGTGCTGGACAAAGCAGAAATGACCATTTTTGGAATGAGAAGGTAGAATTGATCCTGAAGATAAATGAATTTAAACAATAGGAAGAATTAAGTTCATAGCTATGATTAGAATCTTAATGAATAGTTGATTCTGGTAGCAAGGATCAGTTAGGTTAATTCTTATTTATCTTTTAATTTTGAACATCACTGGAGATTAAGACTTTCATTATTTTATATGAAATTAGTGCAAGATTGCTATGAAACTCTTGTGATATCCTTACAAACAGTACAATTTCCTTTCATTTCATTAGACTTAACTTGATTTTAGAAAAATGTGTTTACATGTATTAAATGCTTGTAATTCCTTTCACTTTCCACAAATAGAAAGTCTTTATTTTGCTAAATAGAAACAAAAGTAATGAATCTTTGCTGTAAAATGTATGATACTCCTATTATGTTTTTATACCAATAATCTAATTTATTGAACTTGAGTATAAACCCCAGAATTTTGATACAGTAATCTTTTGAAAATAAATGCCTGGAAATGGATTACAGAGAGCACTGAAGATTACTTCACACCAGGAAAAAATGAGGTTTAAAATAATAATAACAAAAATAATGTGGTGCAGAGAAGAAGGAACAACCCAACCAGGGCAAAAGCAAATGAATTCGAATACAGAATTTGACCTTAGCTAAGGACTTATCACAATACTATTATTTTTGGTTATCATAATACTCATAATCATATTACTGATTATTAAAATAATTCACTAATATAAATTTTATTTGCAGCACTCTATTTTATTGAGTGTCAACCAAAATTCATTGTCTACCTAAAATTTGCCTAACATAATTTGTAATATCTTTAAATTATTTGATATAAAAGATTTAAGGATGACTACAATAGTAAAAGTAAAAGAAAAAAAGCACCCCTAATGGACTCCACTGAAAAATCTGTTTCCATTTTTTGTTACATTTTATGTAGCTATAATGCGAGTCTATAGTAAATTTAATACCCTGAGGTGTTAAATTATCTTTTATTTTGCTGATTGCCTGCAAAATGGACTCTGAGACAGAAACTGCATGCAGAAAAATTGGTGAGAAAAACACTTGGCAGGGAATGCAGAATTGGGGATTGGAGAAGTTAAACTACAAATCACTTGCCCCAGGGGTTTAGCCAGTCTCGTTTAGAGTTTGGTAGACAGGATTACCCTTGAGTGATACCATGAATTGAGGCAAGATGGTCAGGAATTTGTACCCTCATATCTCCCAGTCATTGCATGTGGGCTTTACAAAAGAGGGAGTGTAATATTTAGTTAGGCTTCTCCATTCAGGCCAGGGGAGTTCTTAGGAAGGGTGTCTGTTGTGATCTGTGGGCAGCTGGGGGAAGGAATATCTGAGTCATGAATGGGAGATGTGGTAAGAGCAGAACTGCACCTTCATCTTTATATCAGTGATATTTGTCACACTGTATAATAGTAAAAGTTATTGCTGAAAGCTGCACCATTTTCATAGAGAAGAAATTACAAAAATGTACATCTCCATTGTGCAACTGCTTTAGATGTGGGTTTCTTCCAGGTTCCTTAATGGACATATTGTTGGAGTCATTATTTTATAGTAATCTTTCTTTCCAGACCTCCCTTCCTTCCGTCCTCTTTATTTCTTTCTCTCCTTCCTACCTTTTGTTTTTATTTTATTCTTTGGTAATTTTCATCAATTTAAAGTATTGATGTATTAGTTTTTTAAGTGGCAGGAAATATTAATAATAGTTATCATCTTCCTTGGATAAACATAGTTTTATATAAATTGAGATATCTTAGAGGAGTATAAAACCTTATTTGACAATTGAGTTTGCAGGCTCATGGGGCATGTAATAAAATACCATCAAACAATATCAAGATCAACTAAATTTATTAAAGAACAGACAGTCCCTTATTCTGCACTTGTTGCTCCCCAATACTAATGATAATACCAATTCAAATATACCTTTATATAATTTTTTATACATCCTAAGCTATAATATTATGTTTCCAGGAGTGAAGTGGGATATTACCTAATATACAAGGGAATGGAAATTTGCATATGAAATAGGTTCTTAATCATTATACATTTTTTAACAATATATGTTTCACGGGTACTTCATGGTCAATTTTTCAGAAATTTTTTCTATGAACTTAATGGTTCCTCCCTCAAATTTTTTCTTTTAAAGGATGGTTTTTAAATTTTTAATTATGCATCTTTGTCTCACATTTTGGAAACCCTGTCTTTTCAATGTTTTCGCTTGCTGGGCTGCTAAAAGTTGATACCATGAAATGCATTAGCTTTAACAATGGGAATTTGTTAGCTTACAAGCTTACAGTTTTGAGGCTGAGAAAAATATCCAAATCAAGGCATCATCTGGAGATGCTGTCTTCCCGAACACTGGCTATCAGGGATCCTGGCCTTCTATGTCACATGGCAAGGCATATGGTGACAACTACTGGTCTCCCTTCTCTTATATATTTCGTTACTTTCAGCCTCTTGCTTCAGTGACGTTCACTATCTTGTTGTGTTCCTCCTATTTGTAAAGAGCTCCAGAAAGAATACTAAGACCTACCCTTAACTGAAGTAACCTCATGAAAACATACTTACTGTATGTTTACACGCAAAGAAATAGATAAGCTTAAAGAACATGCTTTTCTGGGCTACATACAGTTTCAACTCACCACAATCATTTTACATTGTTTAACATTATATGTTTCACATGTACTTGATGGTTAATTTTCCCCAAAATTTCTTCTGTACTTAATGGTTTCTCCCTCAAACTTTTGTCTTTTCAGGGATAGTTTTCAAGTTTTAATTACATATTTTTTTCTCACGTAGGGAACCCTGTCTTTTCCATTTTTCTCCACTGATACCACATATTTTTAATCCCATCAATGTGTCTACATTACTATTGACATGTTAAGATATTTTAAAAGAGCTAATAAATTATTTTGCAAATCTGCTCCACTATTTTATATGCCAACACTAATTGATCAGAGTGGTTGTTTCATCATAACTTGTCAGGCCATGGATAGCATAATTATTGTTAAATTTTGTAAATGTTATGTGTATAAGATTGCAATGCATAATGAGTTTAACTTGCATGTCTTAAATAATGAATTGGTTTCCAGGTTATAGTTCATCTGCTTTTTTTAATTACAGAGAGTAACTGCTATACCACAGAAGTTAGTATTGAAAGAAGGCTGTGACATATTAAGAGAGTGCTCTAGGCTCTGATTCAAAAGACTTTAATCTTCTGTATCCTCCTCCTCTCCTCATGTCCCCATCTAACTAATTGTATCAACTGATACTCAGTTTTCTGCTTATTGAAATGAAGAGATTAAATGATCCCTGATCTTTCTTTTTTCAGTTCTAAAAGTGAATAGTGCTTAATAAAGAGCAAACTGCAATGCAAAATATACTTCTTATTTTCAAAATAAATGTAAAAGGTGACACTACTATGCCATTTTTGTAGACAGGAATTTTTAGGCCCAAGTACATATTCACAGTATGTTTGCTGGCTCAAAATCCAGCACCCATTTGATGAGGTTACACTTCTCCCAGCATGCTGACCTAGGCAAATGAGTCTGCCATTCCTAGGCCTGAGTGCATACATGTAGCATTATTTTTTTGGCCACAGCAGCATTTTGCCATGAAATGCATTTTCTGGATCACTTTCTCTTTTAATAAAAGAAATGTAAGATATTGATGATTTCTACCAAAGTTGTGTTTTCTCGACTAATTTGTTTTCATAATGTGGTGCCACTAAATAGTGATCATTATGTAAATTTTCAGTTAATTCAAGCTATATTCAAGATGTTTAATAGTGTATCATAGGTGGATTATATTACTAATGAAATATTTTCTCTTGGAGTTAGAACATTTAAGCATAATTACTAGGTTTTTCAGTTTTCTTTTGTTGAAAATCAAAAATAATTAAATAATTTTCTACTGTGTTTTTGCCCTATTTAAATGAGGTAAAATTAGGTTTAAAATGATCCTTCCTAAAAGTAAATTGTTTAATATATTTAATATAATGCATACTTAATACATTTAATTTAAAATCATCATTTAATCCTTGGAAACACTGCTTATTCAAATAGTTTTTATAAATATTTTGCAACATAAGTTTTCTTAACGTTCACTGCAAGTGACTACTAAACAACATTATTGGTTTCCAAAAAGGAAAATATCATTTCTTTAAAAATAAAAGAATATAAACTTTTCATTTAAGTATATGGATTAATACAAATATTTAGGACCTCCTTTACTAAGATGAATTTCTATGCAAATTCTTACTCTTAATAATAGACTCTGCAGCTGTAAAAATGAATACATAAAAAAATGGCTAGACAGACAGCTTGTCAAAGTAGCAGCTGCTACAGTCTGTACAAGAGACATGGAAGACAATGAACACCCTGTCTGTTTTCTTGCTGCTCTGAGTGGAATGAGCTGCTAAGGAGATCATGGCCTTAGGCTTGTCTATATGTATGCCACTTAATTGGAAAGTGAAATATGTGACTTTTCCCATGTTAAAAAAGAATTCCAAATATACTTTTATCGTAAAACATGCACATTTGCTACATGATCTACCTTTAAATATTATTTGATTTAATTGATTTTATCTATTATAATATCCCCTTGGAATAACCTGGTTATTCATTGAATAAAATTTTTAAAATGGATTTATATCTAAGAACCTACATATTCACTCTCTCCAGAACTTCCTATTCACCTTATATTTTTTTAAAAAATTAAAGAATGATTTTTTAAAAACTCAAAATTTTGCTGAAAATTATTTGATCGTATGCCATTCATTCAAAATAAAATGCATTCATATTTCTGTAGCATACAATATTGAAAAATACCAAACAGAAATTAAGAGCTGTAATTTGAGCAAAAGTATCAGACCACACTTTTGAAATAAAAATCACAAACCTAATCTGTCTATGAATAATATCATTGAAGTCAAGTTTAGAAATGCACAAAAGCACGTTACTTTTTCAGTAATGATAAGTTATGATTACTAACTCCTGTATTTCTTTCTAAATATATGCAAATGTACATACACTTTTAGAAATTTGTTCTACCCTTTATTAACAAAGAGTACAATAAACACCTAAAGATTTAGATGATGTTATGGTATAAAGTAGAATACAGAATATATTGTTTTGTTCATCCAAATTTACCTTAAGTTTTATCAAAGCAGAAATATTGTCCTAGACACAGACACAGACATATATCTCCCACATCACACACACACATACACACACACATGCGTTCATATTCTCGTACTTTCTTCTTCTTTACAGCAATTTGATTTAATACATGAGGATGCTAATTTTCCTTTCAGAGTGAATATAGATCAATGATGTAATTGCAAACATTTGATACCTGTTTGTGTACGTACATGACATTTGGTTAATATTGTCTAACAAAGTGTCATAACAGGATCCCACACCTTTATTTCACCACTTCCAATTTTGTTGGCATTGTGACTTGGAGGAGATTTTGGTGCCTTTTACAACAGAGCTGGCCAAGATTCAGAGCAGCTGAAAGAAGAAATTTGGCTTGAACTGGAAAAAACTGTGGGACTGGTTACTTCCCCATAAAAACAAGATGTATAAGCAGATCAGCAACAACGTCCAGGAAGTGACACTGTGCCAGGCACCTTATCCTAAACTTCTGAGCATAAAAATATGTGCAATTCCATCTTCAAAATATTCACAAATTTCACTTCTGGCTAAACCTGACCCAGGACCATATAAGGAAAGAAATTCTGGAATACATAGTTCCATCATAGCTAAATTGATTTAAAACAATACCACCATGATAAGTGATGAGAACATTATTTGAGGGTTTTCTAGAGAAAATAGTAAGACATAATTTGGACAGAATGAGTATAGATAATAAGGTTTAGGAATTTTGCTATAAAGAAAAGGAGAGAAATGAAGTGAAGTGATAAATTGAAGGGATTATGAATACAAAGTAAGGACTTTTTATATTTAAAGATGAGGTTAATCTTCATTCTGTAGAGAGGGACAATATGACATGGGAGAGAAAGAAAATAATTTCTAGATCAAGTCCTAAAATAGTGGTGAAATGATGCTGCCTAGTATGATAATAGGATTGCTCCTTGCTAGGAAAATGGGCAGATCCTCCATAGTATTAAGTGAAAAACAGCAGTGAATGGTCATAGATAAACGTAGGTAAGTAAATGAGTGCTTAGGAGCTAGTGATGTTCTAGTTGATTCTATTTATAAAAACAGTCATCACCTAAGAATGAGATTGAGAATAAGAGAGATTGGTGGTTCAAAGAGATGGGAGAAGGTATGAAACAATCATCTAGGAGAATGTGAATTGAATGGACTAGGGAAATAGTGTATGACTGCTGGTAAGTAATTTTGGTCTTCATGAGACTAGTGATAATGAAATTAAAAGTGATCCAGTAATCATATTTATGGGCTTTATCTAGCCATGTTCAGGTACAAGAGTAAGATTTAGACAGAAAATTAGATTTCACCAAGGCTATAGCCTTCTGCAAGGATTTAAAGAGGAATAAGCAAGTCCAGGGAGTAGGCAAGGGAGTTATATTAATTACATATTAAATTGTGGCTAATTATGGAGGTGGGTGAGAGAGAGGGAAAAGGTGATTGGATGTAGATCCTGGAGGAGACCAAGGATTGTAGGAAGCATTTCTATAGTGAGCTTGAAAGATAGTAGGCACTAGTTTTAGAGAGGTATACTTGAAATTGACGTTATGATTGTATTGACCATGTCTGTTACATGACAATGGCAGAGATGAGTAACTGAATTTGGAAAGACAATATGCATTGTAGAAAAAAGAATTATCAAAAACATCAATAATTATCAAAATTATGTTGGGAGTAGTGTTTGAGAATGTGAAAGTGAGCCCAGAGCTCCAACTTTTAAAAGTTGTGGGAGTGACCTCAAGATCTGCAGATGACTATGAAGAGGAAAGGCAGTGGTGAGCAAAGGCTGATGGTAAGCTGGAGTGCTAAGGAAGAGGAAGGGAGAAAGTTCTGGAAGCAGTTTTAGGTAGAAAAGAAGACACACCACCCCACTTACAGGCTGTTGCTACAAAGGTTACAGAAGCAAAAGAAGCCACCATTTGAAAGGGAGTATTGGGAAGCCGTGTCTTCACAAGAGCCAGATTTTAAAACAAGATGTTGAAGGGAATATTGAGAGAAAAATTTGAGAAAGGTGAGAATTTTGTATAGACTGAACAAGAATACCAGTGGGCCCACTTTCAGTAGTTATAGAGAGGGGAGGTGGAATTAGAAAAGAGGTTGCATAGGCCATTATGAGGATTAGAATTTGGGGGGTTATGTATTGCTGGGAGCTCTTAAACAGCCTTAATATGAATAAAGAGCAAGATGAGATTATTACTAATGATCACAAGGAGATAGTGGTGGCTAATCTGTTAGTGCTAGAGAGAAGCAAAAGAGTGGTATCTTTCAAGAGCAAGATCCTGTAGCTCATACTTCACTCATGTTGGAAACATGGAGACCAGCTGACTGGTGGTTTACTCTTAGATTGATCTCCTTTTGAGGCACCCGGAATCCCAAAGATGGAATGCAGGCGAGGGGAGTGTCTTTTTCAAAGCATGTGGGACTCCCACTTAATCTCTGACAATGAAGGCCAGCTGAGCAGGTGGTCCGGGCCAGCTACAAAATTTGTGGAGCATGGTGAAAAATGACATAGCGCAGAACCTCCTGTTCAAAAAGCAGGAGAAAATTACTGCTAAATTTAATAAAATTTAAAGGTTTTTATTTGTTCCATGGTCTTTCTCTATTTGTTATAGTGTCTTTGTATTTACAATTTAATATCATTCCAAATATTGAAAGATTAAAACTTTAAATAATCTAGCATGGATTTTGCCATTCATTTCTATGGTGTGCAATGCTAGTTTTCAATGTGAATATAAGTGCATCTAAGTCACATGTCACTGATGTTATACAATTTTTATTTTGTAGCTCACATGGGCCTTTGTATTTTGTTTCTTACCAGAACAGTAGAAATACTGCACAAAACTAACTCAGTCGCTTTTCACTTCTTGATCCATGCACATTTTACCACCACTCCCTGAGACCTTGGGCTTATTGATGAGCAAAGAAGGACAGAAAGGAAAAGGAAATATAGGTTGCCTTATATTTCCCTTTTCTTCTATATCATCATTTTCAGTGATTGGCTAATACAAGGAGTAAAACAAGTAATAAATGGTTCCATAGGGCTCTTTGTATTTCTTAGAATGCCTTTTTCCTTATTTATGGATCTTAAGCAAATTTTTGTTTTAATGGAAAGCATGGCCTCTCAGGGCTGTCAATGCCCCTACTTCATGTATTCAGCCAAGCATTACTTTGCGTACTTTGTACTCACTTTGAGTCTCATTGAACTCCCACACATCATGGGCCCACTGAAATTCTGTGCATTGGGATATTGCACATTCTATATACGAATGGAGCAGCAAAGAACAGCAACAGACATCTTAAATGTATCTCTTCTGCTTACATGCATGCTCCTTGTCCCATTGGACTTACCAAACTTGAGTTCAAAGATAAAATTATTAAGAATTTCAAAAAAGGGGCAGAGTACTAAATCAAGAACAGGATTCTTTTGAGCCTGGGGCCCAGTGCAATGGCACAGGTCTCATACTCAAGAAACCATCACTGCGGGTGATAAAATTAGAATGAAAATCTATCTGAATTAATGTTCTCCAAACTTTCCATGTTTCCAAGTTGCCTGCACAATCTTTGTACCAGTAAGATATTAGATTTTAATTACATTATTTCTTATCTAGACATACAAAAGGTTAAAACAAAATACTTGTAAGAAAATGTGTTTGGGAGGTTTTCTTTTACTATGCAAATTAATCTATTAGTTTTACCTGAAAATTATTTCTGACTCAGCTTTTGTAAAGATATCAGTAAAATCGACCAGAATAGAAACATTCTCTTGGTTATTTAGATCCAATTATCTTTATGGAAAGCTATATTTGTTTACATTTCCTGACCAACCAATGAAATAATTGGTGACTTGATTGACACAGCTAGCCTTCCTGTAATTTCTCTTTTTTTCCATTCCCTCTTGCTCTCTGCCCCATTACATGATTTTGAAAAGGCAGGAAACCATAGGTCTATGTGAAATACTTCTGATTATTTCACTCCCGCCTAGCATATTTTAAATTATAGGAGATTTTTGGATTAAAGATGTGGTGATTTTGACACATTTTATTTCTCTAAAGCTACTTGTTTAAGGAAAGAATTTTTGTTTTTAAATGCTAACAATCATGTCTGTATTTGCAAAATATTTTTCAAAAAGTGTATGTAGTTTGTAAACTATGGATACTTTTTAATCACCTATAGAAATGTAAAATTATTATAAGATAAGAAGTTGTCATGAATACGTGATAATGGCTTTCAGTTCTATTTTTGTTGTTACTGTAGTCCTCCACAAATGCGTTTGATTACTTCATTTTATTTCATTAAATTTGTTTTCATTAATTTTACAAACCATTCTCCCTCTTCTTTCTTGACCTATGTTTTTGGAACAAGTTGCTATTAATAGATTTACCTTGGGCAGAGAAAAACAAAGACCATCTTTCCTTAGTGTAGGCACACCTTCATCAATTAGGATGGCTATTGCATTGAAAATCAATAAACAAAGTAGGCAGAAATTTCAAAGCTTGTCATCTAAGTGTGGAACTAGACAGCTTTGAAAAAATCACGCACTTTATGATCAGTCCTTAAGTAAGTGATCAGTTACAAATATTTCTGACATCTGATACCTGTCTAGCCATTCATTCTACTTTTTTCCATTCTTTTCTGTACATGATCTTTTCATTTTCCATCAAATAATAAGTAATAGTAAAAGCTGAAGAAATACTAAATATACATCAGTTCCTCTGGTAGAATACTAGAATGTAGATTTGAAAACTACACCACATGCATTTCATCATTCATTAACCACTCTTTGGGGATGAATTAGTTTAATGATACAATTAGGGAAACAAAGGAATAAATAATAGTTATAGGTAGGACATGAATGCTGCCTTTTGTGTTAAAAATAATATACAAGAGACCAGACTCAGACATGGCTAGAGTCCAGTAAAAATTATAAATCTAAGAAGCACTAACCAAGACAGTAGAATTCTTGTGAGCACCACGGTCATAAATTCCTCTGTGCAAAAAGCTGTCTCTGAAGAAACATTATAGGTGGCCTAAATTTCCTTAGGGATATTTTCCCAAAGAAGAATTCTATAACTACAGGAAATATAGAGAGGTTCAGTTTGACATGGGCATTATGATTTGTCAGATGACTTAAGAGGCCACACTGAACTTTCCAATGCCTGTTTCAAAACCATAATGAATAAGTCAGTGGGTTTTGATATACCTGCAAATTTTCTGATTTTATTTGAGGAGTGGATTTAGGTTTTTCTGGCTTGATTGGACTTTGAAACAATATCAAATGGGAACAATCATGTCTATATTCACTGAGTTTGTTTTATTTTGTAGTTACATAACACCAGTTTTGTCTCATTTTGCCTATTCATTTTTACTATTTGGCTTCAGCATATATTCTTGTATATAGCAGTAAGGAATCAAAGTTCTTCAGAAACACAAGATATAATCAAAGATTAATATTGATTACATAGAATGAAAGACTCAGAAACAAAGTCAGTGTGACTGGACAGGTAGGCACATAGAAGTGTAATGTAAATAGCTGGTTTTAATGAGAACATTAGGGTGCCTAAATTTATCTGTTTTCTCATTAATTCCTTGTACTTAAAGGAAGAACTATGTTCTATTCTGCCTGCTGTTCTCACTTAGCTCTTCTCCCTATGGCCCTGGCATTCTTTCAAAGGAAGAGAGGAGCTAACTAACTAACCAGGGATAATGAAGCTTATCAGAACAGGTGCTTTTATGTTATTCTCAGCCACCTTATAATCATGGACTTTATTTGTTTTCTGCAAAAGTATGCTCTATGGCTTTTAACTTTTTTTTTGTTTACGTACCAGTGCTGGACCCCAGGACCTTGTATGTGGGAAGCCAGCTCCCCTGAGTTGGTTTCTTTGCTTCTTTGTCTGTTGTTTGTTTTTATTATTAGGAGGCACTGGGGACTGAATCTGGGACCTCCCATGTAGGAGGTAGGAGCTCAACTGCTTGAGCCACATCCGTTCCCCTCTTTTAACTCTTAAGGACATGAGTTTATATCTAGAACCCAATTCTTACTTTCAAAGTGTTTTATGCACAGAAGTGGGGCATAAGAATAAATTCCAGTAGTCCTAGCATCATTGGGGATAGGGTGCCTGTCCAGAGGCATCATGACAATGATGAGCTCTTATGATGATGACACCAACTCGGATCTCTTTTTCTTCTGTGAATCTACACAACCTTGCAGAGTTCTGTATTTATCTTTCCAAGCACATTCAGATATGATTCTCTTTAAAACCAGTGAAGTAAGAAGGGAAGATTGGCTGCTTGAAAATCTCATCTCCCATCGCTCTCTTTCACAAACTCCACATTTGTAACATTTTAAAGCTTTTTATGGGTCCCAGAAAAGATGATGTCTTTTGAGCTAACCCATTCCTGTGCATGTAAATCTATTGCAGATGGGCACTCTATATTAAGTTATTTCTGTTAAGGGCCTTTGATTAGATTGCATGACCCAGGTTGGGTCTTAATCTTTTTTCTGGAGTCTTTTATAAATGGGAGAAACTTACAGAGACACACAGAGAAAAAGATGCAGAGACAAAGAAACCCTGAGAGGTTGAGAGAGATGTCCCAGAGATAGGAGGTTGGAATCAATGGAGAAACAGAAGCATGGGAAGAGGCCCCCAAAAGGCTGAAAGAGATTGAGGCCAGAGAAGAGGGAGAGGGGAGAGACAAGTCATATGCCTGATCACCCACAGATGAACTCAGGGAGAAAATAATACTGGAGGAGAAGGCAGAGACTGGCAGAGCTGCACTTATGCCCTGCCATGTGCCTCATCACCTACAATGGAGCTTGGTGAGAAAGCCTCTTTAGATGACACCGCCATGTGCCTGATTGCCTGCAACTACAAGTTGGTGAGGCACCATGCCTTGATTATGCCTTGATTTGGATACTTTCAGGGCTTCAAAGCTGTAAGCCTATAATCTAATACTTTCCCATTATAAAATCTTTGATCTGTCTATGTGCCAGTTGAGCCCTGAATTTCAGAAGAGTTTCAACACCTACTCTCCAGGACATTGAACTCACCCAGGACAACTAACAAGAAGATGATGATGGACAATGTCCATCCCAAGGAACAGAGAGTGTTTGCAACTGCAAGCAACATAGTTCCATCCATCTGCCCAATGAGATCTAAGCTCTCTCTCAATTAGAAGTAGAATGGGCATCACAATCCCCAAATCCTCAAGATTGGGGAATGAACAATGGACTGAAGTAGACTTATTCTACTATAAAATTATTATTATTCTAGCAATGGAAGAATTCTTATCATTGATATAAAGGCAATGGGCACCAGAGCTTTTGAGGGATGGGAGAAGGAGCCTTTCCTTTAGGAGGTACCTCCTATGAACAAAAACTAACAAATGCAAAAACCACCTTTCATTGGCAAGCAGATGTAGCTCAGTGGTTAAGCATCTGTTTCCCATGTATGAGGTCCTGGGTTCAATCCCTGGTATGTCCTATTAATATATAATAATAATAAAGGTAGTAATAACAGCAACACAATTACAGTTGTACCTTGGTACTTGACTGCTTTGAAATTCATTGCATTTGGTTCTCAAAGCATTTTGACAAAATTTTGTCGGTATCAGTTGCATCATGACTTGCTACCCTTCCCAGACGAAACAAAGGACCATGCGTTAGTCACACTGTAGCTCTTGCCCTGTGCAGATCCCATTGTGGTCTTATCTTAGCTTCTCTGGTCATTTTGTGTATTTTTGTTTTCCTTCATCATGGGTCTTAGGAAAATGAGTGGTGATAACACTGAGCAGAAAAGAAAATTACTTTGCACCACCATTGAGCAAAAAAATAAATAATAGATAAATATGTGAGCAGGATTCACATTACTGATCTTGCTAGGGAATACGGTATGTCTAGAACTACAGTCTCCACCATCATTAAGAATAAAGAAGCACTAAAACAGGCTGATGATATGAAAGAAGTTAAAGCAGTAATAAAGCAGCATTCCCCAAAACTCAAGGAAGTTGAAAAGCTGTTATTAATTTGGGTAAACAAGAAGCAGTTAGTGGGCGACCATGTATCAGAAGCAATAATATGTGAAAAAGTGAAAGTGTTGCATGCTGTTCTTTTGAGAAACAAACTAGAACTGAGTGATGAGAGTGTTGATGTTTTTAAGGCCAGCCATGGCTGGTTTGAAAATTTTAAAAAGAAGACCGACATCCATAGTGTCATGAGGCATGGCGAGGCAGCAAGTGC
This sequence comes from Tolypeutes matacus, assembly GCA_026826555.1. Lineage (NCBI taxonomy): Eukaryota > Metazoa > Chordata > Mammalia > Cingulata > Chlamyphoridae > Tolypeutes > Tolypeutes matacus. The sequence continues at coordinate 42,122,680 of JAKSZT010054334.1, read as the reverse complement.
TAGTAAAAAGACTGCTGATGAATATGTTAGTAATTTTCAAGACTATGTAGAGGCTGCAGGTTTTATTCTCCACCAAGTTTTTCACTGTGATGATACTGGAGTTTTTTGGAAAAAAATGCCGAGTAGGACCTGCATCATAAAAGAGGAGAAGGCATTACCAGGCTACAAACCAATGAAAGACAGGCTCACTCTTTTGTTCTGTGGGAAAGTTAATAGGGACTTAAACCTCAAGCCTCTACTAGTCTATCATAGTGAAAACCTGCAAAGTTTCAAGAAGCATAATGTCATAAAGAACAAACTCCATGTTATGTGGAGGGCAAACAACAAAGCTTGGGTCACAAGGCAATTTTTCACTGAGTGAATAATGAAGTATTTGGTCCCTCAGTGAAGAAATATTTGCTTGCAAAATATTTGCCTCTGAAATTTCTCCTACTTTTGGACAATGCGCCTTCCCACCCTCCAGGCTTGGAGGATGACTTACTGGAGGAGTTTAGCTTCATCACTGTAAGGTTTGTGCCTCCAGCACTACTCATCTCATCCAGCCCATGGACCAGCAGGTCATGTCAAACTTCTAAAAGGTGTACATCAAGGAACTTTTCCACAGGTGTTCTTAGATCACCTCTGACATCCAGTTGAACCTCACAGTATTCTGGAAGGAGCATTTCAATATCCTGCACTGCCTTAAACTTATTGAAAAGGCCTGGAACAAAGTCTGTTATAGGACTATGAATTATGCATGGAAGAATTTGTGGCCAGAAGCTGTGACTCAGAGAGACTTCGAAGCCACTGAGTCTGACCCCAAGCCTGAAGGTATAGAGGGTACAGTTGTGCAGGATATTGTATCTTTGAGCCAATCCATAGATCTGAAGTTTGATGCTGCTGATGTTGAGGAGTGAGTGGCGGAACATCATGAATAGCTCAGCACTGAGCAACTTCAGGAACTACAGAAGGAGCAGCAACAAGAGTTGGCTGAAGAGATTTCTTCAGGTGAGGAGGAGATAAGGGAGGATGTCCCCAGCTCCTTGATAAAAGAAATGTGTGCAAAATGGGCAGAAGTTCAAAATTTTGTGGAGAAGTACCATTCAGACAAAGCTCTGACAAGCAGGAATATGAATTTATTGAATGACCAAACAATTTCACACTTTGGAGGAATTTTGAAAAGAAGACAGAAGCAGTCCTCATTGGATAAGGTTTTAGTGAAGGTGACAAAGAGTGCATCAGAGCCTGTGGTGCAAATTGAAAAAAGGCAGAAAAGAGAAAGAACACCTGAAGTGCAAGTGCCTGATGTTCTCTTGGAGGGGGCTCTCCTTCCAAGCAACACTCCATGTAACCTCTCCTCCTCACCACTCTCCTCCCACCACCCCATTAGGCCATGGATTCTTCTCAGTACAGGTAAAATGAAGTGTTTATTTTATTTAAATATTTATTAATTTTTAGGTTCATTTCTCATAAAATAATGATATACAATGCTATCTTTTTATAACTTGCCTTAAAAATATGCATTGTCTTTGGTTTGGGAACACATTAAATTTATTTATATTACTCCTTATGGGAAAAATTTATTTTGTACTTGTCATTTTTGGTACTCATTGTGCCTCCTGGAACCAATTAATGATGAGTACTGAGGTGCGACTGTACCTTTAATTCTAGCTTGGAATGAATTAGTATATTTTAACACTTTACTTATATATAACAAACATTCAATAATATGTTTTTTGAAAATTTTGAGTAACTGAATCCTTTACATCAAATAGGTCAGTAGAGTTCTTTATTTAGAAATAATCAAGAAAATATCCATCATTCTGATTACTCCAACATATTATATAAATGTACTAATTACAATTATAAATTTTAAATCAGACTTTACTCTTAAAAGCATTTTTAAAATATAATTGGGCATTTAACAGTTAAGCAATGATTTATTTTTATGTGTATGCCAGTGTAGATAAGCATAAAATAAAATATATACTTTATTGTAAGGAAACAAAAAAATAGTAAAATTACATGTATATACCAACTTAACCCATAGTTAATATTACTATAATTATGTATTAATCCCATGACATCTTCATAGACACTAATGAGCGCAAGGAATGTGTGTTTCCAGTCTCCCATTCTTATAGTCATTTATTTCCTTATCATATATGCCTTAAAGCAGCACATTTGTGCTTATGTTTATTATTTCTACAAACCTTAAAGAACCCAGTTGACTCTCACTGGAATAAAAGAAATAGTATTGAAGTATCATGATCATTAAACCAAACTATTTTTTCCTCAAATATATTGTATAAAATTATGTTTAGCTTTTGTTTAACGCACTGAATATATACTTATTTAAATATCATCACTCTTAAGCAAATGGTAAATTTTAAGATATCAGTGTGATAGATTAAGAAACATTATTCCTATATTTTTTCACCTCATAAAGAGATGTACATACACAGATAAATAAATACTCACACAGTGTACATTGTTTCATGATTGTGATTAACAGTTACTATTTTAACTTTTTTTTTTTTGAGATGGTCATGATCACTATGTATTTTCTCCTGTGTTGCCATGAGTTGAAAAATACATTTATTGCCATGTAATTTGAGGGTCTTTAATCCATTTAATTAATTTGTATACAGCCTACTTTCCTTCAGAAAATATTTATGGTTACCAATCTTTCACAATGACCTAAAATTTCAGATATATACTTACCGATGGCATATTGAAAATTCTGAACAGATTTTTAAATCTTGATTTAGGCCACACTGTCCATTGACCTAGTTGCTGTGGGAATATTTTGTGTGATAATTGAATAAATGGTTAGTTATATAGCTGTTTAAACTTTATAGTTATTACATTTTTAAAATTTATATTTACCTTTTATGTCTGAAGAATAATTTTGTCTTAGTATTTGACTTGTAGACTTTTTGTCATACCTAGCTAAGCCAATCTCTTTATGGAGGAATTCCGGAAAGCATGAGGGGAAACCACAGAGCACTAAGGATCTTCCGTTGATATACTAAAGAGAGAATAATTTTAAATTTAAACTAAATAAAATTGTGAAAATATTTTTAAAAGTTAGAAGGCTCTAACCAGTATATGCAAAATGGAAAGAGAAATACTATCTTTCATGAAGAAACTCTAAAAAAAAACATAGCAGGGGAAAAAACATTTTTTTGATAGGAATCATTAGGAAATAAAAACAGGAAAGATTTTAGTTGTGCCCTCTGGGTCTGGCAAGCCTGCTGGAAGCTGATTTTCTCCGTCTCATTCTCTAACAACTTGGACCTTGGAAGAGAGGAAGTTGAGGGGTCTAAATTCAGGAGCAAAGATTGAAGTGAATGTGGGTTTTCTTTTAGTTTTTCACCCTCCAATTTTTAATGTTCCCATAAGGGGTGGGAAAAAGGGTTGTGTATTTGACTGCAACATCTTTTAAAATGTGTGTTTGAAGCCTGGTCTGTTTTTTGTTTGTTTGTTTGTTTGTTTGTTTTTAAAGATTTATTCATTTACTTTATCCATTTTAACCCCCATTTGCTGTTTTTGTGTCCATTTGCTGGGCAATTCTCCATGTCTGTTTCCTGCCATCTCTTCTCATCCTCCTCCTCCAGTCTTCACCAGAATTCGATCCTGGAGACCTCCGATGTAGGAGAGAGGTATTCTGCCGCCTGCACCACCTCAGCTCCTGGCTTCTGGAGCTTTCAGAGCATCTTGTCTTGTCTCTCCCCTGTTACGCCATCATCCTGCTGCATGGCTCTCGGGTCCCGACGGCTCAGCGGCACACAGAGTCTGGCAGCCCATGCGCCTTCTATATATATATATATATATATATATATATATTATTTTCCCGGGAGGTCCCAGGGATCGAACCCAGGTCCCTCCATATGGCAGACGGACGTCCAACCATTTGAGCCACATCCGCCCCCCCGGTCTGTTTTATACAATGGATAAAGGAGATTTAGACCACTGAAAATATAAAAATTGTTCTTATTAATAAAATTTGATATAAAATATTTTTATATTTTATAAAATCATTCACTCTTATACCCTTGCATATGTTTTGTGAATGGAAGTAGGGTAAAAAGCACATTCAATGAGCCATGAGACTTTATTAAAATCAGTAGATGTCACATTCAATATTTAAATATTTATTAAATAAGCCTTTTGAGTTACCTCATAAATCTGTTACAGTCTATAATGCATTCACATGGAGTAGCTGAAATTTCTTAAGGCTTAAAGTGAGTAAAACTTTATTTAAAGAGAGTAATTATCTAGCTCTTATCTACATTAAAACACATTATTACTTTAATCATCCCATTTTTAATGAACATGTGGCACATTATAAAGAGTATAGCATATCTTAAATAAGAAAATCAAAACACTAGATACCAGCAAAATCAAAACCAGAAGCCTTTACAGCTTCTTTAGGAGCAGTCAGATAAAACTTTAGAAAAGGAGAAAAAAGGTGAGAGTGACCTAATTGCAACACCAGATATAATTTAATAATAATATTCATAGCTATTCAAAGAACATTAATTATGCAGTGTCAACAAATTGTCAAATAAATATTTGACATACTAATTTCAATTCATTACAAATATTATTTAAGGAGCTAAGCTTGTACCCTCAGAGGACAGAAAACTGCTGAAGAAGAATATGGTACAGAACAAATTTGGCACTCATCGCTGATAGCTGCTTGAGTGTGTGCCATAATTTTGTTATTATTTCAGGCACAGTAGAGTGTAAGACATTCTTATATTAAATTGTCAATATCAATTCATGAACTTATTGTTTAATCAATTTTTTCATAAGAACAAAGCACATAGTCAAAAATGTACATGCACTTGATTTGTTTTCATACAAGTATTAATCACTCCTGCTAAATTCTAACTGCATATTTTCTATAATAATTAACATTTAAAATAAAACTAAAAAAGAAAAACAACAATATACCGTGTTATGCTGTTAATTGGGGGCAAGAGTTTAAATAATTAACTGTATTAAATTGAATTGAAATTGAAAAGTAACCTACACATTTTTGTGCCTTCTGCCTAGAATACTCCATACCACTGTGTGCAAAGTTGGTTCTTTCTTATCTTTTAATACTAAACTATATTACCATCTTCTCAGAGGATCCATCCCTGACCATTCAGTTTAAAATAGTTCCACCCTTATTCCTTTAACGCAAGGAATAGGATGTTTTGTAAGCTTTGTGTACTTGTGCCTAGCATAGGATGGATGAATGAACAAATTGTCAAATAAAAACAAATTGGAACATAGAAAAGAAGAAACTTTACCCAAAAAGACTATCTCAAGAGTGGTATAAGAAATATTACAATAGGCAGAAGATTCTGACTGTATGATCTGCAAGCATCTCGAAGGCCAGACATTAAAGAATTTTCTTTTCTAGGGAAGGATTAACAAGGCTAGAAAGTACAGATATGGAGAAGTGGGATGAATGGGTGACCTGATCAGAAAGTTGAGCAGAAAATGTCTTCCTTGAAGTCCGCCAATTTTAGGGAAAGGCCTTTAAAGAGTTCTTCCACATTCTCATGGATGCAAGCTCAGGTTGAGGGTGGGTCAAATTTTAGGCCTGAGGGAAGGAGAGAACTAAAATTCTGTTGTCAAGTTAATGGGCATTTTGTCCAGATTGCCAGTGGGTAGAAACAGCTCAGTAATTCATTTATGAGACAAAAAATGGGATTTTGGAGAGTCTGTGTCTGGCCCTGTCATAGTTAACAGGAAAGGCAAGAGATGCATGGCTCTTTGTAGTCAGTCATCCATTTCCCAGAACACAAGTGTGGGAATATTTCTTAACCTTCACTGTTTTCAAGAACATAAAGCTCAGGTAAATCTTAACACAGTTAAAAATGCATAACTGAATATATGTTTGTTATAGTACATTTAATATGAAATATATGAATGTACATATAAATTTACACTGATAACTATATATTTATGCTTATATTGATATTGATACTACATGCATTTTTCTATTAGTGTCTCTTAGCATTTCTTACTGTTAGAGACTAACCCATGTATTCTATAATGTTTAATATCTCTGAACCCGGCCCACTATTGTCACCCTAAAAGTGTCAGACAATTAAAAATGCCTATACATATTTCCAAATGCCCTTCGGCAGTGCCGTTCCTATACCAGTGTAGAATCATTGGGATGCAGATAGCAAGATTTTGTTATAGACTCCAAACACTAATGCTACATTTAGTGATATTTTGTGGTGTTAAATTCCATTTATTAACTACTTGAAAAACCAGAAAGTGCATGTTTATTACATATGATCCACTCTATCAGAAGTGATTTATATCAGATAATCATAGGCCAGAAATTCGACTTATCATGGCAGCTACTGGCATTTCTCTGCCAAATGAGATATCTGGGAAGCTTTTTATAAATAGATTTCTTGTTCATCAATAAAAGACAAATAATATATAGCAATCTTGCTTTCTATGGACATTTTCCAAAGAGAATGTAGTATGACTAAACTTCTATATCCATCTCTCTACCAGGGGGAATCTAATACATAGTAGAAATCAGACCCTGAGGAACTGCAGAAAAAAAGAGCAAGCACTTCAATTCCCAGAGTTATTCCTTTTTTCTGAACTCCTTTTCATGTAAGTAAACAATTTCCCCTATTGCTTAAGCAAGTATGAGCTAGTGATTTTGTTATTTGTAGCCAAAAGCATCTTATGTGAAACACTATGGTTTTTTTTTTTTTAATCCAAAAAATCCCAGCTTAATATTTCTCTCCGCCCAGACTAAAAACTCGTGAATGCATATTATAAGCTATCATGCCCAGGTAAAATAAAAAATGAATTTTAACATTAATTATACAGATTAGTTATTGAGAAAATAAAAGACTTATTGACAATAAAAATATCCCAATAAGGAAATAAAAACTATGTCTACTTACTGGTAAGAGCTGACAAAATGGCTTTTTTTTTCATGGCCAAGTTAGTGAGCCAAATTTAGTTGAAAACTCATGATGTTTACTCTGACTAAAAATTATTCTGGAGAATGTAAAAAATATATATTAATTATTCCTTTGTGTTATACCTAAATGGCTTTTATATTTTAAGTATATGTGAAAGAGTTAATATAGTTACGGATTTTTATTAAATATTTTCCCAAATAAATTTCTGTACTCTAATATATTGCTGAGGAAATGGATCAAATAGCATATTACATATTTTTATTGTTCACTGGCTCATTTTTCCAAATGAGCAATAGCCTATTTACAAAAAAAGCAGATCTCCAATGATGTATATTACAATGGCAATCCTATCATTTTTTGAAATCTAAGTGGAAAAAAACAGTCCTTAAGGCAAATTTGAGCTGTGAGTTTTAAAGAAACTTTCTGATATAATGACAGATTCATTTTACTTTTGCCCCCCCAAACATGTGAGCACCAAAATTGACCCATTACTTTTGATGAAAGGGAGCAGGGAAGTAAATTAGGGAAATATCAGGAATTGAGGGCATTGACTATGTGACACTAATTGATACCTAGATCAACTTGCAGAAGAAAATATGACTCTGGGTTCTGAAAATTATGGTAATTATTGCACAGTATTTACATGCAATAGAGCCACTGAAGGAGATAGATTGAGTTATTCCATTGAAAATATGTCCTGAAAACCTACCACTTGGCAAACATTGTCATTGGTCCTTGGGATACAGTGATTAAAAAGTCAGATATTATTTGTTCTCTCATAGAACTTATATTCTTCAAGGGTGAAATTTAATACATGTGACATTTTTACATAGTAATTAGTTCTATATGGACAAAAGAGCAAGGAACTATAAAGAATCTGATAAGGAAGACATGGTGGGTAGGGATTATTATAAATAGAATGGTTAGAAGGAAAATGTCCTCTGGGGAGGTGACAGTTTTGTTGGATCCTGAAATAGGATATGGCCCAGCCATGGGTATTTCTTGGAAAAACATGCTACAGAAGGAGTGGATCACAGTTATAAAACCCTTGAGTCTAGGCTGAGCTTGCTATGACACCCAATACAAAGGCAGCCATCAAGCCTGAGCTATTTTGAGCAAGAGAGATTGATGGCCTAGATGGAATTGGAGATAATGTAGGGATTGGATAAAGAAGATCTTTATGATATGCATGATATGGAGTTTGGGTTCTAATTGCAAAGGAGAAACTATAAGAGAGTTATTAGAAGTAGAATGACACTATATGATTTGTATTTTTAAAAGACCAACTTTGGTGCTTTGTAGGGAAACATTAGAAAATGGTAATGATGGAATCAATGTTATCAGTTAAGGGATTATTACGGTAGAGAAAAGTACTAAAATCATTTGAACTAGAGTGATAGAAAATAGACAAATTTAGGAAAAAACTCTCAAAAGATTTTTCAAGGGGTTGGATTTGCATGAAAAGGCAAATAGAAGAAAGAACTTTTTACTTTTTAGCAACTAAATGAATGCTAAGATGGAATATAAAAAACTTGGCATAGTAAGCAGAATCTTTACTTCTTTTCGGGTTCAAGTATATCAATTTCTATATGTATGTCAAATATACAGCATTATCTTTCCAGAAAGGTCAATAATAAAGATAGCTGATATTAAAAACAACAACAACAAAACTTTTGCCCCATGACAACCATAATTAACCCAGTTTTCCTATTTTGGGGTAGTGAATATTAAATCTCTCTAACATCTATCCATTATTTCTTATTCTTGGTAAAAAATTCCTCAGTTTTAGAGGTGCACAGCTAAAGAAGAGTGTGCTAATCTTCCTTACAGCAATGTGTGAAAATTCTGGGTCTTCTCCTTAAAGATGAAGTCTAATACCCTGGACTGTATTTTTCCCCAAGCTTACTCATTGAGAGGTAGCAAGAGCTGCCACTTTGTCTGTGAGAGGGAAGCAAAATGCTGAGAAAATCAAGTCTACTTTGCATTTGGTGTCCTTATGGAATAGGACTGGGTTCTCTCTTTTCTAAATTATTTCTTGTTTTTATTGTTGTTTTGTTTTATATTTTGTTTTATTTTTTTTGTAGTTTCTAGATTATTATGGGAAAGAAAAATAAGCTTCTTCTACTATTTTATTTAAAACACAATTTTTTTGAGACCACATTAGCCTAGTCTGTACCCTGACTAGTAAACACTTATTTTCTGGAGAAACTTGTTTACTATAAATTTTTTTCAAAAACATAAAAATGGACCATTGGATAGGTGTGTGTCATGTGTGTGCATGTGGGTGTGTGCTATGAAATAATATTGGCTGAAGAATGGGGTGGAAAATAATTGTATCTCTCTTTCCAAATGAGATGTATTGGCAGCATTGACTACATGGCTGATTTGGAAGAATTATGGAATAATGTTCATACTCTATAAGAAAGATTGCTATAACTAATGCTGCTTACAATAGAATTAGAATGGAGAGTGGTAACATGTATGCAACATGTTTTCAAACTTGAATCATTCAAATAAATGTCATAGCAAATCAACCAGAAAAAAAATGAGAACCTGAAAAAATTCTAAATTAATTATTGGCATTTCTCCTTATGACACAGAACCTACATACCATGTTTTAGAATTCTGGTGCTTATTACTTGAGATATATTATGCTTTCTATTGGCATCGGTAAGTCTAGAATAACTTTATCCTCCAAGTTGGATATCCTGCAAGTTTTAATCCTATATATAATGTTGAAAATGGGCACTTTACTTCCTTTTGTGCAGCAGCCAAATAGGAAGTATGTTTGAATAAGCAAGTTTAAAAATGTATTCAGACTATATCCTTTCAAAAGAAAATGAATGTAGCAGATGCAATATGTCCTCCTTTTTCCTTTTCATAAAAAAATACAGCTGCCAATAAAACTGTCATCTCATAATATAAAAGGTTTAATCAAGGTCATGCTTTTGAACTTTGCATCCAAGATGTATTATTAAGTTTGATAAGAGACCAATGTCTCATAAACACCATTACAAAGATTTATTTAATTTTTGCAAAGAAGATTAATTTATTTGAATGAAAGAATGATGAGAAATGGAGCCTAAACATTTTGTTTGCACTGTATTTGAATTAAACTTTCAATGTATTAAATGTGTCTTGCTATCTTCTTGATGTGGAAGAGAAGACTGGCTGAAAAACTAAGATTTGTGTCCCTCCTCCTTAATGTACAGTTTTTTCCAGAAAGTGGCTGTCCAAAGTGTCTGTTTTCTAAACGTCTGTTGAAAATGTAAGTAATAATATGGTTAAGTTAGTAAGTGGAAAGACAAAAATGAAGCAAACAATATGAATTCTCTACAAATTAGAGAAGAGGACACTGGAAGACAAATGTTTTGATTAATAATTATAATCAATCACATATTCTTTTGCCTAGCAGATTTTTTATTTATTGTAAAAAATTTATTAAGATACAAGAAAAAATGGGAAGCAGCTAGAAAGGAGGGAAGGAAAGGGGAGTGGTGGGAAAGATAGAAATCCAAGTTGGAAATAACACTTCTATAAATTTTCCATTTCTTTGTTACTAGAAATTGGAATGATTGTTTCAGATAATAAGTTTAGCTAGTTTGAGACAGTAATTCTGCCTTGAATGTTTCACCTGCGACCTGAAAGCAGCAAAGCTTTTAGAAGAAAATTATTGGAATTGAGATCTTAGTACTTTTTTGGAAATTTTTCCCATCCCACCCCCAAACAAGCAAACACAATATCTCTTTTTGTTCTTCCAGTTTTCAAGTAAGTCCTTGAATCTCTGCATATACCTATGGCCAGCTGGATCAATTGAGGCCCATTCCTCTGTTGGTGTCCTAGAGAATCAATTTACTGAGGTGAGGACCAAACAGCAGATTCTAGATAAGTTTCAGGCTTAGAGATCTGTGGACAATATGAATAGACTGATCATGTAAGTTTATCATTTCAAGCTGTAATATTTTTGGATGAAAATGGCTAAACAAATAGAAAAAAATTTTCCCTGATCTGGTGACCTGAGCTTACAGATTAAGAGTAGGTAGAAATCCAAGCTAGAATGACAAGAAAAAAAAATTCACCTGTTCTGGTAACATATACTAAGAGGGAACCTTAGAAGCTTTTAGGCAGAACAAACATGTTATCTAAAAAAGAAAAAAAAATACGAAGAAAAAAGTAACTCTGTGACATTCTACTTTTCTTTTAGAGCACTAAAAGTAAGAAAAGAGTAGGATGTATGTACAGATTGTCGAGCAGTAAGTTTTGTAGCTTCTGAAATAAACGATTTGGGAAAACAGTCCTGAAACTATGAAAAAGTTGGTATAGATCTCTAGGATACTAGTAACATTGCCTTTTCATCGACTTCTCATTTTATGACCTGGCTTTATATTGCCAGTAAAATCTAGCTTTGGTTTTACTTGATTCTAGCCAACATTTTATTTTTTCCTGTATTTTATAATCAATGTATAAATAACAACCTCAAATCTAATTTCTGTATTAAAAGAGAAAAGATATGAATAGCCCTATGAAGTTCTTTATTCTCATCTTCATTATTCAAGCAATTGAATTCAGTAAGAAGAAATATTAGCTATAAATCATATTATTAACACCACAGGTTTTACCTATTACAGTTTTTCTTCCTTTGCAATGAATAAATGCAATCAAATTTTGCATTTTCAAATTATCTTAGTTCTTGTCCTTTTAAATACAAGCATCTGTACTTACATGCATTCCCCCCCCCCCCCTATTTTTAGAATATTTACTCAATTTCACCTGAAACTTGCATTTGGAATATAGAACAACCATTCCAGGGCTGGTATAACTCTTTTCTAATTGTAACCTAAAACTATTTAGAGAATCACATAATTCAGTAAAAAGCCAAGGACTGACAGTTTTTAAAACAAAAGTATTTTAAAATATTTTGTCTCATGCATGAACATTTTTCTCGCCACTTATTCTGCAATCTGCTGAGTGCTATTTTTCTTACTTTCATTTTTTGACAGTTTCTGTGCACGCACAATGAAACTCAACTAGGCTGAGATTGAAAAAAAAAATGTCTGTTATCATATTAGCTAACAATTTTTCCAAGCAGGAAAAAAAGAGAAAGAATTGTGCTTTAAATGTCAACCAGTAATAAAACATGCTTATTATGCAAACGTAGGACTCAAGAAACAGAGAAAATATCTTGTAATAATTCAAAAATATAAGTACTATAAAATAAATGAATTAAATATGTAATAATGTTTAAAATGTTGCCACACTGCACATGTGCTGTATAAGATTTTGTAACATCTGATTATGTCAGTAATTGTATATGAGTTATAACTTATTGCACGTAAAGCACTTGTGATGGCATCCATATATCTAGATAACTCTAATTTAAAGTGGGAGAGAAACAATAGAAGTAGTAGGGGAAAGAAAACAATTTTTGAAATAGCAATCTATTTTCTAGATGAAAAATATAAACTGCAACCATATATTTGACATGAGTATATATCAAAATCTTTCCTCCAATATGAACTGAAGCTTTAGTTGTTACTTGTCTGGCTGATTATAGTGCCAGAAAAACCAATACAATTGTTAACACTGTACTGGATATAGGTCCTTTTCACTCATAAGCATTGATGTTGAAATATTGGTAAAGGTTCTATCTAGCTTGTAGATATAGGACAAATAGTTATTTCTTTCAAAGTAACTTTGTTATCTGTAATTTCCTAACATTATTTAATATGGTTGATGAAATTGCAAATAGCATTGATTCCTGGTCACTGTTAGTGTTGACATATTAAATATAGTCTAAAAGATGGAGAAAGAACTTTTTAGATGAGCTCAAGGAGAAGGGACTTTGGCTCATAAAGGTTATTCAAATCAAGGCAATTTATATCACGCAGCATTGTACCTACCTTGTTCAATTCACAAATACCAAGCCTCTGCTAGCCACTGAATTACAATAATTCAAAAAGGGACTTTCCCCTAATTTGGGCTGCTCTAAGTACAGACTACACTCAGCAAATTAAAAAGGGCATTGAATCTAAAAGAAACTTCATTGCCAGTATAATAAAATGATTTCAGTACCATGTACTTTTAAAAGGGAATGCAATTATTCTTTTTATAACCTCCAGTGATCAGTACTGGATTATTATATTACATGTAGATAACAAGTATGATTTGAAAAAAATTGTCTTTTTATAATTAGCTAATAATTTTTCTCAGAAAAAGTATAAAAAAAAGAGTCAGTTGTTTAAATGTCAACAATAAATAAAGCCTTGCTATGCATAGTATGTGGTTCAAGAAACAGAAAAAAAAAACCATAATAGATACAAATAAAATTGCTGAGATTAACACTTATTTATAGTTGAGAACTTTTAATAATAAAAATATTTTTTATAGCTAGACAATCAGAGACACCATGAGGGACCATGTGGTTTTAGACATCTTGCTATTATTTTATGCCTCTTTTTATTCCTGTTTTACCCTTGCCTTATCAAGCATATGCCACATCAACATTTGTAGGTTTTCCACGATTGTTGGTTTAGAAGCACAGATAAGACCATGACACAAAGAACAAGTTAGTCCAACAAGGAGAACAGACTAATATATATATACTATATGTATATACAATATGTATATATATGTGTGTGTGTGTGTGTGTGTGTGTATAAATTAAAAAACATACTAAAGTTAAATTTTACCATACTAATTTTAGGGAAATAAGAGTTTAAATAAGAAATTAGTGTGTCTTGAAAAATCAAGAAAGGGATTCGTGGGTGAGAGAGGACTTTGTCTTTTCCACTTGTAAGATATACAATATAAATGGGTGAAAGAGATATATTTCCACATTTATGGCAATCATCTTAGCAAAACTTTAATGGTGAAAAGTATTGAATATGAAATGAATTCATTCATTTAATAACTATTTACTGAAAAGTAGACAATATTGGGAATAAAACTATGAATATGTTCTGATCGTTGTTTTTAAGAAGACCACCACATCTTTCTATAATAAACTTTTACTGAATACAAACTAAGTTCTTCTGCTCTCACTAAAGTCTTAACTCCTTTGGGAAGCTTCATCTGATTCTCCTTGGGTGGGTCTGTCTTCCTCAGTGGTCAAAGAGAAGTTCTCTGTGCACACTCCTAGAAATAATAATATCCCTATTTTGTAATTATAGGTCCCTCCCATTGAATTGAGTAAACACTTAAGAGACATGCCATTAGCATCCCAGTGTTAGATAAATAGATAAATAGAAATGCAGCCCTTCTTAAATTTACTAGGCATGCTTATCTCCTGAGGATCTTGTAAAAATGCAGATTTTTGATTGTAGCATTCTATGACAAGGCTTGCAGTTCTGCCTTTCTAATATGATGAGGAAGTTGCTGATCTGTGGATTAATTCTGAGTAGTATTGGAATAGCTTTTATAAAATTATAAATCAATTAATGATTTACGAGGGTAAGAGATGAAGAATATTTTTATTTAATGGACAAATGAAGAAAAAATCACTTAAAAAGATGACTGTGATACTTGGCAGCTTGAAAATGCCAAATGCTACTAGATAAAGATCTCTAGCAACTAGCCTGTAGTCAAAGTTAAGATTATTAGCTTGCTGCGGCAAAGGAGGATGCACACTAGACAGACCATTTAGAGGGCCTTTAGGATTTGTGTTGTTTGGAAAAATATTCAGCTCATATTAGTGCCACCACTAGAATAGAATAAATATGACAAATGCCTCCTGTGTTTTTGTTGTTGTTTTATTGTTTTATTTTTTATTTTACCACCATTTGGAAATTCTTTCTAACAACGAATTGTATGAAATCATCCAAAGTCTCTCCAGTCTTTTAAATGTGACTATATATCCTTAAGTGTTTGATAAGGCAGAGCACAGATATCAGGGGCAGAGGTTGAGCTTAGATTAGGAGAAGTTGGGGGACACCCACAGTGTGGATTCAGCAACATTCTAGTGATACTGAATAACGAATGTTGGTGTGTTGGTATTGATGAATGAGAAAACTTCCTAGAAGCTGCTTTTGTTCTACTATCTACTAAAATTTGTACCAAAATTTAGATCTATTATCAGTAATTTCAATAATTACATTTTTAGCATTTAACAATTCATCACAATGTTCTACATGTTCCTTCCTAATTCACTTATTATGAGTCAGATTTTGCTTAATTTATTCGCTAACATTTCATTAAAATAAAATAAATTATTCTCTCCTCATTAAAATGAAATGAGAAATGTTGTCATGAAGTTTATATAAGGACATGTTTTTAATTTCAGCAAGTTTTATTTATTAATATTTCATATCATTTTCCTTAACGCTATTCTTTTTACTAAAATTATGTATTTTTCATAATTTTATAACATCTTATCATATATAGTTATGAAAATACACTTACCACTACATTAGAAATTTCACTTTTATTAAATGCTTTCCATCAGAAACATTAAATTCTAGAAATTCAAAAAGGCTTTTCATTCAACAGAAAACATTAATGCAATTTAGTTTTTAAAATATTTTATAAAAGGAAACCTCCTGAATTAATTTGGTCATAATTCCTTTTATTAGATTGATTTTCTAACTCATTCACAAGACATTATCTGGAAACTGGAATTGAGTAAACTGTAACTCCTCTTAGGATTTTAAGGACTGTCAGTTTGAAAGTTAAAAAACATATTAATACGTGCATTTGTGTAGTTAGAAGTGAGAGAACTTCAGCAAAATAAAAGTGTTTTATGAACATTTTATAATATAGGAGGAGATTGAAAGTACTCTTAGAATTAAGGTGAAACTAATATAATCCATGTTTGAAATATCAGTTATTGACAAAAAAACATCATTCTGTGCTCCAGAAATAACATTGTCTCAAACTGACAAGTATTTTCTTGAATAATTTTCAGCCATTTTACAAAAGAAGAAAGAGAACAAACATTTGATTAGAGGAATAGTAAGTGAAAATATGATATGACAATTGAATCTAGAATATATGTAGATTTTTAAAATGCAGAAGTGTAATTAAATTGAAATTTTCTTAGATGCATTTTATTTATTCAATGAGGAAAATTTACTTAAGGGAATTTTAGAGATATTACACTATTTTTTATTCATTTTAATGTTCAGTCTAATTTTAAAATTTTTGCATAATATTTTTATGGATGATTTATTTAGAGTAATATATACTCTACATTTAGAGTAATAGATGTAGTTTATCTCCTTAATGTTTTTTTTTTTTTCTTTTTTAAAGAGTAATTTATATTGTGATGGTCAGTGGTGTTCTTTGAATTTCTTTAAATGCACTCTGTTATATACTTTTAATTGATTAAAATTGATTTAAGTTCTTAGAATAACTAAGTATTGGATATCAAATATTTGCTAAGAATAGAAATATTCGAAATATCAGTTTATCTGTCCTATTTGTAGAGCTATATCTAAATATATTTGGCATTCTTATCATTTTATCATAAACTATGTTATTGGAAAATTCCATATTTGCTTATTGTTTTATAGTTGCAATATTCGTTTTTCCATTTGGAGCACTTGTAAATTTGCACATGCTATTCTGATTATTTTTCTCTAATTGACCTTATCTAGCTTACAAGCACTCATACCATTTCTTTCAAGACCAGTCCATCACTTTTGACATAAAGACAGTTTGTGTTTAAATAAGAAGTGGGTCAGTTCTGGATTCAAATGCCATCAATCTAAATTAAACCTTTCTCTTAAGGATGTTCTCTCAGCTCACGCTCCTACGCTACCCTAGGTCTATAGGTGTCTACAATTCAAGAATATTTATTTGGTACCATATTATTGAGAAGCTGACTTCACTAACTTCTGTTATATAGACTGCTTGGTCTTGGGCGTGGCAGCTACTTTCTTCACAGCATTTGTTGATATAATTGACTTGTTTTAGTCCTCATTATTGTGTCCTGGTGGCACTGCCATGGATTCTAGCCTTTTTCTCTTAAGTCCCACTACAGTTTGAGGTAGCCATATTTAAAACTCTAAATTCAGGCCTTAGTAAAACATACAAGACAAAACGGAAACATGTACACAAAAACGAAAACAAGAAACTTAGTAATCATACTCTTCGATAGGTAGCAGTGAATAGGGGACCAATTAAGAAAAGAGTAACTAAAGAGAAGTAACCAAGGAAGAATTACATGATAGATCTGCAGATGCATTCAGACCAGAAAAACAATAGGCTACTCTAAAATAAACAAATAAATAATTTGTTTCTATAACATCACAAAGCTTTCTTACAACTGTGCAACAGAAATTATTTAATTATATGACATCGTTAAAATGAGATATTTTAACAATATATTTTAATAAAATTCAAAGAGAATGCTCTCTTTCATTGTGTAAATTTATTTATTTGTTTGACTGCAAAAGTTTCTTAACCTTGTATGCTGATAATTGTTCAATTCTTCTGCTACTTCATTGAACAACTTTTCAACTGTATCTTCAATTGGAAATACATAAAACATAGTTAATTACTTTCTTAATAAGTGAACTTAGAAGTCCTGACAAAACTAAAACTTTATATATTTAAACAATTGGATGCATCTGATTCCAATCACTGCTTTCTCTAAGTTTTAACATTATATCAGAGCATGGTATTATGTAATTTTAGAATAATTCTGTGGTTTATGTCATATTGTTTTGTGAAGAACTGCAATTTCGATGTTTAGAATTTTGTTGCATGAAAAATTTATACATTAGAATCAATGGTGTAAGACATAAATTTGCACAACTTACGTGGAGAGCAATCTTACTTCCAACTGTAGGATACAATGTTCAAACTCTTAGTGCTAGTCATTGCACAGCATACAAACTAATCCATCATTCAAGAATCTTAATTTTGTTATTAATAAGTTAAATTCTTTGTTTTGCATGATTTTTTTTTTCTACCAGTTTAGGAGCTAAGGGTGGACAATGAATGAAATAATGAATTCTGCTAAAACTTTGGTAGTTTTATCTTTTGTTTTCTTTGGGTTGACTATATGTAAACTGATGACCAACAATAACTTGTGCTACATCTCTCATATAAGTAATGGCATTGGAAAGAGGATTTTTTTTCCCTTATGAAATAATTTTTAAGGATTTCAAATACTGAGAAACTCATATATTCATTGTTAATAACTTTGGAATTATACTTCTCTAGGATCTTTTTATTCTTTAGGGGACCCATCTAGGTAAGACATAAAGATTCATTCTTGCAAGTAATGTTTTTATAAATATATAATGAAATGTCCTTAATTTTATTTTAGTCCACAGCTGAATGTACTCATCTTCATCCCATTGATTCTAATTTTCACAGTAGTATTGATCGGAGGAATAGAAAAAAATATTTTATTTGAATTTCTTGTCATAATAATGCTAATAATCTATTGTACAGACATTAATATTATGTTTTCTCCAATATTGAATTGTTTACTGCAATTTTGTAATTATTTTGGTATTGCTTTGGAAACAATTAGATGTTATCTTCTGATTACATGAATTATTTTTAACAAATCTATTTTATTGACACCTATTAATAAAGCATAAATCCATCTAAAGTGTACAATCAATCATATTCAGTGTGATCAAATATGTGTGCATTCATCACTTCAGTCATTCTTAGTGTACCTTCATTATTCCAATAATAATAATAATAATAATAATAATAATAATAAACACAAACAGAAGTCACCTCTCAATCTCTCTGTTCATCCCCTGCCATACGTAGCTGCTATTTTTTTTCCTTCTCTCTAGTATATTTATATTTTGATTACATGAATTTTAAAACAGACCTATAACAGCACTGGCACACCTCTTTTTACTGCAGTTTGATTTATTGTGCTTCACAATTATTGAATTTTTTTTTTTTTTTACAAATTGAAATTTTGTGGCAACTCTGCATCAAGCAAGTCTATTGGCATTGTTTTTCCAACAGCATGTGCTCATTTTTGTAAATCTTGCAATATTTCAAGTGTTTTCATTATTAATTTATGTGTTATTGTGATTTGTCATTAGTGATTTTTTATGCTAAAATTGTAATTGATTTGGGGCACCATGTACCATGCTTATATAAGACAGAAAACTCAATTAATAAATTTATATGTTCTGACTACTCCACCAACCAGCCATTCCCCATTTTTCTCCTCCTCAGGCCTCCCTATTTCCTGAGACATAAAATAATAAAATTAGGCCAATTATTACTATAATGGTCTCTAAATATTTAAGTCAAAGGAAGAAATGCACTTCTCTCATTTGAAATCAAAAGCTAGAAATGATTAAGCTTAGTGAGGAAAGCATGTCAAAAACTGAGAGAGGCTGAACATCGGACCTCTTGTGCCAGTTAGCCAAGTTGTGAATGCAGAGGAAAATTCTTGAAGGAAATTAAAAGTGCTCTTCCAGTGAACACATGAAGGACAAAAAAAGTGAAACAACTTTATCGCTGATATGGAGAAAGTTTTAGTGGTCTGGATAGAAGATCAAACTAGCCACAACATTCCCTTAAGCCAAAGCCAAATCTAGAGCAAGAACCTAACTCTTCAATTCTATGAACGCTGAGAAAGGTGAAGAAACTTCAGAAGAAATGTTTGAAGCTAGCTGAGATTGGTTCATGTGGTTTAAATGAAAGAAGCCATCTCCATAACATAAAGTGCAAGATGAAGCAGGAAGTGCTGATGTAGATGCTGCAAGTTATCCAGAAGATATAGCTAAAATAATAGATGAAAGTGGCTACACTAAACAACAGAGTTTCAGTGTAGAAAAAACAACCTTCTACCATAAGAAGCTGGTATTTAGATATTTCATAGCTAGAGAGAAGTCAATGCCTGGCTTCAAAGATTCAAATGACAGGCTGACTCTTTTGTTAGGGGCTAATGCAGCTCATGACTTTACATTGAAGCCAGTGCTCATTTACCATTCTGAAAATCCTAGGACCCTTAAGAATTATGCTAAATCTACTCTGCCTGTGCTCTATAAATGGAAAAACAAAGCCTGGATGACAGCACATCTGTTGACAACATAGCTTACTGAATAATTTAAATCCACTGTTGAAACCAACTGCTCAGACAAAAAAAAAAAAAAAATCCTTTCAAAATATTACTGCTCATAGAAAACGCACCTGGTCACCCAAGAACTCTGATGGATATGTACAGTGAGATTAATATGGTTTTCATGCCTACAAACAGAACATCCATTCCCCATCCAATGGATCAAGGAGTTACTTAGACTTTCAAGTCTTATTATTTAAGAAATACATTTTGTAAGGCTATAGCTACCATACCTAGTGATTTCCTCTGATGGATCTGGGCAATGTAAATAGAAATCTTCTGGAAAGGATTCAACATTCTAGATGCCATTAAGAAAATTTGTAATTCATGGAAGGAGGTCAAAATACCATCATTAATAGGAGTTTGGAAGAAGTTGATTCCAAACCTTTTGGATGACTTTAAGGGGTTCCAGTCTTTAATGGAGGAAGAAACAAATGTAGGGAAGCAGCTGTGGCTCAATCAGTAGGGCTCCCGTTTACCATATGAGAGGCCCCGGGTTCGGTGTCCGGGGCCTCCTGGTGAAGGCAAGCCCGCCCGCATGGCGTGGTTAGCTGACCCAGCGAGCACAAGCAGCAAGGGGGGGGGATAAATGAATAAATAAATAAACTCTTTAAAAAAAAAGAAACAAATGTGGAAGAGATAGGAAGAGAAATAGAATTAGAAGTGGAGCTTGAAGATATGAGTGAATTGCACAAACTCATGCTAAAACTCATGTATGAGGAGTTGTTAGATGAACAATGAAAGTGGATTCTTGAGATAGAATCTACTCCTGTGAAGATGATTTGAACATTGTTGAAATGACAACAAAGTATATAGAATATTATATCAACTTAGTTGATAAAACAACTAAGTAGGATTTGAGAGGACTAACTCAAATTTTGAAAGAAGTTCTGCTGTGGGTAAAATGCTATTAAATAGCATCACTTGCTCCAGAGAAATCTTTGATGAAAGAAAGTCAATTGATGCAGCAAACTTCATTGCTGCCTTATTTTAGGAAATTGCCACAGCCACCCCATCCTTCAGCAAACACCAGCCTGATCAGTTAGCAGCCATCGATATTTTGGCAAGACCCTCCTCCAGCAAAAAGATTACAACTTGTTGAAGGGTCAGATCATGGTCAGCATTCTTTAACAATAAGGTTTTTTTTTAAGATTTATTTTATTTATTTCTGCCCCCCCCCCATTGTTTTGCACTCTGTGTCTGCTGTTCTTCATTTTTTTAGGAGGCACTGACACCCGAACCCAGGACCTCCCATGTGGGAAGGGGCACCCAATCACTTGAGCCACCTCCACTCCCTTCTTTTTGTGTCTCTCATTGTGTTTCCTTGTTGCATCATCATCTTGCTGGATCATCATCTGGTTGCATCATCTGGTTGCATCATCATCTGGTTGCATTGTCATCTTGATGCGTTGTCATCTTATTGAGCCAGTCCCTTGCATCAGCTCACTGTCTTGTTGGTCTTCTTTAGGAGGCACCCTGAACTGAAATTGGGACCTCCCATGTGGTATACAGGTGCCCAAGGGATTGAGCCATATCCGCTTCCCACAATAAAGTATTTTTAATTAAAGTATGTGCATTGCTTTTTTAGGCATTATGCTATTGCATCTTCATGGAGTACAGTATAGTGTAAACATAACTTTTATATTCACTGGGAAAGCAAAAAATTCACGTGGCCCACTTTATTATGATATTTGCTTTATTGCAGTGTTCTAGAACTGAGTACATAATATCTAGGAGGTATACCTGTATTAAACTTTTCAAAATTACACTATAACTTCTATAATTACCTTTGCCAACCTTATCAACATGTGTGTTTTTTAATGTTCATTTTATCTTCACAGTGTTTGCTTCATCATAAAATGGGTATGTAGGCAGAGTATAAATATTTTAGTAATTTACTAGAAGTAAACCTATGAAATTCAATTTTTTTAAATATAATCAATTATGTGGCTGATCTTATTTTCTTTATAAATAATTACTAATGTAATATGGACTGAATAAGTCCATATACATATGTATATATACATATATGCATATAATATGCATATTATATACCATAAATGTGACAAGTACAAATGGGTAATAATGAAGGTGTTTTAAATTGAGGACTAAAACACCATGAACCATGAGTGGGATTGTCATTGATCAAGCGACTTTTATAAATGATGAACAACTCTTGATAAATTTCTGAATAAAACAAAATAAAGTAGCTAGTTCTCAATTTATGCTGCAGTTGTATTACTATAAAATTCAGTATATTAAATATTTGCAGAAATACTTTAGAATGGTGCTTTGGAAAATTAGGTTTAAGGCTCGAATAATTATCCATTATTTTATTTTTAATGAATGAATATTAGAATGATGTGGGAGTAATTTTTCATTTTGGGGGATTACCATGCACTTAGCAATGTGTCCTACTCCAAACAGTGGTGTAAAATATATGATCTGCTCTTAAATCTTGTCAAGTAAAATGATAGAAAAATCCTTGATAAATTAAAAAGAAAATAATTTCTCAAGTGTTTAGCACTTGCAATTAATACCTATAATTTAACAGCCCATTTTGAAATTGAAAACAAATAATCTATTTGTTTAAAGTGATGTCCTCTCTTTGTGATGTTATTAATCAATTAATCTATCATTAAAGGAAAAATATGGCAATTAAAAATAACAGGGAATGAAATACATGTATTTAAATCTTCAAAAATACGATTTTCATAAAGAGACATTAGCTGTTTCTTTGTTTTGCAATCGATTGAACTCCAGATCAAACATTTTTAAATATAAAAGGGAAATGTTTTGGACATGCAAGTGGGAAATAGGCATGACTGATTCTTCTTTTTTCAAATTATATAATGAGATTTCTCTTCTTTTATTCCACTCTATTTCCAGCTAGGCTGTCACTGATTGGCATCACAGGTGACTACTATCAATTACACACTTTCATTTTCCTCATTTTTGGTGATATATTGTATTATTAAATCAAAATATTTGCAAATTTGAATAAAAATTGTGACAGAGGGCATACTTGCTTTGTTCACAACGATAGAGTAGATTCTATATATTGCAAGAAGACAGGGAAAATAGATAAAATGCATATATATTGTAAAATAACAAAACAATCTATTTTAAAATTATATATTTCACATAAAAATCCTAAGAAAGATACAAAACAATTACTAGACCTCATAGATAAATTAATCAAAGAATGAGGATAAAGATTAATAAACAAAAATAAATTTATACAACTGCAGCTTACAATTGAAAAATTAAATTTGAAAAATTCCATTAACAATAGCAATCCAAGAAACATAAAATACTTAGTAATGCATATATCAAAATATGCAAGACCTGAAAATAAAAATTATAAAACATTGCTGAGGGATATCAAAGAACAAAATAAATGGAGAGATATACCACATTCTTGGATTGAGGTCACAAATTTTTAAGGAATCAATCCCCCTGATTGATATATAGATTCATGTAATTACAGTCATTTTCCCATTAGGATATTTTTGGATAAAATTAGAAAGTAATCCTAAATTTTATATGTAAATATGAAGGACCTAGAATAACCAAAGTGATGTTGAAAAAAGAAATAAATTTAAAGAACTTACACTACCTAAATTTAAGACCTGCAATAAAATTGTATAACATAGACATGGTGGTGATACAAGCAAAAAGACCAGTAAATATATTAATGGAATAGAACAGAGAGCCAGAATTACAACCATTTATAAAGACATCTTTTTTTAAAGATACCAAAGTAATTCAATATATTAAAGAAAATTATTTTTAATAAATCATTCTGGCATAACTGACTGTGGAGTGAGTTGCTACATGGCATGGCATGGGAACACATGCTCCGGCACAACAGAAACTTTCAGCAAATGACTGCTTTATTCTTCACACAGCTAAAGTGTCCAAAAGAGCATGGGAAAAGTTCCCATCATAGCCAATACCCCAGGGGAGGCCAACTACTCCCATCTGGGTTGGTCGATGACAGATGTGCACACCCCACTTTATGTCAGAGGCGAAAGACACCTGTACTGTCCAAGAATAGGTATTTAAATCCCAGGGGCAGGGGGCCCTTCCACTAAGCACAAAACATGCATTAAGCAACCAGTCCTTGTGCAGAGTTCCTGCCCTGTTTCTGGTTTGGGGTTCATGGTACAGTCAGGGGATTTCATTAGACCTAGCATCTCTTCCAGTCTGTGAAATGGAAACATATCAAAACATCTATGCTCAAAGAAAAAGAAGAGGATAGGTAAAAGTGAACTTTTACTCCTACCTTCCTCATATAAAAGTTAATTTGAGAGAGATTATATACATAAGCATAACAACTAAAACAATAAAGTTTTTAGGTGAAAACTTAGGAGAAAACGCTCCATGAAAAGTCACAGAAAGAAATAATCATAAAATAACCAATGTTGATAAATTTTGCTTCCTAAACATTAATAACTTCTGGTCATCAAAAGTTACCTTTAGGAAAATGAATAGGCAATCCAAACATCAGGAGAAAATGTTATCAAAACATATACCCAGGATATAAAAGTACTTCCTAAATTCAATTTAAAAAAGAAAAAAAATCTTATAAAATAGGTAAAAGGTTTAAATTACCATTTAATAGAAGAAAAAAATGAATAGTCATTAACTATGGCAAAATAGGCTCAATTTCACTTGTCATGATGATAATGAAAATTAAAATCACGATGAGATGCCACTACACATAAACTGGAAGGGTAAAATTAAGAAGACTGAGGAAATCATATTTGCCAAGGATGTGTAACAAAAGAAAGATCCAAATGTTTTTGATGGAAGTGTAAAATGACACAACCTCTTTGGAAAGGGAGCTCACAATTTATTAACAAAAATGGACAGTTCCAATCCTTTGTATAAGTCCAAGAGAAATTAATGTCTTGTCCATATCAAGATTTGTACAAGAATATTTATAGCAGTTTTTATTCACGGTAGCCCAAAATGTAAAAAAAGTCCAAGTGTACATCAAGAGGTGAATGGGTAAAATAATTGTGATATAGTCACATAATGGAATTCTACTCAGCAAAAAATAAATATAGAAATGAACTATTGATACAGGCTACTTATATATGGATCTCAAAAACATTTTGCTGAGTGAAGGAAGTGTAAGCCACAGTAAATGCCAATGAGCTCATTTATATGAAATCTTATAACAAGCAAATTAATCTACACTGGAAAAAATCAGAACAGCAATAATAGGGATTGCCTAAAAAGGAGCATAAGGGAGCCTTAGTAGTGATTGTAAACGGTGATTTGATATGCTTTGGGATTACACAGGTGTATGCATTTGATAACTCTCAGAGAGTGCACACTTAAAGTTTGTGCATTTCCTGGCATGTGAGTTTTACATCAAAAGAAAAAACTAAAAAAAATATCAAACTCTAGTTAATGACATGCATGCTGAAGAATTTACTGTCACATGTACAGATATCTTCAAATTACTTTGAAATCCATCAGCAAATAAGATGGATTGAAAAACTGATAAAAAGAGAGAGATGTGATGAAACAAATATAGTTTTCTAAAATATAGTAAAATATTAATAGAAGAAACCACATGTTATTTATATAGGTATTCACTGTACAATTTTATCAGCCTTCATGTATACTTCAAAATTTACATGATAATAATAACAACAACCATAATGCAACTTCAAAATACTTGCTGCTTTTCAATGCAACCTCATTTCTGAGGGGAGAGTACACATTTGGTTCCATTATTTACAGTTATAACTTTTTTTTTTGGCCAGTGAAAATTTCTGAGGTTGTAAAGTGTGTCATTTCCCAACAGAAGCTTTCTAAAACATTTTAAAGTTCTGTCATCACTTTTCATCCTCTGCACTGAGAAAAACATTTCCTGAAATGAGCTGTTCCTATAGTTTTAGTTCCAGAATAAAGAGATATGAAGCAGAGTTATGCAACTCCAAACGATATACAAAGTGGATGATAAATAAATCTAAGTGTTTTGAAAACTACTGAGATTTGGGGTTACAGTAACAAAAAGAATTCTTGAAAACAAGTCCGGCACACCATATATGTAATATATTGAGTAAATAAATGATCTCAACATCAATAATAATTCATAATTCTAATTTAATGACTTGATTACCAAGTTCTTAATAGTATATCTCTAAATTATGCCCCCCCTTCTTGGTCAAGTCAGGATGTGGCTTTGGATGGTTATGTCATGGGTGATTAAAAATTTTAACCAATTAATACATAGATGGTATTTTCAACATTTGACAAAATAATTATTTAAGGAAATCATGATTTCAGTTTTAAGTTAGGTCTATGAATCATTGAATTGGGAATTTTAACAAGAAAATTAGTATATCTTTTGTGGGGACATGAATTTGAGAAAGTACATTATATATTACAGATAAGTCTATGGAGGTATAACAAATAATCAAGAAAAGCAATGTAAGAAAATAATATCATCCATATTAACCTTAGCATGATTAATACTGATGAAAATAATTTTGTAAAGAAGAGAATGAAGATTTAATATAGAAGGGCATTAACCTGTATATTCTAAGAGATTGAATATAACATGCAATAACATTAGTCCATAAGAAAATATGTTTTAGGATGGACATATAATAATTGCTGTTTAATAGGACAAGACATGCTTATTGTGGTAGTTTGAATCATGCCCCCCACAAAGACATGTTCAAGTCCTAATCTCCAGTCCTGTGGGCATGGATTTATTTGTAAAGAGGACCTCTATAAGGAGAGGGAATCTAGAAAGACAGATTACTGAGCAGGAAATGTAGAAGTCAGAGGAGGAGCCAGAAGAAGAGGGATTGCCATATGACTGAGGCAGAGATTGAACCTACAGACTTTAGAAAAACCAGGACATGCTGATGCCTTGATTTTGGCCTTCTAGCCTCCAAAATCATGAGACTATACATTCCTTCTATTTAAACCAACCAACTTGTGCTATTTGTTATTTGTTACAGCAGTCCTGGCAAACTAAGATAATTCCTTACAGGACTGTCAGGATATAAGAATGTAACAAGAGAGTAGAAGGAAAAAATGGATGCAGATTCAGACAGAAAATCTGGTGATGGAAAGAAGAGGTGGTTTACATGTAATGATCCCTGAATTTAGGAAATTGCCTTGAGTTCCAGACTTACATTTCAAAAGATATTTTTGACATTTTCAGTGGAATATATCAATACCATTTCACAAATGCCATGTGTCTATATGCTTCTCAAATCCTTTACTAGTTTAAGAATTTACCCATTTACTCAAGCCAAAACATAAAAGACAGCCTTTATTTCTACCCTTTCCTTATCCCCGTTCCATATAATTCAAAAGCAAGTCCTGTCAAAATTACCT
Source organism: Tolypeutes matacus (assembly GCA_026826555.1). Taxonomy (NCBI): domain Eukaryota; kingdom Metazoa; phylum Chordata; class Mammalia; order Cingulata; family Chlamyphoridae; genus Tolypeutes; species Tolypeutes matacus. Next base: position 42,095,320 of record JAKSZT010054334.1, on the reverse strand, counting down.
CCAAAGTAGATCTTGAATTTTCCATTTTCAGTTTCTCTCTTTAGTCTAGGGCTTTCTATTTGATTGGCTTTGTGCTACAACCCCTCTTTTATACTTAGTTCAACTTAATTTGGACTAATGACTTGTATTTAGACAATCTGAGTTTTTTTTTTTTTTAACACTTTTTCATCTTTTTCTTGCCCTTTCTCCCTTGCCAGTTGCAGAGTAGGAGCTGAGGATGTGTTTGGCACTGTAAGCCTTAGAGGCTGAAGCTGCCCATATTTCCAGGAACTTCTACAACCTTTTTCCCTTGCCAGGGGTAGGGATGGAGCCAAAGCCATGTACAGTATTCCAAGACAAGACAGTCTGCATTTGCTGGAGAGACCAATGATGTGCCATGCCCCTTCTCCATGCCCCTTCCTGCCTGGAGTGGGGATAGATCCACAGTTGTGGGCCACAAACTAAGCCATGCTGGTCAAAACTGACCCCAGTTGCACTGGCAAATAGGCTGGCAAAGCACTGGCCCCTCTTCTCTCCTGCTAGAGGCAGGGATGGGGCCACTGGGGTTCCCACTAATCTAGTATGTGTGGCCTGAAAGTGACTGTAGTAGCCCAGAGAGGCTGAGGGCTCACTTTCCCCCTTTTCTTGTCAGGGTTAGTGTTGGAGCCACAGATGTGTCCAACGGTCTAATCCATCAGGGCCAAAAGTGACTGTAGTTGCCTGGAGAGGAAAATACATGGTCCCTAATGTCTTTTCAGGACCAGACATGGAGTCACAGGAGTGCCCAACAATCTAGTCTGTGTAGACCAAAAGTGACTGCAGATGCCCCAGAGAGTCAGAGGGAGCACTATCCCTACTCTCCCTGTTGGGGGCAAGGATGTAGCCACAGAAGTGTCCAAGTCTAGTTCATGCTGCCTGAAAGTGCCTGCAGGTGCCTTGAGAGCCTGGAGAAACACTACACCCCACTCTTACTCTATCAGGGAGTGGGAATGGAGCCACAGGGATCCATTAATCTAGTCATGTTGGCCTCCAGTTGCCTAGAGATCTTGAGGAAACACTGCCACACATTGCTATCCTAGTGGGCGCAGGAATATAGCCACATGGTGCCCAACAATCTCATTCATGCAGGCCTAAAAGTGACTACTGTTGACTGGAAAGGCTGGTACAGGTCCCCCCAGCTTCCTCCCTGCTGAAGGTGGGGCTGGAAGCTTGCTAGGGCAGCAATCTGACCTGGGTGGAAAGAAGACACTCCCTACTTCACTTTGATTTTCCATGAGCCCCGCTTTCCCTCATGTGAGGGGTGGAGTTAAAATGGAGGCTACCAGCCTCTTTCCAAGTTGGACAGGTTCAAACTTTAACTGTTCTTAGGGCTGGACTTTAGCCAGCTGAATTTACTAATCAGTACCTGAAGTCAGTGCTCGACTACCTCTTTCTTCCCTGTTTTTTCAGAAATGGAGCTTCCAACTTCAGCCAGGGAAAACCTCCCACGGCAGCTTGTCCTGCCACCAGGGGATGGGCACTAGCTTCCACAGCGTGGAGTGATCTATTCACATATCTTCATTGTTGATTGGCAGACTCATCCATCTGTTCTTCCAAGGATGTTGCAGGGTGCTCTTTAGGTCTCCTGGGCTCCCCAAACTGGTGATTTAGGTAGCTCTGACAGATTACTACCTGTACTGTAGGATGAGCTGTCTTGGTGTGTCTTATTCTGCCATCATCTTGCCCCTCTTCTTGAATAATTTTTTAAATGGTTCATTTGAAGTTTAAGTTTTTAAGGAATTGACATTTGAGAGTAGTATGTTTGTGATAGAGCTTTCAGAAATTCTGCGAGATTTTCTTTTTTTCTTTCAAAGAACAGATATTATGTGTTTGTTTTTTTGTGTTTTTTTTTTTTTTTTTGTAGTAAATGGTGATTAGAAGACAAGATCATGCAAACTAATCATACCTCACTGAGAGGGAAGCTAAGCAATATGTGCATTTATTAATTCTATCAAAATATTCTTGACCCTTAAGAGTCAGGTTCTGTGCTAAGTATGGAGAAAATAAAACCATTCAAACCAAGATGTTACCTCTGAGATTCTCAGCATATTAGGGGAAACTTTTTTCAAGCAACATTTTATAGTTATCAATATCCATATCCAAAAATAAGTGAGTATAGCAAGTTGTGGTAGATGCTTTTGGTTGCAACCCCGTAGTCATTTAAACTTGTTTCCATAATAGAAGAACTCGGATTTGTTCATGTTTGGGACTGTGAGGGAATGATAGACACCCCCCCCCCCCAGCTTCAGAGCAAATGCTACTCCTTTTTGATGGAAATTATGTGTGTGAAGCTGGCCTGGAATATAGCACATAAAGAAGATTCTCTGTGAGCTTCAGAAAAATATTTCATCTCTAATATAAAGAGGTAGGTGATGGGGCCATACAGCTTGAAGCTGTGGAAGTCATCTTAAAATTGGAGAGATAAACCTGAGGACCAAAAACACGATTCTAGGTGTCAAAGCTTGAATAGCCCAGTGCTCAGAAATCTTATCAGGTGAGACAAAATATAAACTCATTGTCTAAAACACTTTACTTATGTGTTTGGTTATTTACAGACTTATCCTGACTAAAGTAATTATTTTATACATCATTCTTCTTCTCTCAAAATGTAATGGCATTAGGAATTGCTTCCAATTCTGCAAGTTCTATGCATAATGTAGAATACAGAGACATTAGAGAAGTAATTGTGTTTTTAAAATGGAACTATTTTCAATGCTTGGTTCAGGTCCCAATTGCCCAACATATTGGGTAAATTATACTCCATGGAACTTTTTATTGAAAACCATTGTGGTTTTCTAGGCCAAATAAGAAGTAGTAATTATTTCTCATTTCCCCAAATTTAATTGGATATATGAATACTTAATGCTGCTAATTATAATGACTGGGCTAAAATTCTTTAATTTTTACTAAAATCCTTTAGCCTATGATTTTGCCTTTTAAAAATTTCTTCTGTCTCTTATGGGTAAAGTACATAGAATTTACACAATATTCAAAAATCGTTGAAATTTTGTGTAAAGCAATATTTATTTAAAAATATGTGTTTGTACATCATAAATTCAAAGTGATACTAAAAATCTTTACCTAGGAATATGGTAGATTTATATATGATTAAGAGTAATTTTTACCTTGATGTCCCAAAAGAACTTTAGTGTAAAGTCATCATTTATTTCCTAAGTCCTGCTTCCCTTTTCTAGTTTTGTGCCCTTGTGAATAACATGTCCATTTGCTCAGGCACAAACTCGAGAAAATTAGAAACTATCCCAAATATGATTCTCTTTCTCCTTACAAAGCCCCTAATGAATCAGTCAAGTTTCATTAATTTTATGACTATTATACCTTTTATGTCATTCCTCCATTTCTAGTCCTATCGATACCAACTACTTCATATGCATATTATTTCTCACATATACTATTATAATAGCTTCTTAAAGTATCTACCTAATTCTAATTATTCCTTCTAAATAGTGCCATGGTTTTCTATTAAAATGTTAATATGACCATGTGATTAATTTGCTTAAAACACACTAATAAATTTAAGAATGCAGTTTGGATTCCTTAATTAAGCAATTAGTGTTCTTTACATTCTGGTCCTGAGCTACATTTTGCTGTGTTCCTCAATAATGCACTCCAGTGATAGGTTACTATTGATTTTCCAAACTCTATCATGATTTGTCATATTACCAAGAATTTGTAATTTCTGTTCTCTCTCTTCTGAATGATTTTCCATTCTCCAGATACAGCTGTCTCCTTCTCATACTTCATAACTGAGTTCCAACAAAACTGTCTCTGCAAACTTTTCTCTGACCTCCCAATAGTGTAGCATATTTATTTTATGTTACTATAACAATTTATGTGCATAATTACTTGCATTATTCAACTTTTATGACTGCTGCCAAACACACTACTCAGAATATAGAAGCACAAAAATCACATAACAATAGAGATGAATGGTTTACTTCCTTGATTTATTCTTATCTTTTGTGTATGTCACATAGGCTGCTATTTTAAAAAAGCATTTTACAGTTACTGATTTCATACACCTCTCATTCAACTTCTTCATATGGGAAAATACTTACCAATATGTATATTGAAAGTAAATACAAAATAGAAGAAGTGACACTGCAAGCACAACAAAACACATCATAGAATTTTGACTGCCTTCACAAATATGACATAGTTTTCCTTTATCATCATTACAATTATTTATTTCTTTATATATTATCAGAATATTTATTGTTCTGAAAACGCACTATATCTTCCCAAATAACCTATTCTTTTCCATGCCCATATTTTTAGACTAGTTCCAAAATTTGTAGAGAAAGAAATAATGCTGTAACACTACTTTTAAGAATATATTCATATGTCATATTCATTAAAAGAAACCTATAAGGAAATTAAATATATTATCATAGAAGTGAAAAAATATTTTTCCACTTTCAATATTAGGCAAATGAGGTGCAGTGGAGATAAATTATTTTCTCATGCAATATCAATTTCTATTCTTTATCTAAATCTATATTATAAATAGGGAACTTTTTAAGGCTTTGGTGGCTCAATTTTTTCCTGTGAACATTAACATGAAATTTATTTATTACATCATGCTAGCTTCATGTAACTGTAAAGCCACAATATAGAAAACAACATAATTTTAATAAGTTTTTGAGATTAAGTCACATTTTCAGTGAGTTCATAAATGACATATCTTCAATATTAAAATGAACCCCACAATTAATACAGCCTAAAAAGTCCCTAAGCCAATGTGCAATTTTAACATGACAAGTGAAAATTGACATAATTCACTTGTACGCTCATTAATGTAAGATGTGAATAATAGGGGAAAATGTATATGTGGATAGGTGAGGGTAATATGGGAATTCCCTATACATTTTTTTTTTTTTCAGGTACCATGGCTGTGGATTGAACCTGGGATATCATATGCGGTTTTTATGTTTGTTTGCTTGTTGTTTGCTTTTTGTTTTTAGGAGGCACCAGTGGACCAAACCCGGGATCTCCCATGTGGGAAAGAGGCGCTCAACTGTTTGAGCCACATCTGCTCCCTCCCTTATACTTTGATATAACTTTTCTGTATTCTAAAACTTCTTTAAAAATAAAGTTTATAAGAACTTTTTAAAAAGTCACTAGTACAATATATTTTGTATTTGATATGAAAATATACCTAGGTTAAATCAGAAGAACTATTTGCTTAAAACACAGATAGAGAAAAAAAAATTAATATTGTGGAGGAAAACTACCATATATATTGTTCTGAAAAACTTGACTGTTGTGATATCTCAAAGCTTTGACACTAGTTTTTTTAAAAAGCATTCCTCATTAAAGCCATACGAATGTGCAACATCTAGGTTTTAATAACATCCTTTAAATATACACTTGAGCATGTGGATTCCCAAAAGTGTAAAGTGGTACGCAATAGTATTGTGAAAGATGAAACATGGAAGTTAGCATAGAATTTTTTAAAAAAGATAAAGTTAAGTTACTATATTTTTTCTTTTTAAAAATGATCATTCCCTGTAGCATCAAATTTTATATAAATGAGCAATAGGGAACTATGGTACAAAAACTTGCTTGGACATAATTAAGATCATTTGCTCTTGATTTCTGATTTATAAAATGTTGTATTTTGGGAAGATGTAAATGATCTCTTTCAGGTAAACTTCAGGGGAAATAATAGATTTTTTACTTTATTATTAAAAAGAAGAATTGTGCCTGTATCAAAAAAAAGGCTTATATCTTTCCTTCACAAAAATATATATTAATTGAAATTCATTTACATATCAGTAATTCTTTTTGGCTGTGGAAATGAATAAAAAGACATGGCCTTCTATGTTAAGGTGCATAAGATTTATTGGGTATGTTACAATACAGCATGACAATTAGTTTAATGACAGCATGTCCCAAAGTGTCATGCGATAACAGAAGAAGCCTCTAAATTTAATTGGACTTTCCAGAAAAGACTGCAAATGAAATGAAGATGAAGTCATCTTTTAAATGAAGCACAGGAATTTGCCATGAAAGAGGACAGAATGTTAGTGCTAGTGACTATTAATTTGTAAAATTAACAGAAATGTCTGACATGTTCAGATATAGTGACACTGAGGATGCAAGTGGTGGCTAATGATAGAGAAGACACTGGAAATCCTGAGGTGGCTCACATCTGGAAGAAGCCATATCCAATAGGTTTGGATTTTATCCATTGGGTTATGCTGGACCATGTGATTATATTTGTTTTGGTTTTCTGGGCTGCTCAAGAAAACACCATGAGTGGGTCAGAAGTAATTCATATTTTAGGATATATAAATGCCACCAAAAGGTTTTCCAATTTACCATCCCACCAGCAGTGCATGAAAGTTCCATGTTCTCTAAATCCTTGCCATCAATCACTTAGAATTTTTCATTTTTAGTCATTTTAGTGAGTCACAACAGAAATTCTAACAATACAATTGTTATACAAAGTTTGTGATAAATTGCTTCCCATTAGTCTATGGACAAAGAGTATACTGAATATGTTTAAACTAAACAGTGAATTCTTGTGCTTACTCATTAAATCCTCACCTCCCGAACTGTTTCTTTTCTTAACTGTTTATTTGTGTAAGTTTGCTTTAGAATAAATGTGACTAGAGAACTTGTTGAGATTGCACTAGATACAGAAATTAATTCAAGGAAAGATTAAATGTTTACCATATTCATTGTTTCATCCAGATAAATATATTGCATAAACTATGTGCCCTGGAGTTGGGAAATGAGGTGGCTTTGTTCACATCCAAGAATATGGATGATTTATCATTTATTTCTGAGTTCTTGAAATCCTCAGCAGATTTTATCATTTTTATCAAGACCTGTGAGGGATCTAAGTTTTTATTCTACATAAATGCTTTATTAGTTTTATGTTGTTGCCTGTTTATTTTCCTTGGATGCTCAAGAAAATGCCATTCAATTGGTTGCCTAAAACAAAGTGAATTATTATTTCATGTTTTTGAGGCTAAACGAAAGTCTAAAAGTATCATGAAGATGATACTTTCCTCCTAAAGACTACCATTCTGTGGCTGCCTGTTGGTGATCCTTGGTTCTGGGCTCCTCTGTCACATGACAATGCACATGGCAACCTCTCCTAGCCTCTCCCTTCTCTTCAGGGTTCTGTTGATTTCAGCTTCTGGCTGCTTCCTTTTTGGCTTTCTTTCTGTGTTAATTTCATTCTGCTTATAAAGGACTCTAGTAATAACATTAAGATCCACCCTGATTGAATTGGAGCACAGCTTAACTGAAGTAACCTTAACAGAAAGTCCTATTTACAATGAGTTCACACTCACAGAATGGATAAAGTTTCAGAACGTGTTTTCTGGGGTCAATAGCACCATACCTCCGTAATATGGAAGTTTTTGCATTTCAGAAACATAACTTTGGTTGTGGGAACCATGGCATGAAAAGGGTTGAGAAGCAGGGAGAAGAGTGAAGAAGGCATTTCAGTAAGGCAAGTGAGAGAACTGATGGTCAAATCTAAATTGCAAAGGGAAGAGTGAGAGAGAGAAAGGGAGGACTGGAGAAAGTAAAGCATCAGATTTTACCAATTTACTAGGGTTCTTAAATATTTTCAGAAAATATAGGCTAAATTTATGTGTATATAACATATGTGATATGCACATAATCTACATGAAGGTGTATATCAAAAATACTATAATATGGAATCAGAGAAGAGATTGACTGGAAAGCAAAAAGACTGAGGGGTAACAATGTTAAACTTTCCCTGAGCCCTGTACTCCTGGAATACAGAGACTTAAGAAATTTCCCAACCCTTTCCTATTCCAGGAAATAGTTTAGTGCAAAATACCACCTTTTTTTCTATGACTTAGATAAGACTAATGGATTTCACCCCTCCCCCTTTTTTTATCTATGACAAGGCCAGATACAGACTCCCTAAATTCTCATCATTGCTTCATAAATGAGTAACTGAACTGCCAATGGCAATTCAGAACAATATGATTGGACCAAACTTTAGAAAGGCTTCTCTTCTTTTCTCAGATCCCTGAACTTTGGCCCATCCTCAGATTGAGACAGAAAACATTAAAATTTCAAATAACTCTGCCTTGTTGTTCCTTTCCTAAAATTAGCTGCTGGTAAAAAAGATATTTCCAGATCAACTGTCTGATATGGATTCTTTTTAGCCTTGTTTGTTCCTCCTTATAAAAGAAAAGCTTTTTTTCTTTCCAAACTTTGAGACACTGACAGTTTACATGACTGGAGAATTCTCCCTATTACAATGTCCTCCATTACCTATTGTTCTAGTCCCCCTTTTCCTATTGCAATAATCTTTCCAAATAAAGTCTCTCCTTATCTAAGTCTGAATATGTTTGTATTTGACATGGGAAGAGCAGGGAATGTGTATTTATATAAATTAACATAATGTAATATATAAGCTTTTAACCATTAGAAATGTCATTGTTAACAACTTAGGTTAACAGTTTTGGGGGAGGAGAAAGAAATAATAATTTGACAGAAAATATGGTTTTAATTGAAAAATAAGAATGGCCAAACTTGTGCTGTAGTAAATACAATCTAATTTTTGGATGCTCATTTTAATAGGCCAGCTACGTGTACACAGAAAAAGCATCTAACTAGGTCATTTCTTACATTCTCCCCATTGTCCCTTATTGTTTCCATGATTCAGCTTCATATAGTGAGAACTGATTCAAAAGGGTGATAAGTTCTATTTTCTTCTCTAGGGTAAAATCCATTTAACTTGTCCTGATTACCTAACCACCTGTAAATCCTAACCTAGGTGCAAATTCATTTTAGTACAACAGAACAGTGCATCTCTGGGAAAGCAGCAGTTGATTAAGAGTGAGCTATTTAAATTCAGTTTAAAAAATATATAATTGAAAAACAAAAAAGTAATAATTTCAGAAACAGAGATATTGCTGGGATAGAGTGCAGGAAATGTTGCCTACAGAAAATAGATTCTATATTATATTTTGGCCTATTGAGGAACTTTGACAATGCAATGTGGAGACACCCAGAGATTGTGGTCCATCAGATAAATGACCCTCAGTTGCAATTAAACCCACTAAATATCACATATATCTCAGCTGAATCAGTTTCACTCCTCCATGACATAGATTGCCCTTTAAGTTTTGCCTTCCTAGGGATTTCTTTCACATAAAGTGATTGCAAAGGAATATTTCATTATTGAGCAATATATATATTTTGGCACTTCGAATGGTTTTCATTGGCGTTTAAGGGGCCTGTTGCCATAAAACCTGTCTTGTTCAGAGTGATAAGCATTTGTGAACTCTATGTCATTGTTTTTTTGTACTATTTTGTTGCACATAATTGTCAACATATATGATAAAGTAGCTTTGGAAGTGCAGAGTCCATCATGCTTCACTGTACAGCACAGAACTATACAGCTATTATATAGATGTGGGGCCAGGTCACCTGTAACCTTTAAAATGGATGCATCAAAAGTCTATTAACCTCAAAATTATTTAATATGATGGAATTCATAATAATTTTTGTTTGCCAGACCTAACAACTGGAAATAAAAGGATTAAATAACAATAATTAACTCACTCTCAATGACCATATATTCTAAAATATTTCCCAAGGTTATATAAAAAGTATTTCTGAGGTGAAATATATCTGAAATTTCTTCTGAACTCATGTTAATCAAATGACTTTGAATTCAAAATCTATTAAAAGATGACCTTAGAAAATTATCTATAAGTTTTAATGTCGTTATTGTTTCTTTTAAATGAAGGCAATAAGAAGAAGGATTTGGCTATGCTTGTACAGTTAAAAGCTTTTTATCGCCTCATTCCATATCCAGTAAGTTTTTTTTAATAAGTGTACTGAATCTCATCAACAACATCATTTAATTGGTGACATAATGATAATTAAACTTTTGAATTATGTGTATAAGGAACTGTATTACACAGCTGTGTGAGAATTTCAGGGAGAATAAGATTACATGGGAAATAAAGCAGTTAAAAGTTAAAAGCTTGATCTGCTAGAGGTGTGTATGAAAAGAATAAAATGATAAAATGACAGCAGAAAGAATAGGAACCAAGGACTAACTCCCATACCAAGAATCTAACAGATATATTTTACTTAAATGATCACTGATATCCATTTTGGGAGTGACTGCTAATGTATGAAGATCATTGCCATAAAGGAAGAGATTATATTTAACAGTTATATTAGATAAAATACTGATACAAATGTTAACAGATGACAGTAAAAAAAGGCATGAGATTTTCTGGACAATCATCCAAGTACTTACCCTTAAGTAAATGTATGAGCTAGAATATTAGTATTTTCTGCATTTTGCATAGGAAGATTCCAAATCACAAATACAGTGGTACTTCGGTGCTCATTGTTAATTGGTTCTGAGAGATGTGATAAATCCCAAAAATGATGAGTACCAAACAAATTTTTCCCATAAGGAATAACGTAAATAAATTTAATGTGTTCCCAAACAAAACACAATGCACATTTTTAAGGCAAAATGTAAAAGGATAGGGTTGTATAACCTTACTTTACATTGAAATAAATCTAAATATTAGTAAATACTTAGATAAAATAAAATAAAAACCTCACTTTACCTGTACTGAGAAGAGTCCATGGCCTAACGGGATGGTGAGAGGAGACTGGTAAGGAGGAGAGGTTACCTGGAGTGTTGCTTGGAAGGAGAGTCCCCCTCCAATTGAACATCAGGGACTTGCACTTCAGGTGTTCTCTTTTCTGCCTTTTTTCAATTTATACCACAGGCTCTGACACACTCATTGTCACCTTCATTACAAACTTATCCAATTAGTACTGCTTCTGTCTTCTCAGAATACCTCAAAAGTGTGAAATTGTTTGTTCATTCAATAAATTCACATTTCTGCTTGTCAGAGCTTTGTCCGGATGGTCCTTCTCCACAAATTTTTTAACTTCTGCACATTTTGCACACATTTCTTTTATCAAGAAACTGGATACATCCTCCCTTATCTCCTCCTCTTCTAAAGAAATCTCTTCAGCCACCTCTTGTTGCTGCTCCTTCTGTAGTTCCTGCAGCTTCTCACTGCTGAGCTCTTCACCATATCCTCAATATCAGCAGAATCGACCTCCAGACCCAAGGATAGGCCCAAATATCCAATATCCTTCACAACTGCATCCTCTGTACCTGCAGGCTTGGGATCAGCCTCAAGCCCTTCAAATTCTCTCTGAGTCACAGCTTCTGGCCACAGATTCTTCCATGCCGAATCCATTGTCCTATAAGAGACTTTGTTCCAGGACTTATCAATAAGATTAAAACAGTGAAGGATCTTGAAATTCTCCTTCCAGAATCCTGTGAGAGTCAACTGGGTGTCAGAGGTGATCTCAAAGCACCTCTGAAAAAGTGCCTTGGTATACAACATTTTGAAGTTTAGAAGGACTTATTGGTCCATGAGCTGGATGAAAGGAGTAGTGCTGGGGGACAGGAACCTTACAGTGATGAAGCTGAACTCCTTCAGTAAGTCATCCTCCAAGCCTGCAGGGTGGGCAGGCACATTGTCCAAAAGTAGGAAAACTTTCAGAGGCAAATCTTTCTCCAGCAAATATTTTTTCACTGAGGGAACTAACACTTCATTTATCCACTCAGTGAAAAATTGCTTTGTGACACAAACTTTGCTGTTTGCCATCCACATCACACGGAGTTTGCTTTTTATGATGTTATGCTTTTTGAAAACTCGTGGGTTTTCACTATGATAGACTAGTAGAGGCTTGAGTTTTAAATCCCCACTAGCATTCCCACACAACAATAGAGTAAGCCTGTACTTTATTGGTTTGTGGCCTGGTAATGCCTTCTCCTCTTTTGTGATGTAGGTTTTACTAGGCATTTTTCCAAAAAACTCTGGTATCATCACAGTTAAAAACTTGGTAAGGAATAAAACCCACAGCCTCTATGTAGTCTTGAAATTCACTGACAAATTCATCAGCAGCCTTTTTATTAGCATGCACTGCCTCACCTTGCCTCACGACATTATGGATGTTGCTCCTCTTTTTTAAATTATCAAACCAGCTGTGACTGGTCTTAAAAATTTCAATACTCATCACTTGGTTCTGGTTTGTTTTTCAAATTTCAGCATGCAACACTTTCTGTTTTTCACATATCATGGCTTCCAATACATGGTTTCCCATTAACTGCTTCTCATTTACCCAAATAAATAACAGTTTTTCAACTTCCTCAAGTGTTTGGGAATGCTGCTTTGTAACTGCTTTTACTCCTTTTGCATCATCGATCTTTTTATCACTTCTTTATTCTTAATGATGGTGGAGTCCATTGTTCTAGGCATACTGTATTCCCTAGCAAGATCAGTAATGTGAATACCACTCTCATATCTACATATTATTTCTATTTTCTGATCAATAGGGGTGGGAAGTAATTTTATTTTTTGCTCAGCAGTATTACTGCTCTTCTTCTTAGGACCCATGATGAGAAAAAAAATAAAAAATACATAAAATGACCACAGAAGCTAAGGTAAGACCACAGTAGGATGTGTACAGAAGAAAACTACTGCATGACTACCGCATGACCTTTTGTTTTGGTTGAAAAGGGTAGCAACTCACAAAGCAATGGACTCAAGAATTTCTATCTTGCATATCCAGTACCAAAAAACAAGTACTGGGAGAAAATTTTCATGAAAATATGCATCAACTACCAAATTCAATGAGTTTCAAAGGAGTCGAGTACCAAGGTATGACTGTAGTTCAAACAAATTTTCTAAGGTAATAAGTTGAAAAGTATGAGAATCAAGTTTTGAACAGAGTTCAAAACTACTCATGTCCTTAATAATTAAAATTTGGTTCTTCTTGCCATAGCATTGAGAGCCAACATAGTTAGCCCACTAGGACATCACCTCCCCACCTACGTAGAAATCTCTTTTTTTTTCATGAAAACATCATGGCATTGGTACGCAATGAAATTATATCATTTTGTGTTTCTTATTTCACTTGGGTCATATAACTCCCTAACTCACCTGACCAACATTTTTATTAAATGAAGCACCTTAAATGATTAGTTCATCTCAGGCAGTTTAAGAACCATTTTTAAAGTTGTTAAAAATGCAGATTCATGGAGGAGATTATGATTCACTAATTTAAAGGTTAGGCTCATGAATCTGCAAGTTTAAATGATAAAATGTAATTCTGAGGGAGATGAATGGCACCATAAGATACATGGCCACCATAATGATTTAGAAACATCATTATAAATTTCCTATTTTCCAAGCTGAATTTAAACATTCTTTAAATTAGAGCTTTGCCTTTAAATAATATCACAACATAAAGATCAAATTGTTAAGATGTATTTATTTCCTTTGTGATATAGACTTTATTAATCTTACATTACTCTTGTGAGACATTAGTGAAAGGGAGAAGGATTCAAAAGATTTCTTGCTTTCAGATATTTAAAAAAATAAAAATTATATTATGTGCATATATAACTGATAGTCTGAATAGGCAATACACCCTCTGCCAGGGTTGGCAATGCCCCAAATGGTGAGCCTAAATCCTTGTAGGAAACCCACTGTATAAATAATTGGCAAGAAAAAATGTTGTTGTTTAAAGCACTGGGCTTTCTTGCTATTATACTACTGCTGTTGCTGCAGCATTATAATTTAGTCCACCTTCACAGGCACAGAAGTAAATATTTCTTTTTCCTTTGCCCAAATGACTGAATTAGGGTTGCCCAAAGAAACAGAACCAACCAGGTTTATATACATTAATAGATTTATATTAAGAGGTTGGCTCATATGATTATGAGGGCTGGTAAGTCTGAAATCTGTAAGCCTTGTCAGTAGTCTGGAAATTCTGATAAAAGTGATAATGCTGTCTTAAGTCCAAAGTCTGTAGGGAAGGCCATGAGGCTGGAGATTCAGAGAGGAATAGATAGTGTAGACTTGAGGAAGAATATCTTCATTCTCTGGAAACTTCAATTAATTGATCTTAAGGCCTTCAGCTGATTGAAATGTGAAATCAAGTGGAGGGTAAAGGTTATCAAAATCCTTGCAGACTAGATTGTGATATAGGTCAGGAGAGTTGATATACCCTAGAGATCGGATAGTGAAATTCTATTCCTTTACTTGACAGCTAAAATCAAAAGTTTTCTTGTGGTCTTTACAAGTAGAAATTGAGAAAAAGTATTTGCCAGATCAATAACCGTATGGCAGATATCATGGAGAAAAATAATTAGCTCAAGTAATGAAATACTTGGTGAAGTTTAAAATAATCCACTGCCATTCACCAAGACCTATCTGTTTTCTGCATAGGCCAAATTGGCAGGCTTTATGTGGATATGGTGGAAATTACCACCCCTGTCTGCTTCAAGCCCTTGTTGGTGGCATTAATCTCTACAAACCCTGCAGCTATGCACTGTTGCTTTTGGTTTACTATTTTCCTAGGTAGAAGCAGTTCTGGTGGATTCCATTTGGCCTTTCCAGCCATAATAGCCCCCATTCCATTGGTCAGAGAACCAATATGGGGATTTTTCCAGTTCCCAACTGTGTCTATTCCAATTATGAATTCTGGAACTGGGGTAATAACAACAATGTGGGGTTAGGGCTTCCTGGACCCATGGTAAGATGGAACAGTCCTAGAACTTCATTGATCAACTGGACTCCATAAACCCTTACATTGACTGGTGGACCAGAATGACATTTTCAGTCTCCTGGGATTAGTGTCAGTTCAGAGCCAGTGTCCAGTAATTCCCAAAATATCTGGTTATTTCCTTTTCTCCAGTACCCAGTCACCCTTGTGAAAGGCTATAGGTTCCTTTGTAGAAGGCTGAGAGAAATATTGCCAGTATGAATTTTTGACTGTGTAGCAGGGTCCTTCTTCAAGCACACCCAGCCTCCCCTTCATTCAAGGGGTTTTGTGTCTTTAAACTGTCTCAAGTATGGGAATTGATTCAGATGTTGTTACTCTTTTTTGGTGCTTCAAAATAGATTTCTGTTTATTTGATCTAAAATACCTCTGCTTATACCAATCAAGTAGGGAGTTAGTAGACTGCACATCTCTTTCTCTTCTAGGAACACCATGACCAACTAGCCAATGCCATAGGGCTCTGTGAGTCAGACTATTCTGACTACTGCTTTGAATCTGCCATCTTTTTCAGCCATGACCACTTGTATTTGGCAATTAAGTGCTTCCACTTGATCCTAGGTTCCAATTACCCCCATTGCATTTAGGCATCCCAGTTCAGTGGCAGCAGTTCCCAGTGTAATTACAGAGAAGGGTGATCACAGAGCTCTTCAAGGATTCTGTGTCTACCTTCTCCCCTCACATATTTATTTCTCACAGTCATGGTGAAAATTGTATCCTGTGGATACTCCTGGGTACATGAGCAATCTTACATGACAAATCAACTCTAACTTTCTAATTGCCCTTAGCCTTTGGATATCTTCTTCCATTTCATACCAATGCAATTCTGGCATATCAAATTCATTTAATGTAGGGCACCTCCTTGGTCCATGTTTCACTCAACCAAGCCCCAAAATGTTAGCCTCCTTTCTAATAAGCCTTTGAGCTGCAACACTGAATCCAGAGTCTCTGCCTTTTAGGCCCATATCAAATAAATTCAGCCTGATCCAACTTTATGTTCCTTGTACCATTATGCCATGCCATTAATATCCATTCTTATACATAATACCCAGATCTTTGGCTGTAAAACTTGGGAAAACCATGCAATTATTTTGGAATGCAAGGTTAACCTCCTTTGGCAGGTGGTGTAAGGGATATTTCTTCTGGTATAGAAGACTCACCCAAATTTAGGGGTTTGATGTCACCAGCTGCATCAGGATCTGCAAATATATCCCCATTTCAACTTTATTATTTTTCAGTCAATGCCCTCACTTCAGTAGCAAATGCCCTGCAACGTTGAGAATTTAATTTACATTGTAATTCATCTACTCACAAAATGTGACTCTCCATTTGGTTTTCAGAAATCTCAACTCTGCAGCTACAGGAGATAAGGGTTTCTTTCAAAGCACACATAGAAATATTTGGTTCATTTAAGCAGCACTTGACCTGGGAATTTGAAGACCTAAGCTCTTTCTTTTCTTTCTCCACTTTCTCCAGTGGGATGAGGAACAACCAGCCAATCTCACTATAGACATTAGTTTGACAAAAATGTTCTAAGATATCAAGTACATGGTCACCCAGAATCTTGCTGTCTATCTTTGATTAGAAGTATCTGTTGGTGACATTTTCTGTGCCTCTATTGCCATGTAATGCCATGAATTACCAGTGTCCTCTTTACCACTAGAAATAAATCTTACTGCCTTTGAATAGAATCACGTTGAAGAATTAGTTCCAAAGATCCAATTCAGAAAACTCATCATTAATATTTAGAACCTCTTCTGGTGCTAAATTCTGTATTAGGATTATCCAGAGAAACAAAACCTCCAGGTTATTTGCATGTTGTATGTAAGTGTGTGTGTGTGTGTGTGTGTGGAAAGAGAGAGACAGAAAGGGAGAGACGTGTATTAAGGAATTCAATCATATGATGGTGGGGGCTAGCAAGTTTGACATTTGTAGAGCAGCATGCCAAACTGGAAATTTCAGTAGGAATTGCTATTGAAATTTTGAGTCTGAAATCTGTAATGGAGACCCACAGGCTGGAAACTTAGAGAAGATTAGATAATGTAGGCTTCGGGCAAAATCTCTTCATTATTGGGAAACCTCAGTTATTGTCTCTTATGGCCTTCAACTCATTGGATAAAGCCCACTCACATATCAAGGGTAATCCCCTCCCCTTGACTTAAAATTAACTGTAGATGCTAATCACATCTATAAAATAGCTTCACAGTAACATCTAGGCAAGTGTTTTACCAAACAACTAGACATGATAGTCCAGACAAGATGACAACGTATTAATAATCACAATGACATTTGTCGGTTTTGTACTCCATCATTCAATTTCCAAGACACTTCCTATTGGTATCTGTAGCAGTTTGGCATTGTTTATGAATTCCAAAAATAGATATTGGATTATGTTTGTAAACTGGGCCTGTTCCCCTTTGAGTGTATTAAGTTCAGAGGTTTCACTTTTACTTGATTAAATTAAAATTAGGGTTTTGATCTGCAGAGGAGAGAGTTTAAGTTTTGATTCTGGAGCCCTAGGAAGTAAATACACAGGGAAGAAGAACACAGAGGAAGAGAGACAGCTCATTAGAATGCAGAGGCCCTGGGAAGATAAATGAGCCTGATAATCTACAACTGACCCTGTGATGAGAACTGAGCAGCTGAGCCCAGAAAGAAATGAGCCCTGGGGAGAGAGATGAGCCTTATACCAGCGTACAGCTGAGATTGGAATAAGATGGGCCCACAGACCCTTAAGAAGGAGAAGGAAGGCAGAACCCTTGCAGATGTCCACAGCCATCTTGCTCTAGCACGTGGCAACAAGACTTTGGTAAGGGAAGTAACATACATTTTATGGCCTTGTGATTGTAAGCTTCTACCCCAGATAAATACCCTTTATAAAACCTAGTAGAGTTCTGGTACTTTGCATTAGCACTCCTTTGGCTGATTAATACAGTACCCCTTCTTCCATTTGAGGGGACTTCTCCATAATGTAGAATTTATAGCAGGAGAGCATTAACCTTTATTACAGAAGCAGGTGAGTATGAGTATCCCTCTCACTTTCCTGGCACTGCCTGCAAAGTGGACAAATGTCTATATCACAGAGAATTGAACACTCTGTACTGAAAACTTTGGATTATGAGTTATAAGAGATTAAAAGTTTCCCAGAGGTGTCCCTTTATAATAGCAACCACTAATAAAATTGAAGAATTCCTTTAATACCTAGCATATTTTCAGACCTCCACCTTTCTGTAGCTCTGCTAGTAACCAAGGGTATTCTTAAATATAATCATACTCCTTAAAATAAGGAGTGTTCTGTATTATTATTATCAATATTATCATTATTGTTGCTATTTATTATTTTTAATACATACAGATTCAATTATGTAGAGTTCAACTAAGGATCTTGACTGAGACCATTTATCTCATGAATTCTCAAGAATAAATTTGGAATGAGTAGTGGGTTTTAAACATTCATATTTTTAAAAAAATATTCCAAAGAATATTTTTGTTTATGTTTAAATTAAAAATTTAGTAAAATAGTAAAAATCTTAGTAAATTCATATCTTTGCTCACTTGGAATCAATGATGTATTTTGAATTATGTAATACTAATCATTGTTTTATGATTTATTTGTTGTCAAGTTTTTTCACACACAGATTGGAACTCCACAAGTTTCTTTTGAACATATAGTTTCTCATGCATTGCTTCTCTCTAATTTTCAAACATGTTTAGCTTTTAGCCAAACTGTCCTTTTTCCTAATGCTTGACATTTACATTTGGAGAAGTAAGTATTTGGTTCATACTGCTGTAATTCTAGTGTTGTTGGAGTACTATGCTGAACAAATTATGAAGGCACTAAATGCTTATACCGCTAAAATAGTGAAATATTTGAAATATGTTCCATTTGTGTCCAATAATTAGAGGTCTTCAGTATGATTTTTTGCTTTACATTTTGTCAGATAAATTGTATACAATTTGTAATTTTAATTGCCTACATTTTTCCTGAGGACGTTGCTTTTTTTTTCATTCTTCTTAGGGAATCCTCTTTCTCTTTGCATCTCTCTTCCTCATCTCTAAATGTTCCTATGTCCTAGACCCTGCTTCTTTCTAGTCTGTATCTGAACTACCTATCCATGAGATTTAGCACATGCCCATGGTTTTAAATAAATTGCTGCCTTAATTTCTGGCTCATATATCAAATTCCCTACTCATCACCTTCCTTTGTGTGTTACATATCTAACTTCTCTCCTATGTATTTGAAATCTTTTCATTTCTTCCTTTTAACCTTTACCTCTAAACATGTATCCTCAGCTATTTCTCATCATTTATTTAGGTCCTTTGGCCAAAATTCTTGTGTTTTAGTGTAGTCCTCCTTTTTAGGCAAACCTCTTGTCCTAATTTTATCATCTGGTCCTATTAGCAATAACTTGAAAAATACATCCTGAAATCCACCATTTCTCAATACCTCAATACTTTTCCTTGATCAGGCACCATTATCTCTGATTGAGACTACTGGAAATGCCTGCTAAACTGTTCTCCTGCTTCTATTTCTATATTACCCAGATTGCTCTCATCTGAGTATCCAGAGTGCAATAGTAAAAATGAAAATCTGATGAATTTCCCTTCTGCTCAAAGTCTTCCAATGATTTCTATCACATGTGAAATTGACATGATTTGGCTACATAATAGGGCTCTTGGCTATATCTCTGATCTCATTTTCATCATACACATCCCCTCTTCACCCCCCACAATGGCCTTCTTGATCACAAGGCACTACAGACCTGAGTTGATTCCTGCTCTGGGTGTTTATACTTGCTTTCTGCCTGGAAAGTTCTTTCTTAGATATTTATATAACTTATTCTGTCACATCATTAAAGTTCTCAGCTCAACTTCTACCTCCTCGTAGAGATATTTTCTTAACACCTTTATCAATTAAGTATATGTTTGATTACAAACAATAGAACTCAGTTATCAGAGCCTAAAAAAAGAGGGTGAAGAGCCTTTTCTTCACATAATGAGAACTCTGAATCTAGTTTCTCTGTGAACTCAGCTGTTCAATGAAGCCAACAGGAACCCAGATCCTTTCTTTCTTCTCCTTTCTTATCTTGTTGCCTTTCAACATTACCCTTGTCCACGTTATGGTCACAAAATGTGTACTGTAGCTTCTGGTCTCATACCAATGTTCAAATCAGGAATGAGGAGGAAACCAAGTTTACAAGCCAGTTCTGTTTACCATATTCATTAACCACATAGATGAATACGGTAACCATGTTATATGTCCAGTGCTTGTTGGTAAACAAAAGAAAAAGAGAGAGAGAAAGAGAAAACATATCTGAGAAAGTGAGCATTTACATTTGCCAGTCTCTTCAATAAAAAAATGGAAAATTATCTGGGAATATCAGTTGGTGAAATTCCCCACTCTGATTGTGCCATCTACTCATCTTCATTTGTTCATTAGTATTTATACATTTTTGATAGAAAATAATTTATTTGCTTACTTGTTTATTGTCTCTCTCCCCTACTAGTAAGTGCTGTATTTACCACTGTGCTTCCCAAATTTAGAATAATTCCTGCAACAGAGTAGGTGCGCAATAAACATTTGTCTAATTAATTACTAAATGAATAACGTTAATGTTAAAATTGACAAAGATGAGTTCATATGTATAAAGTCATCAAAAATTCATATTCCACAAATTTATATAACTCTAAAGTAAAGAAAGATTTAGTAATTTTTTGTCACACTATTTTAAAAACACCTTTTAGCAATATTTTGCATTTTAAAGAACAGTAAAACAAATTTACTTTATGTTATTTACTTTGTGGTGAAATGATGTATTCAGCATTCTTTACTTCTTTTCCCTCTTCTTTTAATCCTCTGCAAAAGCATTTTCTCTACAACATTTTGTGTTTTGGGGAAAAAATATTTTGGGGGCAATTGGTAAATTGAAACACACTATGTCTTTGGCTTTAATCTAAGCTCTCTCATAAATGGACCATGTTAGATTAAGGAAGATATCTATCACTGAGGTTATGTTACCTCAAACAAATATGAGTATAAATATGCCTAACACATAGTTTATTGTAATATTTAAATGTGAAAAAGATGTGTATGTATGCATGCATATAAACTGCTATAGCAATAAAATATTAATATTTTTAAATAAATGTGTCCACTGCCATATTGGAAAATTGCTATCATAAAACCAGGAAGATGACTTATCTTAAAGATATAAATGAGTAAGAATCAGAGAGTAAGTGAAATGAGGCAGCAGGGTAAAGTATAACCCAAATCTAGTGATAATGGACACTGATGAAAAAAGGGGGAATTTTCAGCTTTTCAAGACAAATTTTCCAATTGAGGAATTGTTATGGATGTTGATAAGATGATTATAAAGTTTGGTAGGTTTCTGGTGCAGGGCAACAGGGGTGGAGGGATATGTGGGATAGGGTGCACTGGAGCATGCTTTTATGGAATATGGAAATGTACATCTTGGCATAGTTTGTTATTTTGGGGTGGAGAACCACACAATTAAAAAATATGTATATTAAACTCCCATCCTGGGGAGTTCTGCTATGTTCTCAATTAGGGAGGCAAGGATCTCTTGAGAACATAGGAAGTGCCTAATGAAAAAATAAAAAACAGACTGATATGTCAAACCCTCAATATTAATGCATGTAACTATTTCATTTAATTTTTACCTAATATTTTAGATAGCACATATTACACTAGTGAGCACAATTAAAACCTTATTCTTCAAAAGTTGAAAATTAGTGGAGTTACCACAGGTCCCAAGGGGAAGGAGAGAGAAGTATGGAATAGATGGAACAGACAGCATTTTTAGAGCATTGGAATTTTTCTGCATGATCTTGCAATGATTAATACGATCATTACAAATTTTATCAAAGCCTATAAAAGTGTATAGTGCAAAATGTAATCAATAAGTTAAATCATTGACCATGGTTAGTAGCAATGCTTCAATATTTGTTCATCAATTGTAACAATGTACCCTACTCATGTAGGATGTTATCATTAGGTGAAAATGTGAGAAGGGAAAGGGGTGGGATATAGGGGAATCCCCTATATTTACTATGAGATTTTTCTGTAACCTAAAGCTTCTTTGAAAATAAAGTGAAAAAAATAAGGCACTAGGGGAACATACAGAAGAAATTGTCATTGTACATAAAAGGTAGCATATCTTATGGTGCTGAAAGACACAATGAAAACATTTACTTTTTTTTTTTTTGTATTTGTTTTTTAAATTATTTTAATTTTTATTATTTTTATTTATTTATTTTTTGGCTTTGTTTTTGGGAAAGTTTTGGATTTCAGAAGACTTGCAACTGTGGCAGGGAAGGAATGCACCTGAGGCATGCCTTTACAGAATATGAATATGTTCATGTGGTCATGGGGTAATGTCTCCGTGGGTGGATACCCACACAATAACTGAAGGAATATTAAATTCTCACCCTGAGAAATCCTGCTACATTCTCTCATAGTGGTAGGACTCCCTAGTGTACATGGGAAATGCCTAGTGAAGGAGGACAGACCAATACTCCAGGCCCTTGACATTGATGGTTGTATTTAGAAACCTTGTTCTTATGAAATTGAAACTTAGCTTAGTATTATATATCGCCTAAGAGTTACCTCCTAAAAGCTTCCTTGTTACACAATTGTGGCCTCTCTCTAAGCCAAACTCAGCATATAAACTCAGTACTTCCCCTCAACATGGGACATGACTCCTGGGTAAAGCCTACCAAGACTGGGGGATTATTACCAAGGACCAACTAGCAATGCATTTGGAAAAAGACCTTGACCCAAAAGGGGAAATATTAAATACAGATGAGTTTTTAAGGCTAAGACATTAGCCTTAAGTGAGTTGGAGAGTCAATCCAGAGGTTTTGTTTATGCATGTCTCAGGAGGATCTCGTTGACTGCCATAGTAAACAGTACCTCAAGCATGGGTGCTCCTGTGGGCTCTAGAGACATATAAACACTATAGGTAGGGCAGACAATTTCAGGAATTCAGCAGCCTGTCAGTGGGACTTACCTTGGAATATATGTTCCCAGTGTATTGGAGTTAATCTTATTTATAATTTTCTTACACATGACTCTTCTGCCCCTTTTATTTGAACCTATATTAGTACTATACTCATTAATAAATGTACCAGAGACTAAAATCTTCAGTCTCTTCATATGACAGTTGAGCCCTGATTCTCAGCAGTGTTGCAACACCTATTCTCCAGTTCATTGGACTCACTCAGGAAAACTAAAAAGGAGATGATGATGGACAATGCCTATCACAAGGAAGAGAAAGTGTCTGCAACTGCAAACAAGATAGTTCCATCCATCTGCTCCATGAGATCTAAGCTCCCTCTCAATTAGAAGCAAAGTAGACATCACCATCCTAAAATCCTCAAGATTGAGGAATGAACAAACATAAGGGGGAAATGAAACTATAGACTAAAATAGACTTATTATTTTTCTAGTAATGGAAGATCTTATAACATTGATATAAAGGCAGTGGTCACCAGAGATTCTGAAAGAAGGGAGAGGGAAGAATGGGTGTAACATAGGGCTTTTTTGGGACATTGGAATTGTCCTGCATGTCATTGCAATGATGGATACAGGCCATTATACATTTTGTCAAAACCTATAAAAATGTGCGGCACAAAGTGTAAACTATAATGTAAACTATTGACCATGGTTTGCAGTAATGCCTCAATATGTGGTCATCAATTGTAACAAATGTACTACACTAATGAAAGATTGTTAATGGGGAAAAGCATGCGAGGGTGAGGGGACAGGGTATATGGGAATCCCCTTATATTTTCAATGTATCATTTATGTAATCTAAAGTCTCATTAAAATTTTTAAAAAAGACCAAAAAAAACTTTGGTAAAATATTTTGAAAAATAAAAGCTATAAGGAGGATTGCCCTACAATATATCAAAACATTCCAGATAGTTGAGGTAAGTAAAATAATGTGGAGTGGGTTTACAGATAACAATAGTCTGTAACAATAATGTGTCAAGTGACTAAATCGAAGAGCACGATCCTGGGAAGAACCTATTTAGAGTTGTAATGTTTTTGGAAGGTGATTTATCAGTATACATCAGAATTGAAAATCCACATAGATTTGATCTCAAAAGCCACCATTCAGAAATACTCAAGTAGGCAAGGAAATTAAAAGACTCAAATTCATCACTGAATTATTTGCAAAAGATAAATTACAGGCAATTTAGCTTTACATCTACTGAGGAATCCTTAAATTATGATAATAACAGGCTATGAATTAATGTGCAATATTTATCAAACATGAAATAGACTATTTTTCTAAACTAGAAAGAAAATGATTATGATAAATTTTAAGTGAGAAAGAATAATGTAGAATACTTGTGTGGTATTGTATAATTGTTTGCCTGTGTGTGCTTCAAAAGCATTGCAGAAGATGTGACAAGCTAGATTAAACTCTAAACAGTGTTTACTTCTGGGAACTCAATGGAGTGTCAGTCAGGAGAAGGAAACAGTTTTACTTTATGCATCTCAATTTTTTTTTTTAATTTTACAAGAATATATAATTTTGAAATTAAAATTAAGATCTATAGTCCATCGTTTACAATAGTCTTTACTGTTTGTTTTACAGTCTTGTTTTTTTAGTATTAAAATTATAAAAATATTCTTTCATGAATTGTAACAAATGTCCCATGCTAATGTAAGGTAATAATAATAGAGTGTTGTATTAGTCAGCCAAAAGGGGTGCTGATTCAAAATACCAGAATTCTGTTGGCTTTTATAAAAGATATTTCTTTGGGATAGAAGCTTACAGTTACCAGGCCATAAAGCATGAGTTACTTCCCTCACCAAAGTCTGCTGCCGCATTTTGAAGCAAGATGGCTGCCGACATCTGAAGGGTTCAGGCTTCCTAGGCTCCTCTCTTCCCGGGGCTCATTTCTCTCCAGGATCAGCTGCTCTGCTCTCTTCACAAGGCCAGCTGTAGATTACCAGGTGAACAGCTCATCTCTCTTCTCCGGGCCTCTGCCTCTAACGGAGCCTTCTCTTCTTCCTCACCTATCTGCTTCTCTGTGTGTTTACTTCCTGGCTCTCCAATATCAAAACCCCACCTCCCTTCTCTGTGGTGCAGTTTCTATGTGAGTCCCCACCCACCAAGGGGATGGGGACTCAATGTCCTATTGACACGGCCCAATCAAAGACTTGATCATATTTAATGAAGTAAAAGTGAAACCTCTGAATCCAATATAGTCTAATATGCCTGGAGGAACAAACCAATTTACAAACCTAATCCAATATCTATATTTGGAATTCATAAATAATGCCAAACTGCTACACTCCACCCTCTGAATTCCAAAAAGACTTTATAATATTAAAAAAAACTTAGATCAGTAACAATGCAAGTACAAAATCATATCACAATCTATTTAAAGAAATATAGTTTGTCTTGAGGCAAAGTGTGTCTGACTGTAGACCTCAGAAACTTACAAAGCAATTTATCTGCTTCCAATGCACAAATGGAAAGACAAGGCATAAATATTTCCATTACCATAAAGAGAAATTGGGAGGGAAACATGAGTCATGGGGCCTCTACAGTTAAGTAAACCTGCAGGGCATACTCCATTCGATTTTAAAGTATGAGAGCCATTCTTTTTTTCTTTTTTTTTTTTAAAGAATGATGCACATTTTAATAAAGCAGAGCATAAACTGTTCCTTCCACTCTGGGCTGGCCGTGTATGTCTATTTATCAGATGGGCCCACCTGCTAGTCCCTGCCATCCATTAATACCTACCCTCCCTGCATCCCCTCTAGGCCTGAGAGTCATTCTTAAGATGATGTTTTCTTTTCCTTGGGGCCACATGGGGACCCACCCTTTCCACAGGCTTGTCCAATGGCCATTTTCTTGGTTCCACCCTCATCAAGCATCTGGGTGGCGACCTTAACCTCCAAGAGCATTGGGGATATGGCCACACTTTACCCAATCTGGGTTAGAGTCTTAATCCCCCTAGTACAGTGAAGTGAAGACAACATCCTCCCTAACCTTTGGCATATAGGCTCAACCCTCTCAGAGCAACAAGTTGGTGTTCTGGCCTTCCCTAATCCATGGAGGACAGGCCCACCCTTCTCAGACCTATGGGGCATCCACCTCAACCTCCCTAATCCCTGAGGAATGTGCTTCACACTCTCTATACCCTGGGGTAACAAAACTTTCCCTGAACATCAGGTGGGAACATCCACCCTCTTCAACTGCCTGGGCAAACTCACCCTCTCTGTACACATGGGTGGTATTCCTTTCTTGGCCAAAGGAGATACCTTAATTCCAGATCTCAGCATCCATGGTTTTCCTCTAAAAAATGTTTCCCCTTCCATCTCTCCCATTGATGTCCTTTTTAGTCCAAGCTGACAGTGGTTTTGTTCATACAGCTCTCTCAAAAAGTTTGTCAGTTTAGCATGCAGGAAGCAGGGGTCCAAACCATCAAACAGAATTTCCACAAATCTTTCCTAGATAACTGCATTTTCAATCCTGATTTACAAGTTCCAAGTTTAGTTAAGACCTCAAATTGGGCACTATCATCTGAGGGCTTGATCTCCAGAGGCTTGGAATTTTCAGAATCAGTTTCTGTTTTCTTTGTGCTCAATAATTTAATCCTCAGCTTATCTGTCTCTTCTAGCATTTTGCTATAAGGTGCTAGTAGAAGCCATGCCTCATTCTCCAGGTTTACTTGGAAAAGTTCTTCAGCTAAATGCCCAGGCTTTCCATTTTCAAATTCTGCCTTCCATAAAACACCAGGAGTTAATCTTGCTAAATTCTCTGCAACTTTAAAACATGGATCACCTTTCCTCAAGTATCCAATAATAGTTTCATAATTTACTTCTAAGGCCTCATAAAAAGTCTCTTTAGCATCCATATCACTATCAACAGTCTCTTCAAATCTATTTAGACCTTTTCCATTAAGCATCTCACAATTCCTCCAAAAAAATACCCCTTACCCATTTATAAAACTGTTCCAACATTTTGGTAATTGCAAAAGCACGATCCGACTCTCAGTATCAAATTCTTTATTAGTCAGCCAAAAGTGGCCCTGATGCAAAATACTAGAAATCTGTTGCTTTTATAAAAGGTATTTATTTGGGGTAAAGATTACAGTTACCAGGCCATAAAGCATAAGTTACTTCCTCACCAAAGTCTTTTGCCATGTTTTGGAGCACAATGCCTACCAACCTCTGCAAGGTTTCAGGCTTTCCTGGGTTCCTCTCTTCTTGGGGCTCGTTTCTCTCCGGGCACAGCAGCTCTGCTCTCTCCACAAGGTCAGCTATAAAATATCAGTCAAATGGCTCGTCTCTCTTCATGGGGCATCTGCCTTTAACAGAGCCTTCTCTCTTTCCTCATGTATCTGCTTCTCTGTATGTTTACTTTCCAGCACTCCAACATCAAAACTCCAACCTCTATTTTCTGCTGAGTAGTTTCTCTGTGAGTCCCCTACCCCTTGGTGGGCATGGACTCAATGTCCTACTTACATCACCCAAACAAAGCCTTAATCATTATTTAATCAAGTAAAAGTGAAATCTCTGAATCCAATATAATATAATATGCCCAGAGGAACAAGGCAGTTTATAATCCAATATCTCTTTTGGAATTCATAAATAATGCCAAACTGATACAGGTGGTATATGGGAAATCTGTATTTTATGCATGATATTTCTGTAAACGCAAAACTTTTCTAATAAAAAATATAATCTATAATAACTTTTCTAGATTGTATTCTTAATGATATTTTATTTTATTTGGTTATAGAGACTATATATTTTGTTTATTTTTTAGCCCCTACAGTATATAGGAGAATATTTAGCATACCATTGGGAACATAAAGAATTTCAAATAAATATTCTTTGAACTTCATAACAGTGATGACCTTACAGATCAAGCATGCTTTGTGATATTTTATAGTGATACTGTTTTCATCACCATTACCCACTTCACCTTCATTGAATGATCAAGTATTTTGAGATAATGTGCTGTTGCAGGATTCAATATTTGTAGCCCTCAAAATACATTTTCTGCTTCTATTTTTGTTGAAACTTTTTTTCTATCTGTTCCAATAAGTTGTAATTATGCTTCATATTATAGTGCATATAAGGTCTTATATTAAGTGATTTTTTAAATAGAATATCTATAGTTATATATGTATACATAAATATATAAATAGATAGTTGGAGAGAGGGGGGGGAGAGATAAAGGATTAAAAATCCTTAACTCAGCTTTCACAGCAGTATGTAAAATCAATGTTATTATAGTATAGCTATACCTCTTAAACCATCGTGTCACATTTGTGGATAATGTCCACTTGTATTTTCTTCCTTTTATATAATTAATGATATGACTAAAGTGCCATCACCTAGTAATCTCAAAGTGGATAAATTTTCTTTGTTGTGTTTTGATGCAGGAACTTTCACACTTTAATAAGATGCTTTTCTGTTTATTATAACACAGCAAGGTTACAGATGAAAATGTGTTGATATTCAATAAACCTTAAAAGCAGACAAATACATCAAAATCCTGGGATGATTTCCAAAGACTCCTAAGTTTGTACATGACCATTATTGATTCAAATTTTCTAGGATATAGAATAATAATACAATTGGTTCTTTTAAGGAAAGCATTCTATTTTGTTCAGGTATTCCATATTCCATATTTTATGCCTTTGAAGTGAAATTTTCAATGAGAGAGTGAAAAAATGAGAAAGAGAGTGAAAAAAATAGAAAGAAACCATGTGTAAGAGACATCATTTATTTATATCTACCAGTATAAATTAGGTTATGTTATGATTACTAACAAATCCCAAATCTCTGTGATATATTAAAAGCTTATTTCTCACACAAGTAAAGTCTGAGATGAGTCGGACAGCTCTTTCAGCTTGAATCTATCCCATGTACAATCATGGCCTTTAGGTTTTTATCAAGGGAAGAGACATATAGGAGTCAAACAAGCTATTAAATTCCACAGACAAGAAACTGACAAACATCAATATGCTCATATTTCACATGACCTCAATCTAATTGTAAGAGATACTGACAAGTAGAGAGGAACACAAGGGTATGTGTTTAGCATTAACTGTGCCATACTATGACACTAAATAAAGAAAACTGGGACAATGAACATTAACATTTATATTGTAAATAAATATTGCCAAATGGTTACATATATTATTGTTGGGGGGAAACATGGACAGTACCCTTTTCATATAGCTTACAGTTTTGTGAGTCCCATGGACAATTAGCCAAGTAAATGCCATAAACATTAGATATGTATTATTATAGTGGAGAAATAAGGCTATATGGAACTTTAGTTTACCATTTCCATTGCTCATCCAAACTGTCTGCCTTTCTAGGTTCTTTTTCTTTCTGCCTGTAGAATGCACTTTCATGTTCCTAATATAAATGATGATTTCCCTCAGGTTTCTTTTGTTTTGATACTATTTATATTTTACCATTGTTTGTCATGAGTATTTTTACTGGGACAAGAATTTTCTATTATGTCATTTTTTTCACTCTCACATCTTTGAGTAGTTTAATCTATGATGTTCTTCTAGCTTTTCTTGTTCTCATTCAAATGTCAGTTGTCTGTCTCATTATTGTTCCTTTAAAGATAATGTGTGCTTTCCTGATTGCTTTTGGATTTTTTATTTTCTTTGTTTTCAGTAATTTTCCAATGGTATGCTTCGGTGTACTTGTTTATTCCTTCCTTCACCAGGGTTTCAAAGAGAGAAAGAGTTTATTGGTTGAGTAAGCAATTGAGTAGAGTGGCTGTTAGGAGTTCCCTATTGCAAGGTTCACAATATATGATTAACAGACTGTGACATAAAGAAAGGCAAACCCCATCCATGGCCTATGTGACTGATTGAACAAACCAAAGCCTATGTGAATAAATGCAACCAACCATTTCCTCACAAGATCAAAGGAACCACATGGTGATGGAGGAAAATGAGATAAGGATCTCTACTCCCTTCCTGACCAAGGCTCAATCAACCCCTCTTATATTCCAAGAGTATATTACTCTCTAGCCCACTACCCTCCTAACCATACAAAGGAAAGAATTTGCTTCTACAGTCCCCTACTGGCCACTAGGTCTTACCCAAATCTTAACCCACTTCTTGATGATGAACATTTCCCCGCCTTTTGAAGTACTGTATAAATTCATAACTAACCTTTCCAGGGGTGGGCTGTAGTCTATTCTTCAGACCCCCTCCTCTGGGAGAACTCCTCAATAAATTTATTCCCTGCAATCATCAGTCTCCATGTCCCGGTGAGCGCCATTTTTACTAACATTTGTGCCAAAACCCAGGACCAGGATCACGTTGAGACTGGTTAATTGGTGGGAGTCTCCATCCTGATGCTGCTGAACACCCATCCAGCACCAGATACTGAATCACATTTGAGTAAGTCAAGGATTTCTCTGCTGGAGGATCCTGCTCTCTCTCTCTCCTTTTTCCATTGTCCAGGATAACCCACTGAAGTTCCTAGTGCTGGGTCAGTGACCCTCACTGTCCCCAAAGGCCACAGTGGGCTAGAAGCCTGTGTCCTCGTGGGAGACACCCCTTGGTTCCAGAGACATCTGGTTCCAAGCACAGTCTCCTGATTCCCTGGGTGATTTCTGAATGATTTGGGGATGCCTGTCTCACTCGGCATCTCCCCTGTTTTAAGAATCATTAGTCTCACCCATACCACCTAAAATGGGAAACTTGGTTTCAACCCTCTTAGAAACCACACCTTTGGGTTGTCTCTTCCATAACCTTAAAACTCTGTACCTGGAAGGAGACATATGACCCAAAAAGTTCATTTTCTATTTGATCTTTGTGTGGCACAATACAAATTGGACCATAAAAGTCAATGGCCAGAAAAGGGCACTTTCAATTTGCAAGTTCTCCAAGCGAGAACTTTATCCAGCACAGCAGCAAGTGGCCCAAGATTCCTTATATTTAGGCTTTCTTTTATCTCTGTAACTACCCCTCCCTTTCCCAATCCTATTCTTCTCACCAAATTCTTCTTTTACATCAAAACCACTCTCACTCTCTCTCAGTCCCCCAAAAATCTTGACTTTAATCTAGCAGATCAAGCTCCCCCTGCACCTCTTCCATATATGGCTCCAACCTCATCTTGTCCTCTCCCTCAACCCTCTACCTCTCCCTCCTCATTGCCAACTTCTTCTGCCCCACTCTTCTCCCCACCTCATAACCACTCACAAGGACTACATCCTCCCCTCCCTCATCCCTGCTCTCCACCTCTGTCAACACAAAAGCCATCCCTAGTTCCTTGGCTCTTAACTAAAGTCGTTCTCTGAAAACTCTGCCACATACATTAAAGAATTCCAACATCTCACCCACTCCTATGACCTCACCTATCAAGACACACACATTATCATTACCTCCGCAACAACTCCAGAGAACAAAACCATATTTGGGCTGCTGCCACCACTTTCGCAGACTCTGCATACCCAAGATCCCATTAGGCAGGCCTGGCAGGCCCTGCCACAGTTCCAACCATTAACCCAGCCTGGGACTACCAACAAGTTTCCCCTGACCTTCTTTGCATGGCCCACTTTTTAACCTGCATATTAGAGGGTATGAAAAAGGCTGCCATCAAAGCAGTTAATTATGATAAAATTAAAGAAATTTCACAGAAGTTTGATGAAAATCCAGCCACTTTCATGAATAGATACTGAGTCTCTCCTCAAATATAGTAACTCAGATCCTGAATCAGATTCTGGCCAACTGTACTTACACACCCACTTCATCACATAATCTTATCCCAACATCAGAAAGAAGTACAAAAATTAGAGGATGGCCCTCAAATCCCTCAGAAAGACATGATTAAAGTCTTTTGACAATAGAGAAGAGGAAGCCAAATTAGAAGAACTCAGATGGGATCAGGCTAAAGTCTCCCTCCTATCTGCTGCTCTCAGATTTGATTAACCTAATCCCTCTTCTTTCCTTCAGCCGCCTCCTGGATCCCATTTTATATGTGGTAATAACCAAGCCAATGCTGAAGCCAAAGCTCAGGCTACCCAACCATACCCATGCTCAAACTCCACTATCACCCCCATTCTCTTAGCCATAACCTGCCTCCCCTTATACACCTAAAGAAACTTTAAAATTTCCCCTTATGGAAGCAAAACAAATTGAGGGGTGGTTCATGAAAGGCAGAAAAATCTTTTTACCTGAAATAAAAAGACATGACATACACACCTTCCTGCTCAACCAGTACCATGTAGGTCATAAACCACTCTTACAACTCCTACACTGTCCTGAACCCTTGAAACACCTAAAAGCGATCACAAAAATTGGCTCCATTTGTCAACAAACTAATATCCATGGAAGTCCTACACCCCTTTCTTTTACAACCCACCAATATAGAGGTTTTAAACCAGGACAAAATTGGCAATTAGACCTCACCCACTTGCCACCAGTGAAAAATTAAGTATCTCCTAGTCCTCATAGATACCTTTTCTGGGAGGGTTGAAGCATTCCCAGTTAAATGCTATTAACAGAACTAATTCCCAAATTTGGCCTTCCCTATTCTTTGCAGTCAGATAATGGGATGGCCTTCACTTCACAAATCACAAAAGGTTTTTGTAGTGCCCTAGGAATAACCTGGAAATTACATATCCCCTACAGACCCTAATCCTTTGGAAAAGTTGAACATTGATTGGAATCCTAAAGCAACACTTAACCAAATTAGCAATGCAGGTACAAACACCTTGGACTGAACTTCTGTCTTTAGCTCTCATGAGAATTTGGACCCTTCCTCGAAAACCACACTTCCTAAGCCCCTTTGAAATCATGTATGGGTACCCTTTTACTCTTTTTTTTTAAAATATATATTGTTTAAAAACTTAGATTACAAAAAAAATAAGGGCTTCCCATATGCCCCACTCCCCAGACCTCCCATTTTCCCCCACATTAACAACTTCTTTCATTAATTTGGTGCATTCATTGCAATTGATGAATACATTTTAGAGCATTGCCACTAAGCATGGATTAGAGTTTACATTGTAGTTTACACTCTCCCCCACTCAATTCTGTGGGTTATGGTAGGATATATAATGGCCTATATCTGTCATTGCAATGTCTTTCAAGTCATGGGGCACTGCCACAGTGGGTAGAGATGCACACAACAACCAAAAGATTACTGAATCCCCATCCTGGGGAGCTCTGCCACATTCTCTAATGGAACAGCAACAATCCCCCAAGTACAGGGACAATGACTAGTGAAGAAGGATGGTCCATTGATGGGCCCTTGATATTGATGACTATGCTTATGAGCCTTTTGCTCTTTAATTTGCAACTTAGCCTAATGTTGTAGGGTGCCTAAGAGTTACCTCCTGAGAACCTCCTTGTTGCTTAAATGTGGCCTCTCTCCAAGCCAAACTCAGCATATAATTGCATTACCTCCCCCCCAGCAAGGGACATGAATCCAGGGGATCAGCTGCCCTTTTACTTTTACCAATATACCCTCCGAGCCATCAGATTTCAAAAGCAACATACTTGGCTTAACAAAAATATGAACATTCCTCAATAAGCTAACTGACTCCACACTTCCTGCACCAGAAGCTTCTGCCCTCTCACCACCATTTTCATCCAGATGACTGGATATATCTGAAAATCTTATTCCCCAAACCCTTAACTCCAAAGTGGACCAGTCTTTTCCTTATTCTTCTAACCACTCTCACTGCAGCAAAACTTTTAAACTCTCCGTCATGGATACACTTTTCCAGATTAAAGCCTTCTCCACCACCTTCTATAGACAGCAGAATACAAGATCCTGAGGCTCAAGATAAGCACACTTGCAAACCTCTTGGGGATCTATGATTGAAATTCACAAGGAACCGAGGTGACACTGCCCCAATTACAGAGGGCACCACCCCATCTGATATTTCTACCCGTTCAATTTTCTCCTTTCCTTTCTGTCATTCTGTTATAATGACACTCAAATTTGGCAGCACCAACTCACAAGTTACTAGTCAAAGCCAATGCATTTTATATTATTCACTCCTCACACTTAACTGACTTTGTCACTCCCTCCATCCCTTCACTCAGGGGTGGAGATTCTTTCAGGACCTGTGGTGATCTTTCTGATTTTTACCCCAAGGAAATTCCCTTTTTCTCTTTTGCCACTCTCTTTCTTTTCTTTACTATTAAAGATCCCCAACTCCCACCCTCATAAAGTGAGCAACCAATATTTGACCCTCTCACTCCTCTTCACACTGACAGCCCAAAGAACTCCTTACCATTCCCTCACAGAAACTATCCAAACCATAGCAACTGCAGTTAACCATTCTAATTGCTGGATTTGCCCTAAATCCACCCACACTGAAATCCTATCCCTACTCGCCTTTCCTTTAAGCCCAGAAACTCTCTTATGTATCTGTCCACAATACACTGGTTTTGGTGGTTGATGGGTCACAACCCCACGCCCCCCCCAACAAGCTTACCAGAATATGAAGGTATTCTTATTCTTCATCAGACTCTAGACAAGATAGAAAACTCCCAACCAGTAAAAAATTCTAATTCTATTGGTGTAGTTACAGTCCTAGTGGGCAAGCCCGTTTTATGTTTTAAATACTTGTCTTCATGATCTTATGTGGCTAATTTAGGACATATATCCACCACATCATGCAACCATACTTTACTCTTTAATACAACTACACTACAATGGAATCTGAACCAAAATTTACCAAGAAAATATCTGAACTCTACCCTAGTTTGGAATGATACAGCTATTAACCAAACACTTCCCATATGCATAAGTAATAGAAACTACAGTGAAAACATTCTGTGTTTTAACAGCTCTTATAAACAATCTAAGTTATTTAGTCTAGGAATCCGATTGAGACAATATACAACTTAACCAAATTACAATTCAAAAGAAACCAAAAAAAAAAAAAATCTCTTTACTTTTCTTTTTCAAAATCTCCTTTGCCAAAATCTGAAATTAACCATTAATATTTCCAATTTCCATTATTCCCCTCTATGCATTAATGTAGTATATGGTGGAACCCAGATATTCAGCCTTTCTAGCCACCCACATTCATACTTCATCCATTCTGGACACTTGACAACACTAACACTCGCAGGCACTGGTTTTTACTTCCTAAGCAGTAACACTGAATACTTAGTACTTCCATGAGTATGGACAGGAACCGGTACTATAGTATCAATCATTCCAAATGCAACCATCTTAAAACCCCTAGAAATGGCCTCCTCTGGATAGGTACCTAATTTGGTTCCTTTCTCAAAACCTCACTCAAACCTCAAAAACAAAATGAATGGAAGAAAAGACATTTCTTAGAAGACCCAGAATTTGGATTTCATCCACAGGATAATCCTCTACTAGAAAAATCTGGCATGGGACACACTAATTTTTGCAGCTTGTTTTGGTTTGCAGGAATCCTGCTATTAGAACAAGCAATCTTAAATATATCCCTCACACTACAATTATCCTGGAATGCAACCATACAGGCTATAAGTAACCAACAACAAGAGATAAATAGCCTGGCATCACAAGAATAGGAGAGCATTAGAAGTCCTCACTGCTGTCGCGGGAGGCACTTGGGCAATCATAAATGAAACTTGCCATTTTTATATTAACAAAACTGGGCGGGTAGAAGAGAATATTAAAATCCTGAAAGAAAACATTGAAATCATCTAGAGGGCCTGATATAATAACTATGGGAATCAATCATGGCTATCACCATTTCTCTCTTACTTTACCCCTAAAATCAATCGTCTTGTCTATTATAGCACCATTATTGTTATTGTTGCTGCTGCTGCTTTTGGCCTCTGTCTCTTACAGCTCCTCTCCTGGTTCATACACCAAATTGTACAGTCAACAACTCAGGAATACGTGAACGGCATCTTCTTTATGTGTGAGCAATGATACCAACCCCTACAGGACCAGACACCAAAACGCACCAGGCAGGAGGAAGGGAACCCTTCTCTGCCCCTTGACAGCAAGAAGCAGCCAGACTGAGTCGACACCCTAAATCCCCTCACCCTCCCATCCAACCCAACACCTTATATACTCCCAGGGCCCTCATATATATATATATATATATATATATATTTTTATATTTATATATCAAAGAATTAGGATTGTTAGAATTTCCCTATTACAAGGTTCACAATTTATGATTAACAGACTGTGACATAAAGAAAGGAAACTCCCATCCAAGGCCTATGTGACTGATTGAACAAACCATATCCTATATGCATAAATGCAACCAACCATTTCCTCACAAGAACAAAGGAATCACATGGCAATGGAAAAAAGTGAGATAAGGATCTCCACTCCCTTCCTGACCAAGGCTCTGTTGGCCCCTCTTACTTTCCAAGAGTACATTACTCCCTAGTACACTACCCCCTTAACCATACCCGTTCACTTCTATGGTCCCCTCCCTCAGGGCTCCTAGGTCTTACCCGAATCCTAACCTCCCTCTCACTGATTAACATTTCCCCACCTTTTGAAGTACTGTATAAATTCATAACTACTCCTTGCAGGGGCAGGCTGAAGTCTAATTCTTCAGACCCTCTCTGCTGGGAGAGCTCCTTAATAAATTTCCTGCCTGTATTATCAGTCTCCATGTCCCAATGAAGGCAGTTTTTACTAACAGTGGCCTTATGGCCCAAAACTGCCCCCCTGATCTGCAGAAAATCTAATATTTTATAACATCAGGAAGCTAATGAATAATTGGGGTGGACCTGGACACAGGTTCCTTCATTAATAAACATTAAGGGGCTTAACAGGATGCACTGAGTGGATCCAAAACTAGGGAGAGTCACAAAGTTACCATCATTATCAGAGATCAAGTTACTGGGATAGGGGTATTCAGAACAAAGATCTATTACAAGGTTTTTCATATGTATATTAAACAGAAGAGCTATGGAGTGGTTACCATCCCAATGGTAAATAAGGGGTGAGCCTAATCCATAAACAAGGGTAAATTCAATCTAGAATTACCATCACAATAGTAAATATACTCAAGTGTGAGCCTAATTTATGAACTAAGGGTTAGGTCAATTTAGAATTACCATCACAAAGGTAAGCATGCACAAGAGTGAGGTTACGTCTAGAGTAACAATAAACATGGGTGAGACCACTCTAGCCAGCTTCAGTAATTTCAGGTATTAACATTTTGCTATTTTATACTATAAAATCATCTATATAATAATTTAGTGATCATAATTATTTGCTAATTCTTAACCCTTTGTTACACTTGCTACATTTTCTCTCTTTACTCTTTCCCTCCCTCCCTCCCTCCCTCCCTCCCTCCCTTCCTTCCTTCCTTCCTTCCTTCCTTCCTTCCTTCCTTCCTTCCTTCCTTCCTTCCTTCCTTCCTTCCATCTCTTTCTTTCTCTCACTCTATCTATCCCCCTACAACTCTTCCTCCTTCCCTCAGTCCCTCCCTCCCTGCCTTGCCTTGCCTTGCTTTGGATTTTTCTTTTTAATGTTTTAACTGATTCCATGTAGATTTTCAGAGTTCAAATCTTTGGATTTGATACACCTCATCATGGAATATTCTATTATCTATCTTATCTTAGCTCTGTGAGACCACCAATGTTTGGCTTGTTTCTCTGCACCATAAGATTGTTTCTCTTTTTGACACTTTGCCCAAGTCTTTAGCTTTTTGCCACCTACCCAGAATCAACAAATTTCCACTGGAGGAGAAAACAAAAAACAGTAGAATGTTTGCTCATGTCTACACAGTTAACGATTCTTTAAAGTCTTGTTTCCTTGATAACTTTTTTCTCTTTTCAAAACAAAACAAAACAAAACACATTTTTCTACCCTTTGCCATTTTTAATAAGATTTTTATTTTATAATTTGTAGGTTGATGGAAAATTTTCAAATATTGTTTAATGAGTTCTCATATACTCCACAACTAGTTTATCTTATTATTTATACGTTACATTACCACAGTGCATTTGTCACTACTAATGAATATTACTCATAATCCAAAGTCTATAAATTAATCTTAATGCTTTTTATTTGCTAGGCTCTTTCATTAGTAAGGGTTCTCTGACAGGAGATGTCTTTAAATACATGATATATTATTGCATTGTCTCATGCAACTATGGGGATGCATGAGTCCAGATTCCATAGGGCAGGCTTCAAGCCAGGCACTCCAATGTAGGTTGTCAATGAGTTCCCCAGGAGAAGCTAGCTGTCTAAAGTAGAGATGGAAATTCTCTCCTTGACTTCTCCTTTTAAGGCCTTCCACTTATTGGATGAGATATCTCTCATTGCTGAAGTCAATCTCCTCAGTTGATTGTAGATGTAATCAGCCATAGATGCATTCAACTCACTGATGATTTAAACCCATAAAATGTCCTAACAATACAATTAGTACAGTGCTTGCTTGACCAAACAACTGAGTACCATTTCCTAGCCAAATTGACACATGCGTCTAACTACCACATCTCCCATCCAGGATACCATATTGTATTTAGTATTAATGTCTCCTTAGGTCCTCTTGGCTGTGCCAGATCCTAAGCCCTTTTTCAATTCCTCCAAACATAAAAATAAGTCATGTACAACAACTTTGTGAATCTCTTCTAAGTTTTCTTTACAGCAGCAATATCTGCTCCAAGATATTCCATCATACCTTAACCAGAAGTGTAAACATGCTAGAGCACTGTCTTTCAGGCCTTTTTTTGGAACTACAGGAATAAATAATTCTTCAATAATATTCTAGGACTTGTCATGAAAACTCCTTATCACTTTGCAACATTCCTTTTGTAATTCACTTAATGCTCACACTAACCCCATATGTGTTTGATCAGTTAATGTCTCCATTTTATTGTCGTGGAAAGTGTAGTCTAACATTTGTAATTAGTAAGGGGCAGAACCTGGATCAGAATCTGGGTGTGATGTTTTCAGAAGCTGAGTAGAATAATTTTTGCAAACCTTTCCATGAACAATTTGGTAATAAATATAAAAATGTCAGTGCTCAAACTACTTAGAGTTTGTTGTAGATTTTTCAGGATTTTCTGTATATATAGGACCATATTGTCTGCAAATAGGAAAAGTTTTATTTCTTCTTTTCCAATTCTGATGCCTTTTATTTTTTCTTGCTTAAATGTTCTGGCAAGAATTTCCACTATAATGTTGAATAACAGTGCTAACAGATGACCTTGTCTTGTTCCTGATCTTACAGGGAAAGCATTTGGTATTTCACCTTTAAGTAGGATGTTATCTCTGTGCTTTTCATATATGGCCTTTAGCATGTTGAGGAAGTTTCCTTCTGTTCCTAGTGTCTAAGTGTTTTTATCAAGAAGGGGTGCTGGATTTTGCCAAAGGCCGGTTCTGCATCAATTGAGATGATCATGTGATTTTTTTCCTTCATTGTGTTAGTCTGGTGTATTACATTATTTTTTTTTATGTTGAACCACATTTGCATAGCAGCATGATAACTTGATCAGCATGTACAATTCTTTTAATATGCTGTTACGTTTGGTTTTCCAGTACTTTATTGAGGTTTTTTGCATCTATATTCAAGAGATATTTTTCTGTAGTTTTCTTTCCTTGTGATATCATTATCTAGCTTTGATATGAGCGTGATGTTGGCTTTGTAGAATGAGTTAGTGAGTGTTCCATCCAAGTTTTGGGAAAAGTTTAGCAGAATTACAATTAATTCTTCATGGAATGTTTGGTAGAATTCTCCTGTGACACCATTTGGTCCTGGACTTTTCTTTGTTAGGAGGTTTTTGATTACTGATTTAATCTCTTTACTAGCAATTTGAAATTTTCTATTTCTTCCTGAATCATTTTAGGTAGTTTGTGTGTTTCTAAGAATTTGTCCATTTCTTCTTGGTAGTCTAATTTATTAGTGTACAATTGTTCATAATTTCTTCTTATAGTCTTTTTAAATTCAGCTAGGTTAGTAGTAATGTCCCATTTATCATTTCTGATTTTTTGTAATTTGTATCCTCTTTTATTCTTTGTCACTCTAGATAAGTGCTTGTTGATTTTACTGACCTTTTCAAATAATGAAGTTTGGTTTTGTTGATTATCTATTATTATTTTTATTTCTTTTTTATTTATATCCAACTCGAATCTTGGCTAATTACTTACTTCTGCTTATTTGGGTTTAGTTTGCTCTTCTTTTTCTAGGTCTTCCAGTTTCAATGTTTGATCTCTGACATGAAATCTTTCTTCTTTTTTAATGTAGGAGCTATAAATTTCCTTCTGAGCACTACCTTTCCTGCATCCCATAAGTTTTGATATATATTTTTTTCATTTTCATTCACCCCAGATATTTCTTAATTTTCCTTGTGATTTCCTCTTTAACCTATTAGCTGTTTAAGCATATGGTGTTTAATTTCCACATATCTCTCCCTCTGTTATTGACTTCTGACTTCATTCTATTGTAGCAGGAGAATGTACCTTGTATGATTTCAATG
This sequence comes from Tolypeutes matacus, assembly GCA_026826555.1. Classification (NCBI taxonomy): domain Eukaryota; kingdom Metazoa; phylum Chordata; class Mammalia; order Cingulata; family Chlamyphoridae; genus Tolypeutes; species Tolypeutes matacus. The sequence goes on along the minus strand of JAKSZT010054334.1, from coordinate 42,055,219 downwards.
TTTTTTAATTTATTGAGGCTTGTCTTGTAACCCAACATATGGTCTATCCTGGAAATTGATTCCTGTGTGCTCAAGAAGAATGCATGTTCTGGTTTTGTTGGGTAAATGTTCTATATATATGTCTGTTAGGCCAACTTGGTTTAGAATATCATTCAAGTTTTGTATTTCCTTATTGATCTTCTGACTAGATGTTCTAGCCATTATTGAAATTGTTGCGTCAAAGTCTCCTAATATTAATGTTGAGCTGTCAGTTTCTCCCTTCAAATCTGTCAGTATTTGCTTCATCTATTTTGAGACTCTGATATTAGGTGCACATATGTTTATAATTCTTATATCTTCTTGTTGAACTATCCCCTTTATCAGTATGTAATGTCCATCTTTGTCCCTCGTAACTGTTTACTTTTTAAAATTTAAAATCTATCTTATATGAGTATATCTACCCAAGCCCTCTTTTGGTTAGAACTTGCATATTCATTGGTGATATGTTGGTAGCTTAAAAATGACCATGGTAGGGATATTTTCTTTTTTTTGTTTTTGTTTTTTTAATTTATTTATTTTTTATTGTGGGTAAAAATCAAAATTTTCACAATACATACCAACATTTGCAAAATGATATATAAATATATATGCATGCTTACAAAAAATAATATCATTCTTTAACAGTTTCCTTTGGACCTCAGTGATTTTCTCTTGATTCTTTCTTTTTTTTAATAGCTTTCTCTTGAAACTTAGCATTTATAGTGATATTTTCAACATGGTAATTGGGGAATGCTAGAAATCTGTGCTCCCTACTTACCCACTGAAGAGTTGTTTGCTAAACATTTATCAGCTCACCACTGATTAGAATCATGGTTGAAGATGGAATTTTGAGTCACAGACTAGTTTTGAGTCCAAGTTTAGCCACTTATAAGCTGGGTAGCCTCTGCCAAATCTCTAAATCTGTGAATCACATTTCCTTACTGGAAAGAGTCTACCATACTGACCTCTCTGGGCTGTTGCAGGGTTTCAGTGAAGTTACATATGTAATGTCCTTAGGTCAGTGTCTGCTACATAGTAACTGCTGAATGCATTTTAGTTATTTTACTTTCTATTTTCTCTCTTACCACATTTAGTCTACATACCTTTTTTTTTTTTTTTAATATTATGGTACTACTTGGTGTAGCAGTTTAATATTATTTACGGATTCCAAAAAAATATATTCATTATCTTTGTGAGCTGGTCTGTTCCTGTGGGTATGATAGATACCCTTTGAATGCATTAGATTCAGCCTAGATGTCTTGATTAAATTACCTGTTAAGATTAGTGCTTTAACTTGACCATGTCAGTAGGGTATGACTCAGATTGAGTCCCCGCCCCCTTGGTGGGCTGATATAAATGGACACCCACTCAAGAAGACACAAAGGAAGAGAGAGAGCTCCATAGACATGGAAGAGGAGAGACCTTTGATCTTGCGGTCCTGGGAAGATAGAGGAGTCATTTGCCTGATAGTTTGCAGCTGAGAAGCTGAGAATGTCTGGAAAAAAAATGAGCCGTATGCCAGACTCATATGAGACCTATGCCAGCCTACAGCTGAGATCAGAAGAAACTGGGCCCATGGATCTTAAAAGGAAGAAGTAAAGACAGACCAGGAAGAGATCACCTGCCATCTTGCTTCAACAAGGGGCAGCTGATTTTGGTGAGAAAGAAGCCTTGAGTTGGACTCTTTAGGGCCTTGTAAGTGTAAGCTTTTAGCCCAAATAAATGCTCTTTATAAAAGCCAACAGATTTCTGGTACTTAGCATCAGTACCCCTTTGACTGACTAATATACTTGGGCATAAACTTAACAACAAATTAGAGATGTAAAGTAAATGGAGCCCTCATTATCATAGAATCAATACTTACACCTATAACTACTGAAAATGTCACCTTATACATCACCAGTACTACTTGCTTCTTTTCAATTTATCTTTGCCAAAAGGAGAAAGGATACTTCAATTCCTTACTGTTACTGTTAGTAACTTTTATTCACTTTATGTCCTTAGAATTATAATTTGCAGTAATTAGGAATGAGCTGTTCCTGGGCAATATTTCGCTGAGGATGTACTAATAATGAAGATTTGTTTATTCATGGTTTAATTACTGTTCTCTGGCCTAAGTGACAGTTGGAATGGTGGCCCAGCATTGAATAGGGTGCTTTGAATACAAGTATTAGAAGAAAAGGCAGGATAAAAAATAATTGAAGACCAGGTAAAAAGCCATTATACTCATTAAAAATCTATATTAAATTTTCATGTTAAAGTTGTTTTTTAATATTAGCATCTTTATCAAACTTATAATTTCAAATTATAATAATTTTAGTGAAAAATGCTTATAGTCATTCATTGAAGACCAAATTTCAATTTAAAAAAAAACTGTGATGGTCTTTTTTTAAAAATTACCTCTCTCCCCCAGATGGTTCTCTCATCTGTTTACTAATTGTTTGCTTGCCATCATCAGGAGGCACCAGGAACCAAACCCAGGACCTCCCACATGGGAGGTGAATGAACAACAACCTGTGCCATATCTGCTCCCCACAGGCTGTGGCATCTGCTGGCTTGTGGCATCTGCTCATTTAGGCATCTGCTGGTTGTGGCAATGCTGTGCCTAGCTCGTTGCAGCAGTGCTGTGCCTAGCTCTTGCAGCAGTGCAGCGCCTAGCTCGTTGCAGCGGTGTGGTGTCTAGCTCGTTGTGGTGGGTGCAGTGTCTGCTCATTTTCTTTAGGAGGCACCAGGACCCGATCCTGGGACCTCCCATGTGGTAGGCGGGCGCCCCAACTGGTTGAGCCACATCATTTTTTAAATGATTTTTTTGGGAAACTGGTTGGAATTAAAATCATATTCTGATTACATGTCAAAGATTTTAGAAATGTACACTTCTCAACTTATTTGTTCATATATTCTATGCACAAAATCAGAGAAGTCCTTTATTTATATTCTATATAAATTATGACATACCCCTACTCCATTATTTAACAAGATAGAAAATAAAATTATTAAATTCTGGCAGTATTCTTATGGAAAAGAATTAAAGTGACTAGCATTCTTTCCTCACTCTCCCCTATCCTTACATTCCTCTATAGAGTGAACAGCTGAGCAACAAAAAAGACATGTTTAACAGATAAAGGACACAGATGCCAAGGTCCAGAATAAATTTTTTAGCATTAACATCTGTGTCTGTGCAAAGCTCTTGGCTGCTTTCTTACTTTGATGTTTGGATGGTGCTTTAGGTCTGTTGAGTCCAGTGCTAAATGTGCTAAGGTCGATATAACAGCCTCTGGTGATCTGCCTAGAGAATCAGACGTTGATAAACTGCTTGAAAAGTTCTATTCTGGGAATTCAACAGTTTTATTCCCCTGAGTGAGCTATGCTCACAAGAATTTTACCCCAATTTACAAATAGCACTCTAAAGAATTATTATCCACAATTTCCATGTAGGAATACAGAATGGATGCAAAGCATTCTTCTCTAGGATAATATATCTCAAATCAATTCTCTAGTTTGGTGATTCATTTCACATTCCTTCAAAAATAAATAGTTATTTAAAAATGTATTTAAATATTGGGAAACAATCTAATAAATAATTCCCAAATTGAATAATTGAATGTCATGCAATTAAATTTTAAAAAGATTTTATTTTCAATAATATTAGAAAATCACACATTTCACTTTTGGAGATACAGGAAATTTATTTAAAAATGTGCAACATACCCCAAACCTGAAACAATCCACTTGATTTTGTCATAATAGAATTTTTTAATATGCCCTGAAATCTAATTATTCCCATATAGTAAAAATTAATTTCACATACATTTACAGAGATAGATAAATACAGAGTTTATTAATCCAAATTTTTACTATAATATATTCAGTTTAGTAAATGTTTCCATGAAACACAAATTAATAAACTTTTCTTAAAGTTTGAGTACTTACAAAATTATGTGCAATGTGCTATGAGATGTGTAAATATAAAACTCAAAAGGTCCCACCACTGGAACAAGATGAGAAGTTGGGAATCGATTTGCTAAGTCACAGTTCTAGGGAAGTTATTTGCTCTTAAATATTTAACTACTATCTGGTTTTTGTACTCAAAATAACTAAAAATTTCATTCTATGTTTTTGTTCAGGCCTTTATTTTCTTTCATGAAAGACATTCTTTTTTTATTTTCTAGTTTCTTACTTTTGAATATTAAACTGAGATTTACAGATTTTAGTGGATTTTTGGAATAATAAACATAAAACAAAAAGAAAACACAAAAGAACACATATACACAAATTCACACATGTGTGTGAGTGCACACATACCAACACATGCTTGTTCAAAGCAATTGCCTAATAAAGTATCACTCTGATTTTGTTGTTATACCTCACAAGTGAAACAGGTCTATCAAATAATTTTTTTTCACTTTGAAGATTGTTATGAACATACACTGGTGAGCTAAACATGCATCTCTGTCATAATTTCAGTTAAAGCATGTGGAAAATGCTATTTGTCATTTGTCAAGCCTAAATTTAAAACGTAATGCAGTTATTAGGATACACTTTGTACACCTTAATCTATTCCCCACCAGCTAATTATGATTTAGTTTTACTGTTATTCACATGAGTTTTTGTGTGCTTAGTCATTTCAAAATATTGTCTTCCAAAGTGTGGAGGAATCCTTTGGATGACATTGTAAGTTCCTGATGCCAAGCTGGGAAATTTTCTTCCAAAGACAGCATCTGGTTCTTTGGCAAAATTCATTGGTAGTTTTTCTGCACCTCTAGGTCTGTTATATGGCTGACTGCTTTTGAGGACCATTTTCTAGTTTACTGAAATGAAGGTCTACATAAATCACTGAGACCTTCTGTGATGTTGATTTAAGTACTAGCTTAGAAACTCTCCATATATAAGATAAGCATAACATTGGTGTCTGCATGCTGATATACTCTCATGAACATCTGTTTTTGCAAATGCCTGTGACTGCCTAAATGTGCAAAATGAATAAGCATATCATGTTTTCAAAAAATATCTGAGAATCATTGATATTGTTTGAAAATTTATTCTTCACACATTCAGAAGTTAATTAATTGGGAAGTACTGAACAGAAAAGTGTTGCTCAGAATCTGCTGGTTCTTCTGATAAAGCTATTGATGAAATGCATAGAAAAATATTCCCTGTGATGTGAGGTAATACTAGCACTTTAACATATTTCTGTATTTTCCAAAATCACCATATGCTAATAATGATTCTTTAGAATACAGAATTATTAATAAACAGAACAGTTTTAAAAGAGGAATATTTTTTCTCTGGATAATTAATGCTAGTGCTATTCATTAATTTCTGACATAATAGAAAATATGGTGCCCCAAATAAAGGGCACTTTATTAGTATATTCCACCATTATTTTTGGTAATTAACTCTTTCCTGAGTTGAAAATAAAATGTAAATTAATGAAAAGTATATGAGCTTAGTTGTTAGAGATATTTTCATTGTGATAGTTTACTTCACCTACATTTCATCTGTAGTCACTAAGCTCAACTGCTTAAAATTAATATTGAATATCCCTGTGGGAAACAAATAGGTATCTAACTAAATTTCCTTATTATCTCTAATTGTCTTCCCTGAGTATAATAATATATAGTTTCTGAAATCCCTATCTTCTGAAAGTGCTCATGTATAAGAAGTTAGAAGGCATATATTCCGAGTTCAAAGGTGTACTCCTACTTCCTAATAGTGTGATCTTGACTAAGACTTTTAAAGTCTTTGGGCTGCAGCTTCTTCATTTGTAAAGTTAGCATAAAAACAGAGGTTCATGAGGATGTTATGACAATTCAATTAATTGATATGTGTAAAACACTTTTAATATAGCACATGTTTAATAAATGTTATTGGTTATTTTTAATATCATTCAAAATCTAGGTCAGAGGTTCTACACATAACATGGTAGGCTTGGATTTTAGATCTCTTCTATTTCCATGGTTGATCCACTGCCATACTCTGTAGTTTGCCATCTTGAATATTTTTAATCTATGAATTTTGATTTGAATCAAACCAAAATTCATTTTGTAGTGCACATTAGCTACCACTTCATAAATTCCTGATCCACTAACTAGGTTTCTCCTAGTTTAGTCACAGGTTTTCAAATTAGCCACTTAAATTCAATGATGGCTCAATATTAGGAAATAATATTTTAAAAATTTAGCAGTCATTTATAAAATTGAACAAAATCTTTGCAAAGAAAAATAATAAATTGATCATATAATGGGAAAATAATTCAATATTAATAGTAACAACAATGACCAAAAGAAAATGAAAATAACCAAGAATGTAACTGTGTTGCATCCCTATGAAGAATACCATAAAACTACAGAAAAGAAAAAAAGATGACTTAGACATTTAAATCAATGTTACTGAATAAAAACTGAAAGTTAATAATGTGAAGATGTGAAATAGTATATAAAACTTATGAAACTCTCAATTGTATCCATCCAGTTTTTGAGTGAGTGTATAATTTGGCTAACTTACACAATTTAAAGGGAGTAGAGAGAAGCCAGACCTTATTAGTTTGGAAAATAAAAAAGAATCTCATATTTGCCATCAAAACCACTAAGATCTTAAATTAAGACGTGTCTTAAAGATAAAAATCAAATCATGCGGGAAGGGGTTGTGAGACCCTTTGTTATGACCTCTGAAGGTATTAAGCTGGCTCCTAGTAGATCTTCTCTGTTAGATCATATGATACAAATTTGATGTGATATATATATATATATATATATATATATATATATATAGAGAGAGAGAGAGAGAGAGAGAGAGAGAGAGAGAGAGAGAATGAGACAGAAACAGAGAGAGAGAGAGAGACCTATCTTGAAGTAAATGTGGGTATGACTTTGGACATATGTAGTGGACTCATATTAGATATGTAGTCTTCCCATGGAGTTTTTTAAGAAGCTGTCCTGACAAAATCACTGCCTATCTGTAATAAAATGATTTGAGACTGTTTAAAACATTTTTTTTTAAAAGGCCTCTGGAAAACCAAGTTAATACAGGCAGGAAGCAAGTTGATAAAATTGTTCAAAGGCAATATTTTCCAATACCATCTTGAGAAAAGGCAGGGAGATCAAAGAAAAAGGAGAATGAGGAACCATTCTCAGTAGCAGAATTGGCCTTAATCAAGGGATATTCTCCAACTACAGAAGAAGAGACCCAGAATTTTTGCTTAGATTCCAGAATTGCAGAATAAATGACCACTAGGTTATCCCATTCTTCCCATTTTTTAATGACAGTGTATATTATGGTCATCCTACCCCTCCTCCATTATTGGGTGTTTGTGGGGAGAAGGATAACTAGATTTTCACTTTGAATGTTGAGATGCTTCTATTTGTAGATCTATAGAGTAAGAAAAGCTTCACCCATTCATTATATAAACCAAAAGTCTTGAATGTTGATTGGGATGCTATAATTAGATCAAATTTGGGAGGACCCAGGTTAGGATTGAACATATTTTGCAAAGGAGAGGACATTAATAAAATTGGGTCTAGAGACAAAACTGTGGTAAAATGATTGTATTAATGACCTCAATTCATCACACCACATGGAATCAATGTCCTTTGTCTTCTATTCTTAGTCTGTCCCTCCAACCAAGTGACTCATTAATTTGGTGTTAGCAAAAATGACAAAGCATACGTTAGTTAAAGTGCTAGCGTGTTTTTACTTGTCCTCTTGTACCTCTGCATTCACCATGAATATATGCTCAGGCTAGTCTTCCGGATGATAGAAAAGAGTTGTCTCAGCTGAGGCCATCCAACCCCAGCCAACAGTCAACTATCAGAGCAGAATAACTGACCATGAAAACCATGTCTAAATTGTCTTATAATCTCATGTGACAAACAAATATTATTTGTTGTATGCCTTTGGGGTTCTGTGGTTATTTGTAATGCATTATTTTTGTAGTAAGATAACTGATACAGAAATATACAAAATGTATATGTGTGTATGTATATGTTTGTGTGTTTATTTTATATGCATATATACATATATATAGTTTTATCTACTTTTGTATCTATCTCTGTCTCTTTGTATGTCTATTTCTCTATGTACAGAGAGAGTGATATAGAAGAAAAATAAGTAACCCAATAGAACACCATCAAAAATATCAACAAAACAAAATGAAATAATCCTACAGGAAATTCATCTAGAAGGTAAACAACCATTAAATATACAAAACAACATCAGCCCAAAATTAATTTTTAAAATGTCAATTAAAACAATTACTTCCTTTTTTTTTTCCTTGCTCAGACTTGTGAATTTTGAAAGACATGTTGAAGAAAAGGACAGGTAAGTATTAAGAAGCAAGCAGGATGTGGACAAATCTCATAATCCCAACAGTGATATAAATTAGGAAAACTATATGGAGAACAGTAAAAAAAATATGACAATACACATGCACATTGAATCAATTCTGCTTCTACATCTTCTTCCAATGGATTTATCAAGGAGGTATATAAAAGTGAATATGGTTAGTAATCACCACTGTTTTAAAAAGTGAAAACTTATGAAATATCTACTTCTGCCATAATAGAGAACTTACAGTGGATGCTGGTGCTCCACCCAGATTCCTTAATGCTCTCACTCCCCCAAACTGTGTCCACATAGTTGGGTACCTCTCTAAGAATTGTCTTTAGACAAAGGAAGTTTCCTTGTCCAAGTTTACTTCCCATTTCTGGAGCAGCCACATGCAGTAACTGGTCAATATAGGGTAGGAGATCCAGTCTCCCTGCCTCAATTAAAACAATTCTAAAGGGTCATCCCTACCCAGGATACCCTATGATTGGCAGAGATCTTAGTTGCAAATGCATCACAATTCAATTTCTATCTCTGCCCGGTCCTGTTTCCTTCACCTTACATAGGTGTTTTTCATGAGAATGCTCCCCAACATACCTTCCACGTGCAAATCTGTTTCCTGTGGAGACTGACCAATGACATTGTCAAAATCTATGGTAAATTTACACACATAGTATGAGGGGATTAGAATTTATGTGAACAATGGATATTTATTTTCAGTAAAAAAATATATATATATATTACTGTTTTATATATGTATATATATAATATACATATTATATATATGTTACTGTTGAGTGAAAATAGGGATTCCAAAATGCATGCGTTGTATTATCCCATTTGGGAAGGCCAGATATTATTTGAAGACAGAGTGTCAAAGTTGGCAAGGGAAAAAGGGTTATTAGTAATGTGCTATCATGAGCTGACTTAGGCCTTTCTAGACACAGCAGATGCTTAGAGTTTAATCTTGCTTTCATGGCTATTTCATGGAATCCTTAGATAAATACACTAATTCACATTATATTTTTGATGCATTTAAGAGCATGGCTGAACAACATACCTCACAGAAGAATAAGAAAGGCAGAATGAATATTCCATTCTCTTTGGTGAATACTAATACATTTCAACATATTATTTATTATTATATATAGAAGTTTGGTCTTTGAAGTTAAAAGAAGTGAATTGAGTCCTGAATTCTCTGATTAAGATGTGGATCCTGGGATAATAAAACTTTGAAACTATTAATTCATGGATAAAGTGGTTATAATAATGTCTATATTTTAGGAATCTTAGGTTTAATTCAGAATTATGTAAACTTTGGGGAATGTACTAATATTACTATAGACGTTAGCATGAATATATAAGTAGTCATTAAGATAGAAGAATACATATATAGATAGGTAGAGAAGCATTATAATTCCCTATAGACAAATAATCAAATAATAGAAACTAATTTTACCAGTAAATAGCGTGATTATTTTTCCAATCAACAATCTATGCTTAGATTCTCAACTAAAATAATAAAAACCTATGTTTTCTTTAGTTTCAGCATCAAGTTGTGTTGACTAATCCGTTTGTGACAGTAATAATAACTTTTGTTCAAAAATTTAGAAGGTAGACAAATATGATGGGATAAAGAAAATTCAAGTACATTAACCCTAAACCATTAACTTCACAGATTATTTTATGCATCTGTGCATGGCCTGTCTTGATTGTGAAATCGATATTTATAAATTTCAGTTTATGTGAATTTCTAAATATTATCTGAAAAGAGCTTAAAGTGAAAGAAGAACCTAGAAAGTCTTTTTCAATCTCAGTATAGAATTTGATATTTACTTAAAGGGAAACAATTTTAAATATGACAGGAAAAAGAATTTGAACATTAGTTATTTTAGAAAGTAATATAATTGATACACTAAACTATGTTTTCAAATATAATTTTGTCATACATATTTAAATATATATGTATTAAATACCTCTATACTAGTACGTATCATGCTTCTAGTATGTATACATTTGTGAACAACTTCAGGTATGAAAATGATCTTTTGTTTTATTTTGGTCATTGACTAAGTACCAGAGCCAAAGGAAAAAAAAATGCATTTTATATTTTGCTTGGCATAATATACTTTCCAAATTTCTTCATGAAATATTCATTAATTTAATAAAGTTGTTTGACCTTGAGAAATATAAATAACCCTTAATGAACTATAGAAATGATCCCCAAAAGTATAGTCTTTAGAACCCTTAACATAAGAGTATTTGACAAGTCAATACAAGATGTTTGTAGTCTTGTAGCATATTCTTCTAGTAGCATATTCAAGAGCAATACGTTGTTAAGTCTAGACAATATAAGGTAGTTTTAAATCTATCTTTTAATGAAATATTATTCATGATCACTAGAATGCCTATATACTTGAAAATTCACTTAATCCCTAATAGCCTGGTGAGTAGGTACCATTTCTTAATCCACACTTTACATAATGAGCTCAAGTTCACATATCTAAAAAGTATCAAAGCCATCTTGAAGGTGGGGGATGGGCAGAAAAAGTATATGTTTAAAAAATTAAAAAGTAGCAGAACATGGATCAAATACTATTGATCTGATTCCGGATCCCTGACCTTCACATTTACACTATGTCACTTACTGATAAATTACAAATAACCACTCAATGTTGTCCCCATGATAGAACAAAGTCTGTGTTTAGGAAAAGTTGATTTGGGAAATATTTGTAAATTGGAAAGAATTCTTTTTTTAATCAGTAAAAATCATTGGTCCTGAATGATTCACTTGTCTTTTGAAACACAAAGAATATTCAACAATGCATTAATTAATTAAATTTAAAAAAATAAGTTTTCAGTTCTATGCTCCTGAGTTTGTTCCTTCCTTAGTATATGGGGTTCTTTCTTAATATGTGTCTTCTAATTGTTCAAGACAGAATAATGATTTTTAATACTTTTGCATTCACTGATATGGAAAAGATAAAGTGATTGGCTTGGAAAATTATTTTAAAAGTCCAGTAGTTTGTGTCTTATTGCTTTAGTTAGTGATTTTCTTTGCATATATTCTAAATAATTATGTGTTCAGACATATAAAAGTGGTAACAATAAAATAGTTCTTTTTTTTTTTTTTAAAGATTTATTTATTTACTTTATCCATTTTAAAACCCCCCTTCCCCATTTGCTGTTTTGTGTCCATTTGCTGCGCAATTCTCCATGTTTGTTTCCTGCCACCTCTTCTCATCCTCCTCCTTCAGTCTTCACCAGGATTCGATCCTGGAGACCTCCGATGTAGGAGAGAGGTATTCTGCCGCCTGCGCCACCTCAGCCCCTGGCTTCTGGAGCTTTCGGAGCATCTCGTCTTGTCTCTCCCCTATTACATCATCATCCTGCTGCCTGGCTCCCGGGGTCTGACGACTCAGCGGCACACAGAGCCTGGCAGCCCATGCGCCTTCTATATATATACATTTTTATTTTACCGGGAGGTCCCAGGGATCGAACCCAGGTCCCTCCATATGGCAGATGGACGCCCAACCATTTGAGCCACATCCACCCCCAATAAAATAGTTCTTTACTTCAACCCTCAAAATATATGCAACATGTTTGTGGAATGGCAAAAATTGATTAGGAAAGTAGGATTGTGCAATATTTTCTCTTAGAAAAGGAAAAATAAAATTGCATAAAAAATTTCATAGGTTTTATTTGAGGATCCCATTTCTACAGGAGTTATAAACCACTTTTTCTTAATGTAAATCATTCTTATTTTTTTTGTTCTTTGGAAAGAAACACTAATTCCCCAGCTTTAACCTTGCCAAAATTATAAAATCTTCATGGAGAATTCAAACTTAACTAAAAATTCAGCACTATCAAACCATCTACATTCTACTTTATATCAAGCAGCAAGGAGATGAAATAAATATTCTTTTTAGGAAAGTTTTAATTGTTTGATTGCTTTATTGTTGGTGGTGGTAGAATACAAAGAGGAACATTTTACTGATGCCTATAACAACTCAGTATCTCGGTTAGCCTGTGATTGATTATAGTATATAAATATCCTCAATTTGACACAGCAAAGAGTAGTGTTTTATAAAATGTACATGGCATCATCAGCTTGAGGGTTCTTCAAGCTCCATGACAGATATTGTTAAAATTCATTCTTCACCTCTATCAGTATTATGGGAATCAGAACTCTGTAATTTTGCCTCTTTAGAATGTGCAGATTTAAGCGTATCCTAATGGTATTACAATAATGTGTCTCAGAGAAAGTTAAGGGAATTGATTCTGATACCTGATAATTGACGATTGCAGAATCCATGCTCCCATTGCAAACAAGCCTTTTGGCTTCATTCATCCACAAGGGTCCTTCAGCAGAGAACTAGATTTCTTAGATTTACTGAAATATTCTTGAATTTTAGTAGACTTTTTTTTTTTAATTTTTAATTTTTATTTTGAAAAGAAGGAAAAACCAGAAACATCAATGGCTCTTTTTGATATACTCAGGTTCTAAATTGGAGTAAAAATTATGATTTCTTTTGCTTTATATAATTATGAAATAACCTCACTAATACACTGTAGAGTACACAATGTTTTAAATTATTTATATTGATTCATTAGTGAAAATTTTCTTTTCATAATTATAAAATATTAAAAATAAAATTAATATGAGATAATTTATAGATGTATTGGTATTTTTCAATTCACCTGAATTAAAATAACTGAAAAATAAAGTGCCCAGTCAAGGAACATTGCTAAACTAAATATTTTCAGATTGTATTGTATGGCATTATCATTATTTTCATAACTAAGTCAGTTATCAATGGAGACAAAGTCTTTAGAAACTAGAAAATAATTGTAGTTATCTTTTTAAATTATGGCAACTCCCAAACTACAATGTAACTCAGGAAGACTTACCTTCCCAATCTCAGAATTACATATATATATACTTGTAAATGCCTTCAATGACACTTTAAATATTTATTGAAATTATCTCTTTAGTTTTCTCCCATCCCCCTATCACATACATAAGCCATGAGACAGTGCTGAGAGAAGATGCAATCATTATTCAACTAAATTTAATCTATGACATTTCAAAAATCCTTGTTGAACTGATGTTTTAAAGATAAACTCAGCTCCACCAGAAATAGCTTTAAATGTGTAAAACTTCAGTGATCAGCTCATAAATCTCAGGAACAATTAATGAAGAATAATGCTGGATTTGTGTAAGTGGTGCTGCTTGTGTCTTTGCTAAAGTAACTGTCTCTGGAATAGAGTACCCAAATTTCATAAAAGGTTCAGACCCCCTTCCTATATCTGTGAATCAGATAGAGAATAATACAATGACTTAATGCTTTCCAAAAATGTTAGGCAAAATAAACCCTGTAGTTCATGCTTACCCTTGTCAAAAATGTTACATTCCTCACTATGCTATCCTTTCTTAAGTAATATATATGAAGTTTATAACTTTGGATTGATAGGTGTATATGATATTTAATTTGTTAATATACTTGACCAGTTTTTATATAGCTTTTATATACATGAATAAAAGCAGGCAAAGATAGTGAAGAAGATGGGGTTGCTGATAGAAAATTGAGAGATCAGAGTAAATATAATTTAGTGAAAATAATACAGTTTAAGAATCAGAATATGTAGTGTATGCTCCCTATCCCAAAATTTACTAGCTATATGAGTTTAAGCAATTTCTGTCAAAATCCATGAGAACAGCAATATTGTATATATGTTGATGGCTTGGAGGGAAGATACAATTTTATAATTATAGCTGCTGAGTAATTATAACCAGGGTAATTGTATAGTCCTGATTTACCTATTGTGGAGATGCCAATTGAGAGGTATTACCAGCCATTGTTTTGAGAACAATGTATAAAATACCCTTACAATTCAATTCACATGATTTCTTGGAGAATCATAAATATCCATTAACAAAAATTCACTGGTCCGCAGTCTTTTTTTTCTTCTTTCCTTGTATGAACTTTGCCTTGCCTTTTGCTTCTATTGGGTGACAATCTCACCATAGGTGATTAATCGCATTCATATTGAAATAAATTTCAGATGCATTCTTGTTTAAACCAATATTTCAGTGTTATACTCTCAAAGTTGTTTCTGGAGGTTTCATGGATGTCTATCTGCATGATTCTCTCCAATAGAGTCATGAGAAACAGGCAGTTTGAATATACATTTCAGTCACATTTATAATGCCACAGGATGCCTTCCCTTGACCCCAGGTTTGAGCTTATTTTTGTGGTGATAAAATTCTTTGATTTTCATGGGCTGAATCTGGTTTTGTCCATATCTGCTTTATATATATATATATATACACATACACACATACACACACATATACATATATATATACACATATACATATATACATACATACAAACATACATACACACACACAAAATGTTTCTTGTCCCATTGTTGGCAGCAAGAATAGTAAACTAGTTTTTATAATCTGGCAATCTGGTCTCTGCCAGGTAGAAAAGAACAGGAATTGAAATCTCTGTAGGCAGTCAATCAACACAGATTATTTTCTGTCATTCTTGTATGTTTGTTTGTTTTGTTTTGAGGATTCCTTGAATGAGTTACCCATTGCTTGACTTCTGTGTTGTAGGACAACAGTTTAGTGGGTCTGTTCACTGTTCTCACCTCTGAAGTTAGAATCTGTGATGTCACTTCCTGTGGTATCTTCTTGATGATGTACAGAATCCTCCACATTGTTTGTCTTCTTGTATTTATTTATTTTGTTGATTTTACTCATTGTCTATGTATTCTTCTGTGGGGTGACAAATAGCCTTAATACATCACTCCAAAGGAAAGGAAAAATAAATTAGGATTATAATGCCATGTTTATATAATTATGGTCCTTTCATGTCTGTGGAAACTTCCATTTGAAAACTTTTGGAAATTAATCAATCATAAGAATTTGTTAAATTTGTACACTATAAGGACATCTAATCCAGATAGATTTGCTGTCAAAAGGGAGAGAAACTAATAGACATTTAAAAATTGAAACTGATTTTGTAAAACCTGAAAACAAGAGAACTTTGATTATTTGTTTAACAAATGTACAATAAGCCTAAATATGTGTTGGAATGAGAATGGAAATGGGATGGAAAGGATTACTTCTGGCTTGACTTGAGATTCTTATTTTTTTAAAAAATCAGCTATATTGAGATAAAATGAATGTGCCGTACAATGCACAATCATTTTAATGGCTTGTAGTCTATTAGAGTTGGGCATGTTTTAGTTTCTTAGGCTGCTTAAAGCAGATATCATTAAATGGGTTAGCTTAAACAGTGGGAATTTATTAATTTATATTTTGAGGCTAAGAAAATGTCCAATTAAAGCTATCATAAAGGCAATGTTTTCTTCCTGAAGACAGGCTTCTGGTGATCCTTGGCTCTTCTGCCACATTGCAAGGAACATGGTGGTGTATGCTATTTTCTCCCTTATTTTCCTTGTTTAATTGATTTCAACTTCTTGCTTCCATGGCTAGCTCTCATTCTCTCTCTCTCTCTCTTTCTGTATTCATTCTGTTTAAAAGGACCCCAGTGGTATGATTAAGTCCCATCCTGAATGAGGTGGGTCATACTTTAACTGAAGTAGCCTCACAACGAGTTTACACCCACAAGAATGGATTAGATTTGAGAACGTTTTTTTCTGGGGTACATACAGCTTCAAACCACTGCAGCATAGACCACCACAATCAATTTTAGAATATTTTAATTTCCCCAAAAGGAAACCCTACACTCTTTTGCCATTACCCTCTTCGCAAATTCCCCCATCCATCCAGTTCTAGGCAACTACAAATCTATTTTCCATTTCTATAGATTTTTCTAATCTACACATTTTATATAAATGGCATCATACAATATATATGTCCTTTGTGAATGACTTTACTCACTTAGCTTAGGGCTTTCAAGTTCATATATGTTGTTACAGTTCTTTTTATTTACAAATGCTATTTTATTGTATTCATCTATCGCGTTTTACAAGTCCATTCATCAGTTGCTGAACATTTGGGTTTTTCTACCATTTGACTATTATGAATAGTTCTGCTTTGAACAATTGTGTACAAGTTTTTCATGTGGACATATATGTTCATTTCTCTTGGGTAAATACCCACAAGTTTAACTGCTGTATCATATGGTAACTCTTTGTTTAACACTTTGAGAGAGTGTCAGTTTTCCAAAGTTGTAGCACCATATTACATTCCTAAAAGCAGTGTATGGTAGTTCCAATTGCTGCATATCCCTTGCCAACTCTTGTCAGTATCTGTCTTTTTTATTTTAGCTATCTGGTGGATGTGATGTGGTATCCTCACTGTAGTTTTGATTTGCAGGTAGGTGATTCTTTTTATCTCAAAAATCTGAAGAATGCTGAATACATGTTTTTTTCCCTCCCTTTAGTTAGAAAAATATAGGGAAGTCTTGTAGAAATACATTCAAATGGGGCCTTGTCAATAAAGAAGGGAAAACTGTGTGCTAAAATTTCAGCCTTTACTGCACCAACAATCTGCTTAGATGAATACTATAGAAAGCAACATTTAATGTAATAAATGTACAATCCTCCATAGTATCGAACTTGCCCCAGATTTTATAAATTTCTACTGCTTTGTGATTTTCAAATCTTTCCTAAAATGATTTGTGTACATTTCTCCATCTCCAGATTATGAAATGTCAACTTAAAAATATTTCCTCTTCTGAAAGACTGATAAATTTCATATATATATATGAATTTACAATATTTCCAGAAATAAGAATGATTAACTCCTAATTTTTAAAAATGATACTTTAAAAAAATTTTGAAATTTTAATAATTGGTATATGACTATAGAAAAACATACAGTGATTAGATCATGCAATTTTTCAATCAGTATGAATAATTAAAATAGTTTAATATGCTTTGTTTACAAGTAAGCAATATGCCCTTTCATTGTAAAAAATAATGTTCTTATAATATTCTTGCTTATGAAAGATTTGGTTTTATATTTTCATGGAAAATCTTGTTAGATGAAACTTCCAAAAATTCTTATACCTGGTTACTGGTCATCTCAGCTGATAATCCCATTAAATATTTAAAATGATTTTAAAAATGCAAAAATTAAGTATTAATTTAAATTAAAATGTTCATATCTTTTTAAAAAAAATGTGTTCTTATAAACTTTATTTACTGCTATAAAACATACAGATTTAGTTATTTCATTTGCACAGTCTATGCATTATCTTAAACTGTTATCTCTCTAACAACACATTAAGATCCACAGATATTATATTCCTTTTTAATGCCAATCTTAAACATAATTTCAAAATGACTAATTGAATATTTGACCTTGGACTAAGGTTAAATTAAGTAAAGGATAATTTTCAATTTCTCGACAAATTCTCAGTAGATATAAATTTATTAAAAACAAATATGAACAAACAGCCATATATTTAATCATCCCATTGCTTCTTGGTTTTACTGGCTGCTTTTAATTTTATCAGCAATTGGATAATAGGCTGAAAATTATGTGGGAATACTTTTGACTCATATTAGTAACATGCACATTTTTACTATAGAAAAATATTTTAAAGGGATAGGAGTCAAGTGCTCTCAAGACACAACCAGTGTTTGTTGTGTCCAGGTAGCCTGTGACAAAGGCCTGTGTAGAACAGATAGTCCTTGGTCACTTGCCTTCCAATTACTCTGTCCTTCTGAGGGAACAAAAGGAAATTATTCACTAAAAGTCTTCACTGATATGAGTGGAACCACAGTAACAAAACGATAAATACAGGGAGAGGAAAAACTTGTATTAAAATAAATTTTGAATATTAAAAAAAAAAAAAGATACACATATTCAAGTTCACGAAGGCGCTTTCCTTGTGTAATCGAAGAAATCCTTACAGGTTCCTTAAAGCGGTAAATTCAAGGTAGTGGGTGCAATGTCTTTCTTATATAATATGCTGATAAAGACAATGCATTTTAAAGTAAAAAGTATAAAGCTAATAACTATTTTATTTATAGTTATTAGCTATGTTATATGCATAAATATGTTTTTGTGATTTTAGAATTCTTGTGAATGTATAAAGGTGTATTAAATTAGCAAGAGTTTATAAATTTTAGAAAAGGAAAATAATACTTGAGCAAATTATTGATATTTCAGTGTTCTTTGTGTTTCTTTCATGCTCAAATACATTTTGATAAATGTTCTTCATTTCTAGAAAATGGAACAGTTTTAATATTCAGTTCAATAATACAATTAATCGGAAGGTACAGATAAATGCAATACTTTTGAAGCTTAAAGAAATGCCCCAGATTTTACTATGAAATGGGTATGGTTAATTGCTATTGAGTTTATATCTATTGATATTGCTTTTCTTTGGTTCAGTTCTCAATTTCACGATGTGGGAAAATGTAGAAGGGGTAGGGAGTGGGACATATGGGAATCCCATATATTTTTTATGTAACATTTATGTAATCTAAGTATCTTTAAAAAAAAAACGTATATTAAAAAAAAGATATCTTTGGTGATGCTCAGATTGTCAGATATTAAGTTTTGCTTTCTCTCCTTTTCAATGACTGAACCTGAGAATAATTATGTATATTTGGTATTCTCCATATATTAATGAGCTCAACCACCATATGAGTTTACTGACATAGATGACAGGAGCCCTTTCTTACTTTCCAAATTTCAAATATGTCTACTCCTTTCTTAACCAGATATACAGCAATTCCATTCTTTGGGCATTCTTAATACTAAACTATTTTCTCTTTGTTTGCATACAGCCATTTAGTTGTAAATGTCTTTATTCAAAACTGAGAACACAATAATTTCACTTCTTAATTTAGAATTTATTTTAACCATATAGCTAGGGATTAGGGATCTTACTTGCATGTAATAATGGTGACAGCTAAATTAATTGAAGCCTCAGCAGTAGATTTTGAGCCTCACCTTTTATTGTGTAATAACTCCAGTTAAATTAGCTTTTTCTCTCCACAATAATACTCAATATTGCTTGGCAGCCAAATGAATACTACCATTTAATCTGTTTATTGTCTTCCTGCCACTTAACTTTAAATACTGTTCCAATCTAAATCCAAAACTTAGTTTTACTTTCTAATAAAGTTCAGTTCTCTGTTTAACAGCCCTGCAAACTCTAATACTCTACTATCATAAATTGACTGTTGTTCTTATACAAACCTTATATATAATCTGTTGATGGGTCATATCTTAAAAATAATTAAGGAATTTTTTATGGATATGCATTTACACTGTGCTCTGGGATCAACTATATGAAAGTTCTTTTGGGTTTGCTATTAACAAAGAATGTTTCTAACTTTCTAGACACTCTGACCAAAAATTAAAATAAAATAATGTCTTAATAGAGGAAATCCAATACCACAGGAATTCTCAAGTAATATTATTAGAGTCATATAAATGAAAATCTTTGAAGCTAATAGAAATGTCTTATATAGAGTTCACCATAAGAGAGGATTTTTTTCTATTCATGGTATAATGACGTACAGACAATCTGAAGTCACAAAACCAGAAGGAATTTTGTTTAAATGCAACATCTAAATTTAGAGAACAGAAAATATATTTCTATTTCAAATATATTTAAGGAACAAATTTTGACATTGCCAAGACAACTGCTTAAGGTCATCTAAGTCAATCTGTACTCTATCATGCTTATGTGACATTAAAACCTCCTCAATGGCAGGGAAAATTTTATCGAAATTTACAAAAATATCAATAGAGAAATGTTATCAGAGAGGCTGAGCAGGTGCTTGAATCTTCTGGTTTTTTTTTTTTTTTTTTTAAGTTTACTAGCCAGGAGATAAATAAATACATGAGAACCAATCTTGGAATCCCCACACAAAGGATCACTGAGAGAATTCACTCAATCATTTAATTTACAAACCTTAAGTATGTTTTAGCAATTGTAGTCTAAAATTTTGTTAGTTTGAAGTTTTCATTTGTCAGAAAATTACTGTGTTTTCTCTGGCAAAAAAGTATATTTATTTTGTCTTTCTCAATTTGAAAATGTCTTCAATGGTTGGGAGTGTTTAGAGAAACTCTCATTACACATGTCATATGTAATAATTATAAGTTCCTCTGATTAAACAAAAACATTATTGCTCCTATTAGCCTCAATATCTAAAGAAATAGAATGAAGTAAGTATATTCTGCAATCAGACCTTTTCACAATTTTCACACAAGTTTTTTTCCTCCCTTGTTTGAAAGTCCTAATGGTAATGGAATCTACTCCATAAAATCCCAACTATTTCTTAATACATAAAGTTGTTACAGGAACATATGCAAACTTCAATGCCTCTTTGGCTGATTGACTGTACCTTTTCATCTTGTCAGATATTGTAAAAAACAAAAATAGTCACAAACTGAACAGGAGAAACCTCTATTTCCAAAGGAAATATGCATGGACAATTCAATTCATAATATATAACCAGAATATATTTTAGAAAATGTATATTAAAATATTATAGAATTAAAATATATAGTATTAGTATATCAGAAAAGACATCAACAAAGATCAGTTTTTGAATCTAATTAGAAAGGGCCATTTCACTTATTTTTAACCACAACAGTCTTTTAAATCATGGGGTATACACAGTTGTATGTATAATTATATTGCCCAGTATAAAACATATATATATATAATTTAGATGTCCAAGTGCATTGGAAATCTAATCCTGAGGCTATTTAAAATCTCCAAATTCAATAGACAAAAAGAAAGATACCAGCAAATAAATATTTTTTTTAAAAAAATAACTTCCTATAACTCACAAATCAAGGATATGAACAAGTGTAATCACATTCTTCCCAAGATCTTTGGAACAAGATCCACAATCAGATATAATATTTTATCATTTGTCTTCTCTTTCTCTCAAACCTTACAATTTCCCTTTTTTTTTGTATTAGCTAATTATATGTTTATATATATATAACATATATATTAATATATATATGTTTATATATATAATATATATAATAAAGATATAATATATCTTTACTCATTCTTTTTACCTTTCTCTTTGCTTCCTTTTTGTAGTCATTAAACTCCATAATTATCCTAGTCATATAACATCAGCGACTGCCAATATTGTGACTGTTGAATTTGTCATCTAGCCCCAAACGCTTTCATAATCTAATACTGATTATGCCCAACAAATCTACAGGTCTACATGATAAAGAGCCCCAAAGACTATTATATTTGTGACATAGCCTAGAATCCCTAAGAAACTCAGGGATTGTCAGAAGCAACAATTTAAAAAGTCCTGAGATTAATGTCAAAATATATGTGAAACATTTTCTCATAAAAATCCCATTTCATGGTTTCCTTAACTTTATTAACAATACTTGCCTCCACAATCAAACCAATTCAATTCATGATGAAATAGATACCACTAATTTACTTTTGCATTCCAAACAAATCCTTCATTTACACATATTTCATTCAGAACCTGGTGGGAGGTTACCAGATGTGACCACATACTGGATTTCATGACATAGTAAATGATCTCTACCCCATATTAAACTATGTGTTCTGCAATTTATACATGACTTTGGCCGAAATGGTAAATAAAATAGCTCAAGCTTTAGATACTCAGAATAGCAGCATAAAATTAATGATTAGAATACAGTTAGATAATTAAGTTCCTTTTGAATGTATATTGGCTAACCAAGGTAAAGTATGTATAATAATTTCTGCTTATACACATCAGGAAAAATGGAACAATTTAGAGAAAGAAAATCACCATGTTATTTTATTTAGGATTATTTTCTTGATTATGCCTAGGACAACTAGGAAATTGAATGCAAAGAGTTTCCCAATATTTTATTTTAAATGATATTGTTAGTTTTCCTCTCATTTCTTGCCTTCCTCCACTTTCTGATATGCAGGTGCTTAATTGTTCCAACATAGCTGTTACTCTAAGCTGACATCCAACCGATAGTACTGCATAAACAAAAGACTGAAACACTAATAGACAATATAGTTCCTCTTGAGTGAGCTGAATTTAGGAATTATAATAAAGAAAATGGGGCAGCCCTTGCTTAACTAATGTGGAAATATAAAAGTCAGTACAACAGCGTCTTTATGCATAACCATAATAGACACAGAAGGAGTTGAAATCACAAGGTTTCTGAGAACTGCATTGGTCTATTCACGGCAGGTTGTTTTCTATGATAGTTTTCAGCAATCATCTTACCCGAGGACAAAAAGAAGTCTTCTTGGGGAGGGGGTGGCATTTTGTATGGATTACATTTGTTTTTTTATTCATAAGTCTTGCCTCACTTTTATACATTGTAGATATACACATAGAGGTACACCTGAATGAACTACCTTTTTTGTGTGCATTCAGTTTTAGAGGATTGATTTTTCTCCTATTTTGATTAAGATTTTCCCGTTTATGCTCCTAGGAGTTTGGCCAGTAATTTTCCAATTCCATACATTTCTCATCTACATTGATCTACATAGCTACATAGTATTACATTGATGCCAATGTAATATTAGCCTCAGTGAAATGGTCTTCCTTTTCTAATTTATTCAAAAAGTGTGTACAAGATTGTGGTTATCTGTTGTTTATACATTCTATAGTTCTTGTCACTAAAACTAGAAAGGCTTGATGTTTCTTTTTCTTGCTGGGAGGAGGGGGTTCGAAAGGAGGTGCCTGATTTTACTTTGAAATATTTGAAAGTATATTAGAGTAGTTTAGATTTACTATTTTGACTGCTCACTTTCGGTAACCTTTTTTCTTTTCTTTTTTTCTTTCTTTTTTTCCTAATGTTGAAAATGTGTTGTCTAAAATGTTTCAGATTATTTTATTATAATATTTCTTTTTATTTTACTCTATCTGTAATAGTAAACACCTTTTCATTATTATTTATTTGTGATTTCATTAGATCCTTCAGGGCATTTTTATTATATAGTTCCATATAATAGAATCTCTTAATATTTTGCCCAGTGTATATCAATTTATAATATCTCTAAAGCATGTGCCCCTCAGTGTTGGACATTCAGGCAAGGAACATCCTTTAACAAGCTTGCCTTAAAATTTTACATTTTCATTTACCTAAGCCATATATTAAACTTGTTGATAATGGGACCTTTCCAAATAAATGAGAATACTGTGAGAAAACTCTTTAGGTTATGTGCATAGTAGTATAGCACCACCTTACCATTTATCTCCAACTCCTTTTGCTCACTTTGAAATTATCCTTTTCTTTATAATTCTTGGAATATTTTTTTGAACTACAATCTATGAAATCGCTATAGCAATATTCTTTTGAGTCAACCTTGATCCTTTCCTCTCCCTCATTCTCTAAATTCAAGTAGCGATCAAGCCCTGTTGATTTATTTCCTAAATATATCCAGTTTCTGACTTTTCTCCAGCAAGGGCCTCTGTTACAGCCTACCACTGCCCTCTTTGCTGCAAAGTTGACCCTTCTGAAAACCATGCTAGCCAGTGACACAAATATCATTCTTTAAAAGCAAAACAGATCACATGATTACTTCACTTAAAACTCTACTTTGGGGGAGGGAGCAGATGTGGCTCAAGCAGTTCAGTGCCCGCCTCCCACAGGGGAGGTTTTGGGTTTGGTTCCCAGTGCCTCCTAAAAAAGACAAACAAACAATAAACAAAGAACAAACAGATGGGGCAGGGGCGGGGGTGGGGGCGCAAAAAAACACTGCAATGGGTTCTCTTTTATCTTTACATAAAGGACAATGTAGTTTAAATGGAGTAGTTTGCACTGAATAACACGGATGCTTTCCATCTTCTCACCCTTAGGGTTTGTGTCAGCTCTGTAACTGTGCTTCAGAAACTGACTTTCATTTCCATTTTCTCTTCTGTCTTACAACATGTGCTTGGATTGACAGCATCTCTACCCATTTTCTGTTTGTTTTTTCTTATTTTTTATGTTTTCTTGCTCGATGCCATTTCTTTAAAGAAATCTTAGGACTAGAGGGGGCTCTTCTCAAGGCACTCTCCTTCATAGCACTAACCTCAGTCTGCAATTTTTAAAATTATGTGATATGTATCTGCTACTCTAGACTCTTTATCCTTTAAGTGCAAAATTAATGTATACCTACAAATTTTAGCATAATGGTCATTCTATAGCAGCTGTTCAATAAATATGCTTGAATGAATGAGAATGGATGAATTAATTATTTATTTCTTTCAAATACTTGAACATTGATTAATGCGTTACTTAATTTCTTAATAACTACTTGGGAGGAAGATTTAGTGCTCAGAGATAGCATCAACATTCATGAAACCATACTTTTGTGGGAAAAAATGTAGGTCACAAACAACAGATATAACAATATAATAATTATGGAAAGATAGGAATAAGCAGTGAGTGATTCAATGACCATAAGATATGTACTAATTTTTCCTAGACACTCTCTGGAGTTTATATTATAGCTTTACATGAAGTTGTAGTTTTAAAGAGTGGTTAGTTTAAGCCATACCAGGTGCAGTGACTATATGCTGTTTAGATTTACATTCAGAATTCGCTATGCCCTCATGAATAAATTAGCATGAATAAGTGAGAAAATGACTCTTAGAAATTACCCCATGACAATATTAACAAAAAACTGGATAAAAGTGCAAATTGCCAAATAAAAACCCTAAAAAATATATTTAAAAAAATACAAACAAAAAAATAAAAGCACAAGTCAAGGACCCTGCAGTCAAATTATATTCACTGTATAAACTGTATAAATCATATGATTTAGTTCTTATGCATAATTGTTCCAGGATTTTTCTTAACTTATGGCAGATGTGTTCTTGAAAAATTATGCCTGTTGTAGAAATTTGGAAAGAGTCCTAGAACACCCAATTATGCAAGAGTTATAGCTCATATCAGGGACACCTACTGTTATAAAAGGGAACATGGGATTTATAAATTTTCCACAAAGGAAGTTATGTCGGAAAGATTTAATGAGACTGGGATTTGAACAAACGATATTTGCTCTGTTTTTTGTTTTTCTGACACCCATTTTGTCAACACCAATTAATTATTAAGTGCCATAGTGATTTTAAATCCCAGAATAAACATTTTACTCACACCTTCAGCATATACCTGATGT
The DNA here is from genome assembly GCA_026826555.1 of Tolypeutes matacus. Lineage (NCBI taxonomy): Eukaryota > Metazoa > Chordata > Mammalia > Cingulata > Chlamyphoridae > Tolypeutes > Tolypeutes matacus. The sequence continues at coordinate 42,029,765 of JAKSZT010054334.1, read as the reverse complement.
AGAGTCTAAGTAAATGCAGGAAGCATTGGGCATATTGCCAGGTGTTTATTCCTGTCAAATTTTTAATACAAAGAAAATTGCACAATTTAATATAGTGTCTTTTATTGAGAAAATTTATTTCCCGTTTTTCAAGAGTAAACTGATTTTTAAAATACTGACATAGTATATCATATAATTCTTGGCAATTAGTTTATTTTGCTTTCATTTGAGTAAAATAATTTTACTAAATGTACCAAAGGATGATATTCAGCCCTGATAAGTAATATCTCCATGTCCCAAAAGTAATATAAGTTATAATTGGAAAACCCTTGGCATTATTTTACAGTAATGGTCAGATAATTGGCTTGAATTAGATTAAATGCTATTGAATAGTTTAAACTTTCTAAATTGAGAATATACTGTTGAGACTATTTTACTGAGTATATAATGAATTTACTGAATGTTTGAAATAACTATCTGTATAAATATTAGATTTTTAAAAAGAAATCAGATCTTTAAGATCATAGAGTTTCTTATTAATGAGCTCTCTCTTAAGGGCATTTTAAAGTCATTTTTCTGCTGTTTTTTAATAATATGTTCAGAAATGGGATAATATACTAACTATATATATGCAAATATATAATATAGTAAGATTAATTTTTAGAATAAAAAATAGTATTTGTTAAGCATAGGCATTTGCTAATATATGCTTTATATTTATAATTATCAGATCTCCACCAGCATGCAAAGTATCTTCCCTTTATAAACATTACTCACTGAGCTTTGGAGGGTTAGATAATTCACTCAAGATCACTAGGTTAATAAGTCAATGACCTGCTATCAACCTGGTATTATGCTCCTTTTTACACACTAAAACATGTTGCTTTGGAGTATTTTCATTAATTCTTAGTAAATTTAAATTATATATTTCAGTAAGTGGGGTTTATGTACCATTTTATCATCAGAAAGTTAAAGGTGCAAACATAATTTAAAATAATAAAAAAGGCACCAATGAAAAAGAGAAAATGAGTTACAATATCAAGTAATGATAATAATAATAAAAAAGGAAAGAAAAAGAGAATGAGGAGGAAGAAAAGGAGGTGAAGAAGAAGGGGAAGGAGGACGAAAGAGAGGACATAGAGCTTAAGAAGAAGATAAAAGGGAAAAGAGAAGAGAAGAATACATAGTAACAGGCTGTTAAAATATAGTAAAGACTGGTTTCCAGTAATCAGAAATCTGTATTCTAAATTACTTTCTTACACATTAAAATATGAAAATAAATGATGTTTGCAATGATGATATCTATGAGCTTAAAACACCAAATTGCTATTTCAGTCACTATCACACATTTTCCAGAATGTTCCTTTAATTTGCTTGCCATTATAAATCCTCTTTCTCCCGGAATACACTGCTTTATCTTACTCTTCTCAGTCACATTTCCTAAGAACTATTTTACTAAAACCTAAAATATATTCAGTCCATGATTTGAAAGCTTGTCTTTTATCTCTCTTCTGCTATATCCAGATATTTTTTCTATAATATACATAGAAATAATTCACTTATTTGAAACACATTCCATTTGACAGTTCTGTCCATAGATACTCCTTATTCTTTCCTCAGTGAAAAATATCATCTCTCTCTCTGTCTCTCTCTCTCTCTCTGTCTCTCTGTCTCTGTCTCTCTCTCTCTCTCTCTCTCTCTCTCTATATATATATATATATATATATATATATATAATCTATAAGTTCTGTTTCTCTAGAGAACCCTGCCTAGTACACCAACCAAGAGTTGGTCTGTAAAACTCCTAAATTTAATTTAATTTCCAAATGTAATTTTTATATGATCTAATAACAAAAGTAGCACAATATTAATAAAAGTGAAAAGAAAAGACAGAATATTTGGAAAGCAGGATATACTTGAAAAATGCTTTGTATGTAATTGCTTGTAGTAAAAGAAAATAACTTAGATTGCTAAGTCATACTTGAGCATATTTAAAGTACAATGGGTAACAGAAAATATACCATTGGATAAAATTACAATAGTGAAGGAAAGAGAGTGAAAAGAGAAGAGAAAAACAATTTTATATTTCAACATAGTAGAGAGTCAAAAGTCACTAATGAAAGAACAATGGCATTATAAGTATTATATCAATATATTACCATATTGATAGTAACCAGGAAAAAACTGAAAACTCTTATAACTGTCAGAAGAAGTAAAATTTAGCAAATAAGCAAAATATATATACCATACACTAAATTAAAAAAAAAAAACAACCCTGGAAAATTAAAGTAATTAAAAATGATAACTTTAGGTGACAGAGTGAGAGGAATAAGATAGGAAGAGCTGGCATTAAAACAAATCTTTTTAAAGAGAAGACTTCAACACTGCATAATAAAAATATAATATTAAATATAATATTAGAACTTTTAAGTTTATAAAATTGAAAACAAACTGCCACAGCCAAAATTAAATACAATCAGAAGCAAGTGTAGCTCAGTGGATTGAGCTCCTGCTTCCATGTCCAAGGTCCCAGATTCAATCCCCAGTACCATCTTAGAAAAGAAAAATTAAATACAATCAAATTTGTAAATAACCATAATGAAAAATCAAAACTTCATCAGAACAAATTTCAATCTGAGATAAAGAATTATAAAGAAATTTTACACTTCAGTCAATGCCTTTATTATTTATAGTAATTTCTCTCTTGCCATATTTAAACCACTTTCTTAATATGAAATAAGCAAAATGAGTAATTATATTTCTGATGTCAGAAATCAAGATGCTAAATAAAATATACTTAATTTTAAGATTAAAATTATGGAAAATACTGTAATGTTAAAATTCAAATAAATATATCAACATCAATTCATGATTTAAAATTAAATGTGCATATTGTCTAGCTCAAAGAACAGGAATGGCTTAAAAACAATGGGTAGCAAAAACATTATGTTTCTCTCTAGTGTCTTTCACAATAGTAGTAACCAAGATGCTTTGGAGGAAATATGTGATTGCATGTCTGGATATCTTGTGACCAAAACTTAAAACTTTTTGGTGGTATCAGCTGAGTGTCAGCATATGTGCTCCAAAGGACCACCCCTCTGCAGTAACACAGAAATATCAATAAATAACTGTCTGAATCAAATTTATCAGAACTCTTCAATATAGTGAAAGGTTTACAACAACTAAGTGAATGCTGAATCAAGATAAAAGCAACTTAAAAAGGGTAGGAAAGCTCTGTGATACTTTGTCTGCCCTTGTCCCATTACCTAGCCCCCTTTCCAGCTCTTCATCTTCAAGACCCCTTCAACAGAGGTCTTGAAGATGGCAGTCTATGTTTGTAATGTGGAGCTCTGGTCCCTGGTTCCAGAGGTAGCAGAACAGTCTTTATTATCAAATAATTTCATTTGTCTTCTTTGGGTAACCTAAGGACTGACACAAGGTGGTTGCCCTTGTTTGATTCATATGGAAATTATCTCAGCATGGAAAAGGAGCTACCCTGAAGGCATTTCTAAAAAAAACTTTTTAAGAAAATGAACAAACTGCCGCTGCCAGGTAGAAAAGATTACAGTTGAGGCAAACAATAGATTTGCCAAAATCCTGGTAAGAAAAATTTCTTTGTGAAATTAGGTCTTTCAAAAGAACTAGGGGTTTTAGAAAACTTCACACATACCCAGAGCAAAACACATGGTTACCAAAGATATGAGAATACTCCATGCTTTCTCCCTAGGCTGGTCTTTATACTCAAAGCAAGCAGTACAGAAAGCTAAGGCAAAGTTTTAAATGGCTTGGTTAAAACTTAGAGGATCACAATACATAGTTAGTCTTCAAAGATAAGGAGTGTTTTTCTTCCTTTTTTAGTTCCACCAGTTATTTGAGGATGTTTCTGTCAAAACTCTAAATGACCACAAGCTAATGGAACAGAGAATTCAGAAACCATATGTGATAAAGAATATGAACTTTACAAAAATAGTTTAGAAAATTCACTAAACACACAAACAACTGCACTGACCAACAAGCAAGAACTCAAACCCTGAGGAAGGAAAAGAATCTGATTTGAAGTGTTACTGCATTAAATTATTCAAAATGTCCATTTCAAAAAAAAAAAAAAATACAACAAATGTAAACAAGCAAGAGAATATGTCCCACTCACAGGATAAATTAACAGAGACTGTTCCTGAGGAAGCAGATACATTGTACCTATTAGTCAAAAACTTTAAATCAATTGTTTTATATATACTTAAGTTGATAAAAGAAACCATGGACAATTATGTATCAACAGAAAGAGAATATCAATAAAAAGATAGAAATTACAAAAAAGTAACAGAAATTCTGGAGCTGAAATGTACAATAACTGAAATGAAAGAAATGAGTAGTGGGTATAGAGAAGAAATCAGTGGACTTGAATATAGTTAATTGAATCATCCATTCCTAGGAGTGAAAAGAAAAAAAAAAAAAAGAATGTAAATTAAAAACCCTAAGTGATCCAGGATATAATATCATGCATTATGAAATACGCATAATGGGAGTCCCAGAAGAAAAGAACAGAGAGGAGCAGGCAGAAATAATATTTGAAGAATGAAATAATGAAATTTCATAAATTTGATTTAAAAAATACAAATCTTTATATCTTCAAAATTCAAGAAACTCTGAGAATGGTAAATGCAAAGAGATTCACACCAAGAAACATTATAATCGAACTGTCTAGAGAAAGCAACAAGAGAGAAGGAAATCATAAAATCCAAGGGAGCCTCAAAGAGATTATCAGACAATTCCTTATCAGAAAGCATGTAGATAAGAATGTAGTGGGATGATATATTTCATGTTTGAAAGTAAACAAATGCACAAACTAATCTGTCAACAAAAAATTCTATACTCAGAAAAAGTATCCTTCAAAAATGAAGGAGAAATTAAAACATTCCCAGACCAACAAAAGAGGAGGGGTCTGTCACTAAGAGCCCTGATACCCAAAACATTTTAAAGGAAGTCTTTCAGGTGGAGATTAAATTGCACTAGAAAGATACTAAGTCATATAAAGAAATGAAGAATACTGGGAAAGTATCTATGGAAGTAAACACACAGCCAGTAATACAGCAATTTTGATTTGTAATTCCCCCTTTTCTCCTATAAGATTTAAATAAATGCATAAAAAATTATATACCTAGGTAAATGGGTACAATATTTCTGAATAAGCAATTTGAAAATGATATAAATGGGAGGGTTTCAATTGTATAGGAAAAGATTTTTTGTATACTATTGAAGTTAAGTGGTATGAATTAAAAATAGATTGGTAAAAGCTTAAGGATTTAATTGTAATTTCCGGGGCAAACATTGAGAAGATAAAAATACACAGAAAAAGAAATAGTAATGGAATTAAAATGATATAGTATAAAACAAAAATCATATACAAAAGATGTCAGTAGTAGAGGAATTGAGGAACAAAAAGATTTAAAGCATATAGTCAACAAATTGAAGTCCTGCCTTATCAGTAATTACTTAAATGCAAAATGATTACACTATCAAATTAAAAGGAAGAAATTGGCAGAATGTATATGAAAACCGTTTCCATCTAAAATCTATCTACTAGAGACTCACTTTAGATCTAATGCCACAAATTGTCTGAAAGTGAAAGAATGGAAAATAATATCTCATGCAAATAGCAATAACAACAAGAAAAGAGCTGCTGTGTCTATAATAATAGCACATAAAATAGACTTTACGTCAAAATTGTTAAAAGAGGCAAAGTAGGTAATTACGTATTATTGAAAAAGTCAATTAATCAAGAAAATATAACAAATTATAAGCATAGAAACACCAAAGAGCAGAGACCTAAAATATGTGCGGCAGGCATTGACAGACTTGAAGGGAGAAATAGAAAGCTCTACCATAATAGATGGAAACATCAACACCTCACCTTCAATAATGGATAACACTTCAGGACAGAAGGTCAATAAGAAAGCAGAATACATGAACAAGACTTTAAACCAACCAGACCTAATAGATTCATAGAGAATTCTCTCCCCAAAACACATTATACATTTTTCTCAAGTGCACATGGAACATTCTCCAGGATAGACCATATGTTAAACAATAAATAAGTCTCAAGAAATTTTAAAAGATTGAAAACATCCAAAGTATTTTTCCCTATCAGAATATAATGGAACTAGAAATAATAACAGAAAGAAAACTGAAAAATTCACAAATATGTGCTAGTTAAGCAACACATTATTAAACAATCAATGAACCAAATAAAAAATCAAAATAGAAATTAGAAAACACTTTGAGGTGAATTAAAATAAAAACTTATGCTACATCAGGAAAACAATTTTATATTTGTAAATGCCTACTTTTATACAAGAGAGACCTCAAATTAGTACCTAACTTAGGTACTAATAACATAGATGAAATGGAAAAATTCCTAGAAACACACAATCTACCAGAACAGAACTGAGAATAAAGAAATTCTGAATGGGTCTATACATCTAAAGAGATTGAATCAGTGGTCAAGAACTTGCCACAAAAGAAAAACTGATGACCAAATGACTTCATTGGTGTATTATACCAATCATTTAAAGGAGAATTGGGACCAACTTTTTTCACATTCTTACAAAAACAGAAGAGGAGAGAAAATTTACCAAAACATTCTGTGAAGCCAGAAATATCCCCAATATGAAATATCCAGGACAGGTAAATCCATAGAGACTGAAAGAAGATTGTTGGTTGGCAGGACCTAGAGTTAGGGCAAATGAATGTGAGTGATTGCTTAAATGGTACTGGGTTTTCTTTTGGTGTGATAAAAATGTTTTGGAACTTGATATCTAAGTGTTTGTTGCACAACATTATGAATGTACTAAATGTCACTGATTTGTACACTTCAACGTTGTTAATTTTATATTATGTGAATATAACCTCAATAAAAACAAATGTATAATAATTTAACAAAATTTTCTATTGCCTGTGCTCTTCAGGTGATTTATCTATGTCCAAGGGTGGTCATACTATAAAATGGTATTCTGCTGTGCATTTCTTCCCAACTTTGCATTTATTGAAACCACGTAGGTACTTCAAGTGATCATGGTAGGAACCTTTACACCTTAGAAATTGGCAAATTATAAATGGGGACATTATTGTTTTGTATATTGTTCAGGCTTTAAAAAATAATAGCAAAATATTAATAAAACTGATTAAAATAAAAAATGTGTCTTGTTTTTTAGCTGTTATATTTCAAACACCACAAAAAATTGAGAAATAATTCTTCCATAATTCAAAACTATTAAACAAACCAACAATGAATTTGCTTACATCATTGAAAAATAAGATCCAACAAAACTTTTCACTGTTTCACTTTTTTCTTACTCTTTAATGTTAAAGAAACTACCAACCAGCATTCATTTTGGAACTACATTTATCCATAAATTTCAGTCGTAGTTTAGTAAAAGATGCAAATATTTGTCAAAAATTAATGACAGAATTCTGTGAAAGGCAAGTGATTATATAGAATTCACAGTAAAGACTCTTATGTATTTATTATTATTTTAAAATTGTGTGATGCATATATTTTATGTCAGAAAAAATATATATTAATCATATGTTAAATATTAATATGCAGACTATTTTTTTTCAAAAAGTTAGTTGTTTAACCCTTATGGGCATACCACTGACTCTGAGGCATTCAAACTGATTTTATTATAATTCCCACAAATAAAAGAAAGTTCTGAAATGAATAAATTTTCTTCAAAGTATGTTAGTTTAATGTTTGTTTCCGTTAATGTTAGCTATTGATTGTCTTTCATGTATACATTCCTTTCTGCCATGATCTTTGACTTTTGAATAAATAGTGTTCATTCATTTGATTTTTCAAGCAACATAATTTCCAATTGCAAGAAAGCACATCAGGCAGATTATATGTATTCCAGACAGTTCAGTTGATCTTTTCAGATGTTTAGCAATGCTCCCTTTATAATGTAAAAGCATAAACAGGCTGTCCCTGGAGCTTCTTTTGTTGAAAATGCATAAAGGTGACCCATAGTGGAATGTTTTCTTTCAATGTTTGTGGAAAATTTAGGTATAAAAAGGTACTGCAGTTATTCTTGTTCAAAATCAATGGTGAAGAATTTTCCTAAAAATGATGTAACTAGATATATATTTCAAATATGGTGTTTTTATTCAATGGAAGTGTTTCTATTCTAACCTATTAGGAAACAGGGTATATAGAATCACACCTGTGAATAACAACTCTAATGTCACTTTTATAACTATCCATTTAGGGTCTGCGTGCGTAAGTATGTCATATCTGTTTCTCAGATTTGACAGTTGTTCTTTCAGTAGATATTTAAATAGTAAATAAACCATCCCTTTTGAGTTGAATGCTAAATGGGAGTTACATACATTTATAGAGTATGCTTTCACTGCTCTATGTTTTTTATTTCTTTATTTGAAATTGTAATCACCTTTCAGTAGGCTTGTTCTGTCAAAACCGTATCATGGTGCAATTTGATTGTTCAAAACTAAAAATGTTGTCAGGCATTGCTGTAAAAAATCTAACAGTTACTCTGAAAGTAGTTCTGAATAACTCCTGAGACAAAGAAAATTCACAGAATGTAATGAGTCTAGTATAATCAGTGACCATAATGACCTTATATACTAAATTTTTTGTTATTTTTATGCTATATGCTATCTTGTATGTATCTTACTTATAAATCTTCAGAAATTTTAAATATTATCTTCCTGATCAACTACAAGTTATCAATGCATAATTGAAACTCTCCATTACTAGATTCACCCTATTTATTTTATTTAACTCACTTATTGCTTTATCTAATTTCTTTACATTATAACCCTTAATTTTTTAAGTTTCTCATGGCTATACTCAGGTCTTTCTGCTGCTTAATAATTTTTTCTCTGAATACTAACTGTACTCTAACATACCGTCATTAAATCCTCTACCACTAAGCCTTTTTCTCTCCCTTCCACTTAATTTATGGAAAATATCATGACTCTCAAGAATATCACATCTTTTTGGCTTCAAATTTTCTCTGTTCTCTATTCTCCACTCTTTAATCCAAGGGGATGTAGTGATATTTTTCTAATTGATCCCTTTCATTTTTAGATTCCAAACTGCGAGCACTTAGATGCCAATGGCATGTGAGGAAATGCCACGGGGAAGAGAATATCTGGATTGCTTGGGGAAATAAATGCCTCAGAGGATGATGGAAGTGTCTCCTCTTGGGATAATAAGAGTGATTGGCATTTGGGAGAGAGGAGAAACAGATGGTGACTCTGAGAAAAAGGGCATTATAATGTCTCCTTCCCTTCCTGAGATAAGCATTAGTCTGCATGAAATCCATAGGATTAACAATGAGGATGGTTGGTCATTATCAAATAATGGTATGCAGTAAGTATGGACCAAGGTTTTGATTTCAAAAGGGTGAAAAATATAGACACCAGCTGAAGTTTCATTCGTTAGAGAAGTTAGACAGAAATAAAGGTGTGCTCTCAGTGCCTAAAAGGAAAGATAGCAAAACAATAAACATGCAAAAATTTGATAATTTGTGTAAGAAGATATTTTAAAGTTATAATTACAAAATAGTGATATATATATATAATTTTCTTTTCACCTTCTTACTATCACTCCATGGAAGATGGATATTGTAAAATATAACACAGTCAGAAGAATTGTACAAGGTTTATTTCTTACCAAGTTGTCATTTTAAGAAGCAGATACTTAAAAATGATGGTAAAAATGGTTTAGACTTGATACAAATATATATTATGTTATAGTATATTTCATATTCATTTTAAATCTTGTCATGTTGGGCCATTATTTGAATTAGTGTCATTATCATTGCCATTATATTTCCTCTTCTACAATGGATTTGCTATTATAAAGCGATCTGCCATAAGAAGGTCTGTTGAACAGTTCACCCAAAAGCTATACAAAATTTTTAAAATGCCATTTAAAATTTTTTCCTGGAGTATTTAACATTAAAATTATTATTATTAATATCTCTTGGAAGGAGATAATACCAAAATGGCATACATATCCATTTACATTACAAAATAAATTAATAATGTACCATAATGTAATATAGAAGTTTGCTGCTAATTCAAAGGCAAATTAAGATTAATAAGTATCTTTAATATTAAAGATTGTATTTTTATACATTTTGTTCTTCGTTCACCCTATTTAAGTTTATTGTCATCCTCGTTTGGGGATATTCCCTGTCATTTCACAAGAGTAATAAATTATCTATGGTTGTTATTTAGAATTATGCCACACAATTGAAGGATTTTCTTTAAATAAAACATCAGGTTTTAGATTTTTCCCTATAGTAAGACCAAACACTGTGTCTTTGTGTTATTTAATTCTTGGAGAAATAAGGTTCTTCCAAAAAAATTAAATAGTACAGAATATTTTAGTGTCAATCACTATCCTTCCCCTCTTTTTCTAGAGCCATTTCTAAGATACAAATACTTTTAACAATTTCTGGTTTTATGTCATAATAAGTTTACCATCAAAACTTTAAGTTGTATGTTTATATTTCAATGCATTATCAAATTTACATAATGTCTATTTTTCTCCAGCGAGATATATTATTATTTATTGTTCTTATGCTATTCCTTATCTTTGTTCTCTCCCACTTGTTACAATATTTTAGAACAAATAATGTTTTTTCCCTCTAATGGTTACATTTGAATCTTGCAATGTTTGTAATTCTGTCAGCTTTTGTCAGTGTCTATTAACTATGTGAAAGGAGAATATTAATTTCACTACATTTCCACACACATTGCTTATCATAATTCTACATACCCAAACTATGCATCTATTGACTTAACTTTACATTTTTCACTCTAACTATATTTAGGTAATTATTTATGCTGTTGGCAGATCCTCAAAGTTGACAACAAAATAAAATATTTAAATTTTCTTGACTATGTAAGTATTTCTCAAAGCAGTGTAAAATGTCATGTGTCCTGTGATATTTCTATGAGAATATTGCCAGTGTCAAAGTCTAATGAATTTTTTCCTATTCTCTATTAATTTTAACATACATGTGATATTGAAGTCCACTTCATTTTTTAATCATAGCCAACATATAGCAGCTGATTGGTTTTATACCTTCAAGTTCTTTCTTTTTTTTTGTCAAAATGATAATTTACCTTAATAATTACACTCTTTCATGCATCCTATCCATTCTTTTTAATATAAATCTATTTATTATCCCAGATAAATTTTTCTGACAAGAAACGACTTTCCTTCTATTCTATTTTAGATGCTTTATTGCTAACTTTTATGCAGTTAATACCAATGTAGATTTATATCTACCATATCAGCTGTTCAAGTCTCACTCATTCTTGATTTTTCCCAAATTTTTAAAACCTGAAATGCGTACCCAAATTTCCTCAGCAAATAAGATATAGTTTATACATTTCTAGGTCATTCACAACTGAAAATGTCCTTAATTTCCCCTCATATTTTGTCAGAGTATAGAATTCTAGGTTCAAAATAATGTTCTCTCTGTATTATGAAGATTTTTCCAATTGTCTTCTAGTATCCAGGATTTCTCATTAATAATGTTGAGGGCAAACTGCCTTTATAGATTCTCTATTGTTATTTTTCCCTTGTTTCTTTGAGATGAAAATTCATCTAAAGAGACTAAGTTAGATCCCCCTTTCATTCACACTGCTTGACAGTGTGACTGCTTTCATTATAAAAGACATTATATTTTCCTCAGCTTTAAGTGATTTTATTCTAATATTTTTCTTTTTCTCCTTACTCAGACCTCACCTTGTTTTTTCAGTTCCTTTCTTATAAATTCTCTATTATTTAAATAGTTGACCTTCATTTATTCTATTTATATGGTGTATTTTCTCAAATATTTTCTGTAAATTTGTTCTATTCCCAGAGAAATTCTTTTAGGTTTATACCGCAGCATTCTACAGAATGTATAATTCTGGAAATAGTGATCTTTAATTCCAATAAATATTTAATCTTTTCCTTGTCCTTCTCATTACTATTGTCCTTCTCCTCCTCCACCTTATTTCTCTTCTTCTCCTATTTATTTTTATAGAATAACTTCAAAAATCTCTTCAGGTAAGAAATAAGAGAAATACTTTTTTATTCTTTTTTTGTTTCTTGTTTATCTTCTAGCAATTTATTAACTTGTCTTGGTTTTTTCTTTGTGGCTGTCACTTTTTCTTATATATCTGGAAAGCAGTAGTATTTAAATTTAAATTTAAAGATATGGAAAATTACAATAGATTGGTACTATTGATTTATTTTGTTCTTGTATGAGAAGGATTCCTTATACAATAGAACTTCCACTGAGGTAGAAGGTGAATTATTTTATTCATTTCAAAATAGTACTTAATTTCCCACAATAAATACTATCCTTTTCAGTTTCTTTAATATTAATATACTAATATATACTGGTATCTCACTTTAAAAAGTAGTTCTCCAAATAGCTTTCTATTATTGCTCATTTCATTAAATAACCATTTTGAAAACTCCAGAAGACTTTTCTTATCCACTTTGTAGGTTGTTATTAAATATGTATCTTGCCTTGAACTTTGAATGGATTTCAATAGGCCCCTCCAAGCTCCATGAAACAGGCCCAAGATGTGAGTGATCATATGAATTTTTATGAAAATTCCACCCAGTGAACTATGAGATAAAATTTATCATTACTGAGGCAAAGCAGATGACATAAAATGTAGGGGATTGAAGTAGACAGATTACAGAGTAAAATTCTATAAGCTGTCTACTAGAAGAATGTGGTATGATAGGCCAAAAAAAGAACAGCTCTGTGTTTTGTATTATCTGTGGAATTTTTAACTACTTTCTTTTTATACTAATAATTTTATAATTTATTTTATTGTGTAAATTTTGAATTTATTTAAATATTAATTGAAAATATTGTTAAATATTTTAGGCAATAAACAAGCATGGAAATAAAATATAAGGCACATTAAATTTACTTTCTTGTCCATTAAAAATGGTATATTAGTTTTTTATTGGATTATTGTACATAGATGGCATCGTTGTAAACAAGCAGATGGAAAAGGTAAAAGAAAATGCTGTATAAGAAAGAGATAATGTGTGAGATCACACAGAAGGCAGATAGGTGTGCTGTGTAATGAGCATTTTATTTTAGGCTGGCCAAGAAAAGCAGAATATTTATTAGAATTTTAAAAACTTTTACTAGTAATGATTTCCTACAAATGAGTCTGTTCAAATAAACTGGTGAAATAAGTGTGGAATGCAGCTATGAGGATAATAAGGTATTCCTTCGTTTACATTATATGTATTCTAAATTACATCTCTCTTATTGGTTGTTGAAACAGTAGCTATGAAATAATATGGTTGGGAAGGTCTTAAAGATCTTATAAAAGAATCTCCCTCCCAAAGCTAAAATACCACCTACAGCCTCTAAAACATTACTCTAATGAGTAAAACACATTTGTGATTTTCATTTATTTCATGTGACTTTGAAATTTGACTATATAAAAATATGTTTTATTCAAACTATTTTATCAATATATTGTTTTACTGTAAGATTCCTATGAAGAGTGTCTTTATTTATGGACTCTTGAGCCCCAGCACCTAGATCTGTTCCTGTTAAAAACAAAACTATGACGAATGGATAAAGACACACAAGTAATAGGAGGCACAGCATGCTACTAAAAGTAGTTAGAAAAACTGTACTTGCAATTGTTTCCATGTTATTTTGTCAGTAATAATTTCTTATCAATAGGGATCAATAAACTATGACCTTTTATTAGGATTGCAGACATTATTAATTATAGTTGATTTGAAAAATATGAAGAAGACCAGTATTTGTTGTTTTATGTTTGGCAATATAATTTGATGGAAACAAAAAGCCATCAAAGCTGAAATCAGTCAGTGACTGAGCAAAATATTTTTGAGTTCTCAATATATGGCCTGTGCTTTAAAACTTGATTCTGAAAATAAAATGCAAATTATACATTTTCCTCAGACATATTGGAGAAATATTAGAGAAACCATCTCTGCTTGTACATATGGAATTATTTAAGAGCTGTAGCAGAAGAAAATATGAAGGAGTAGTTCTGTCAAATGATATCTAACCCATAATTGTTAACCATTAACATTGCATAGCATATAATGTCAGAAATTACATTTGAGTGATTTACATGATACTGAATAAATGTACCATCACCTCTCTCCATATTTCAGTTTCTGGTTTTGATTTTGATATGGATTTTGATACTAAAAATATTTTGGATATTTTGAATCCTTTTTGGAAACCATAAATTTTAATATCTTCAAATTTGGTAAAAAAAAATTGTCAAACAATTATTTGATTGGAAGAAAAATTTTGCATTCTTACAGCTAGAACACCTGAAATTCAAAAAATAAATTTGGTTTTATTGTTTTAGTGATGAGAATCCACACATCACCATCACTCACTGTGTCACTTTTTGGCAAGCATTGTTCTAAGAACCATCTTATAATAATAATAGTATGTTTGTCTTGTTCTTTGATAGGCAATGTGGCCATCAGACCCAGAGGATTGATTCAACATCCTTTCAAGTAGTTTAACATATAGGACAATTCTTTAGGTCCGGAGTGCCTAGAGTTATGGCATATTAAGAGGCAGCAAGCTGTTTATATTGGGACATTTGTTAGAATTTCATTTATTTTTTTAAATAATGTTTCCCTTTTCATATATAAAGGGAAGGTGTGGAGGGATGTTTAAAAAGAGAATTTCTGGATATGACTTTTATTTTTAAAAGCTTAGTTCAGCTTCTGGTATGTGAGGATTGGGGTAGTGATGAGGGAGGGCTCAAATATTCTAAGAATGTGACTAAAACAATAGTCCATCAAGAAAAAATGAAGGCTTGTATTAACATGTAGGCCATTCTAATTTCAAAGTAGTGGGCAGATTTGAGGTATGTTTTGGAAATATGATCAACAGGCATTTAGGTTTCTGACTTTAGTGTCTGGTGTAGATTGACACTAATTGTTGAACTCAAGGCCTTGGAATGTGTGTGTGTACACCTGAGTACACTTGCACACATTGAGGTTACTTAATGGCTATTTAAAGTTTGACAACTTGATAAGACAGCTAAGAGGATATGTTAATAAGATAATTGAAAATAAGAGTCTGAACCCAAATCAAATACTTGAGCTCTAAAGTAAAATCTCAAAATTACCAGAATGAGGATAATGTCTAAAATATGAAAAATGAAAATGCTTCTGATAGTGATGAACCTGGGAAGTGCTCTGATTTTTAGAGTTTTTGTAGAACAAGAGAATACAGCAAAGAGAGTTTAAGCTGTCCTGAGACATGAGGCTTAACAGTAGTGATACCAAAGAATTCAAAGTAGGAGAAAGTTAATATATCAGAAATATTTTTCAGAATTGATTATAGGAAAGGAAAGAAGTGGTTGTGAAAGTGCAATTTCAATGGAATGCTAGAAAAAGAAGTAAATTTGTGAGGTGTTGAGGAGTACAAGTGGTGAAAATGAAGGCAGTTTGTGCAGACATTTCTTTAAAGTACAGAAAAGGGAGTTTGGTGATTAATAAAATGGAGGATGAACCAAAGAAGTCACATGCTTGAAAAAGGGACAGCAGACAAGTTCTACTAGAAGGTTGACCGGTATGGACTTTGAAATCATGTGGACATGTTGATGTAAGTTTTTCCTTAGTTATGTGAAGAATAATTTGTTCTAGTCTGATGAAATCTTTTGTGTGAATGTATGAGAATATCAGCTGGAAGTGATGACTTGGGATGTGGGGTTTCTTAGGAGAGAAGAATTGAAAAATAGCTCTCTCAGGGGAAAGATCTTGAGGAAATATTTTCAAAGTAAATGTGTCAGCCAGGTCATGCATTTTTTCAGCAATGCTCATTTGTTCAGACACTTGTTTGGAGTAGTTATGCAGGTATAGCACTGAGGGTTTTCATTGTTTGTTTCTTTTTTTAAAGCAAGGTAATGGGAAGTAGGGAAGAGAAACTGAGTGAGGGAAAGAAAGAGGGTGAGATATGTATTTTGGACATTTGTTGGTGAAGCTAAATAAATGTATCAATCTATGTGCATGCCAAATAGGAATGGCAGTGAAGATAGCACCTAGTAGCAGTAAGACAATTATGGATCAATGTATTTTAGTGATGAGGCACATCAAAGATTGTAGCAGTGGTGCACAAAATAATGTAAGGTGAAAGATAACAGTTGGAATTCCTGAATACTAAAAACTTGATGACAGAGATTGAACAGTTCTAGATATGACAAAGTCTACCAATTAATATCCAATCAAAATACAATGTTTGCCACATGTGTAATTTAAATTTTTAGCAGCCACATTCAACAAAAAGTAAAAAAATGAAATAAATGGATTTAATATTAATAACATATTTAACCAATATATCAAAATATTAATGCTTCAGCATGCAAAATATATATCAATTAATGAGAATGTTTATATTTTTCATGCTAAGTCTTCAAAATATATGATGTATTTTACACTTATATCACATCTCAATTTAGACACTAAATTTTCATTGCAAATACTTGAATTGTATTTAGATTTCATAAAATTTGCTGCTGAAAAAATTTATTCACATACCCAAGTTACTTCAAACATTTAATGATTTCCCAATTGCCAAATCAACCAACAAAAATTCATTTTCCTTTAATATCCACATCCACGCAGACAAAAATTTCTTCAATTATTTGTAAGAATTAGTTTGATTATAGAGCAAAAGATATCCATTTGAAAAGCAAACATTCTCAAAATAAACATCATACAGTGCTCCCATACATCACCCCACCACCAATGCATTGAATTGTTTTGAAACATTTGTTACAGATAATGAAAGAGCATTGTCAAACTATTACTATCAATTATGGGCCATATCTTACATTTGGTGTATTCTCCCCCAACCCATCCTATTATTTTTTTCACTCATATACCATATAATTTATCTCTGTGTACAATCAATGGCATTGGTATAATCACAGGATTGTGCATTCATAACTTCAGTCAATATTATAGCATTTTCATTACTCCAAAAAAAAAAAAAAAGAAAAAAAAATAAAAAACACCAAAAAACACACCACTGCCATACCCATATGTTAGTGCTAATAATTACAAATCCTATGATGTGTTTTACCATTTCTATTCATTTCCAAACATTTCCAAACAACTTTTACCAATTCTGCACTGATTAAACCAAAGCTTCCCATTCTCTAATCTCATTATATTCTCTAGTGACTTGTATTCTAGCTATTATCTCCATGAATTTGCACATTATATTTACTTCATAATAGTGCAATCATACACTATTTGTCCTTTTATGTCTGGGTTGCTTCACTCAGCATAATGTCCTTCAGGTTAATCCATGTTGTCATATGCTTCACAACTTCAATTCTTAAAGCTGAATAATATTCCCTCATATGTATATATCAAAGTTTGTTTATTCATTCATCAGTTGATGGACACCTGGGTTGTTTCCATCTTTTGACAATAGTGAATAACACTGCTATGAACATCAGTGACCATATTTCTGTTCTTGTCACTACTCTCAGTTCTTCTGTGTGTACTCTTAGTAGTGGTACTGCCAGGTTAAAATGGCAGATCTATATCTAACTTTCTTAGGAAACCCTAAACAGACTACCACAGTGGCTGTACTATTCTACATTCCCACCAACAGTGAATAAGCATTCCTATCTCTCCATAGCCTCTCCAACACTTGTAGTTCTTTTTAAATAGAGGCCATTCTAGTAAGTGTGAAATATCATTGTAGCTTTGATTTGGATTCCCCTAATAGCCATTCATATAGAACATTTTTTCATGTGATTTTTTGCCCTTTGTATTTCTTCTTGAAAAAAAAAATGTCTATTCAGGTCTTTTGCTGATTCTTTTTAAATATTAATTTTAAAGAAGCTTTAAATTACATAAATTAAACTTTGAAAATATGGGAGGATTCCCATATACCCCATCCCCTCCCCATCCCACACATTTCCCCATTAACATCATCTTTGATTAGTATGGTACATTTGTTACAATTGATGAACACATATTCAAGCATTGCTACTAACCATGGTCAATAGCTTACATTATAGTTTACACTTTGTACTGCACATTTTTATAGGTTTTGACTAAAAGTATAATGACATGAATCTGTCATTGCAACATCATTCAGAACAATTCCAATGTCCCCCAAATTCCCCCATATTACACCTAGTCTTCCCTCTCCTTCCCCTCAGAACCTCTGGTGGCCACTGCCTTTATATCAATGTTACAAGTTCTTCCATTACTAGAATAATAATAAATCTACTTTAGTCCATAGTTGCATTCCCCCCACACACCTTATGTTTGTTAATTTCTCAATCTTGAGGATTTTAGGATGGTGATGCTCACTTGGTTTCTGATTGAGAAGGGGCTTAGATTCCTTGGGGCTGATAGATGGAACTGTTTTGCTTGCAGTTGTAGATACTTTCTGTTTTTGTTAGTTATCCTGGGAAAATCCAGTGAACTGGAGAGTGGGTGCTGGCTGCAACTTTGCTGAGATTCAGGGCTCACCTGGCATATGAACAGCCAGAAGACTTAAGTCTCTGGTACATATATTTAACTGATATTGTGCTAATTATATATTCAAATAAAAGGGGCAGAAAAGCCATGTGTAGGGAAATTATAAATGAGTCTAACTCTGTTACATTGGAGAACATATATTCCAAGGTAAGACTCACTGATAGGGTGCTGAATTCCTGTAATTGTCTGCCCTGCCTCTACTATCTAGATGTCTCTAGAGCCCTCAGGAGCATCCCTGCTTGAGGCACATTATACTGTGGCATGTCCTGAGACATGCATAAATGAAATCTCTGGAATGACCTCCTAACTCACGTTGAAATCTCTTAGCCATAAAAACTCATTGTATTTAATATTTCCCCCTTTAGGTCAAGGTATTTTTCCAAATGTATTGCAAGTTGGTGCTCGGTAATAATCCATTAGTGCCAGGGAGGCTCATTCCTGGGAGTTATGTCCCATGCTGGGTGGAAGGTAGTGAGTTTATCTGTTGAGTTTGGCTTCGAGAGACTTTTTGTCCATTTTTCAATCGGGTACTTTTATTGTTGATTTGCAGGATCTCTTAATATATTATAGATATTAGATACTTTGCAGAGGTGTGATTTCCAAATATTTTCTCCCATTGTGTAGGCTGCCTTTTTACCCTCTTCACAAAGTACTTTGAGGTGCAGAAATGTTTAATTTTGAGGAGGTCCCATTTATCCATTGTTCTTTTGTTGCTCGTGCTTTGGGTGTAAGGTCTTGTAGACATTTCCCTACATTATATCCTAGGAGTTTTATCATCCTGGCTTTTATGTTTAGGTCTTTGATCCATTTTGAGTTGATTCTTGTATAGGGAGTGACATAGGGGTCCTCTTTCGTTCTTTTGGTTATGGATACCCAGTTGTCTGAGCACCATTTGTTGAAGAGACTGTTCTGTCCCAGAAAAGTGGACTTGGTAGGTTTATCAAAAATATGCTGACTATAAAGATATGTGTCTATTTCTGAACTCTAAATTTGATTCCATTGATCAAACTGTCTATCTCTATGCCAATGCCATGCTGTTGTGACTCCTGTATCTTTATAATACACTTCAAGGTCTGGAAGTGTGAGTTCTTCTACTTCACTCTTCTTTTTTAGGATGTTTTTGGCTCTTCATGACTACTTTCCCTTACAAATAAATTTGGTATTTGACTTTTCTATTTTTGTAAAGCAGGCTGTTTGAATGTTGATTGGGATTGCATTGAATCTATAAGTCAATTTCGGTAGAATTGAGATCTTCATGATGTTTATTCTTCCAGTCCATGAACACAGAATGTCCTTCCATTTGTTTAGGTCTTTTTTTATTCCTTTTATCAGTATTTGTAGTTTTCTGAACATAGATCTTTTACAGTCCTGGTTAAATTAATTCCTAGATATTTAAGTCTTTGGTTGCTATTGAAAATAGAACTTAAAAAAATTTCTCCTCAGCTTACTCATGACTAGTGTATTGAAACACTGCTGATTTTGCATGTTGATCTTGTATCCTGACACTTTGCTGAACTCATTTATTAGCTCAGATAGCTTTGTTGTAGATGTTTGGAATTTCATAAATATAGGATCATGTCATCTGTAAATATCAAGAGTTTTACTTCCTATTTTCCATTTTGGATGCGTTTTATTTCTTTTCCTTGCCAAATTGCTCTAGTAGAACTTCTAGTATAGTGTTGAATAACAATAGTGACAGTGGAAATCCATCTCTTGTTCCTGATCTTAAATGGAAAGTTTTCAAACTTTCCCCACTGAGTATGATGTTGGCTATGGGATTTTCATATAAGCCCTTTATTATGTTGAGGAATTTTCTTTCTATGCCTATATTTTCAAGCTTTTGTTCAAGAAAGGAAGCTGGATTTTGTCAGATACTTTTTCTGGATCAATAAAGATGGCCATGTGTAATTTTTTCCCTTCAGTTTGTTAATATGGTTTATTATGTTAATTAAATTTATTATGTTGAACCACCCTTGCACACCAGGAATAAAACCCAACTGATCATGGTGTGTAATACTTTAATACGTTGTTGGATTCAATTTGCAAGTATTTAGGTGAGAAATTTTGCATCTATGTTCATCAGAGAGATTGGTCTATAATTTTCTTGTTATGTAATATTTTTATTTGGCTTTTGTAGTATTTTTATTTTGCTTTTGTATTAAGATGATGTTGGCTTCATAAAATATATTCAGTAATTTTCCCTCCTCAATTTTTTGGAAGATTTTAAACAGGAATTGTGTTAATTCTTCTCAAAATGTTTGGTAGAATTGACCTGTGAAACCATCTGGTCCTGAAATTTTCTTTGTTGGAAGATTTTTGATGACTGATTCAACCACTTTACTTGTGATTAGTTTGTTGAGTTCCTGCATTTCTTCTAGAGTCAATCTAGGTTGTTTGTGTGCTTCTAGGAATTTGTTCATTTCATCTAGTTTGTCTAACTTGTTGGCATACATTTTCACATAAAATCCACTTATGATCTCTTTTATTTTTGTGGGTCAGTCATAATATCCCCCCATTCATTTCTGACTTTATTTATTTGCATCTTATTTCTTTTTTTTCTTTATTAGTCAAGCTAAGGGTTTGTCAATTTTATTGACCTTCTCAAAGAAGCAGCTTTTTGTTTTGTTGATTTTTCTCTATTGTTTTTGTTTTTTTTTCCCCTCAATTTCATTTATTTCTGCTCTAATCTTTGGTATTTCTTTCTATTTGCCTTGGGATTGGTGTGCTCTTCTTTATCTAGTTTCTCCAGGTGTTAAGCTAGGTCTTTAATTTTGGCTCTTTCTTCTTTTTTAATTAAGGCATTTAGGGATATAAATTTCCCTCTCAGCACTGCCTTAATTGTATCCTATAAGTGTTGATAAGTTGTGTTCTTGTTTTCATTCATCTCAAGATATCTACTAATTTCCCTTGCAATTTCTTCTTTGACCCATTGATTGTTTAGGAATGTGTTGTGTAACTCCATATGCTTGCAACTTTCCCCCTATTCCACCTATTATTGATTTCCAGCTCATTCCATTTTAATCCGAGAAGGTGCTTTGTATAATTTAAATCTTGAATTTATTGAAAACTGTTTTGTTGACCAACATGTGGTCTGTCCTGGTAAAAGACCTATGAGCCTTTGAGATGAAAGTAAATGCTGATGTGAGATGTAGTATTCTATGTATGTCCATCAGGTCCAGCTCCTTTATCATTTTATCAAGATTTCTGTTTTCTTGTTGATCTTCTGTCTAGTTGTTCTATCTATTGATTTGAGTGGTGTGTTGAAGTCTCCAACTATTATTGTAGAGACATCTATTTCTCCTTTCAGTTTTGCCTGAGTGTGCCTCATGTATTTTGGGGCACCCTGGTTAGGTGCATAGAAATTTATGAATGTTATTCCTTTCTATTAGATTTTCCCTTTTATTAATATATAATGGACTTCTGCATCTATTACTTTTTTTGCATTTAAAGTCTGTTTTCTCTGACAACAATAAGATACCTCTGCTCTTTTTTGGTTAATGCTTGTGTGAAATATATTTTTCTAACATATCAGTCTCAGTTGTTTTGCAGCCTTGGGTTTAAAGTGAGTCTCCTGCAGACAGCATATGGGTGACACATTTTCTTATTCATTCTGTCAGTCTATGCCTTGATTGAGGAGTTCAGTCCATTAACATTCAATATTATTACTGTAAAGGCATTACTTACTTCGACAATTTTATCCTTTGGCTTTCATATGTCATATCTTAGTTTTGTCTCTCTTTTTACCCTTTTTGCTACCATTTCTAATAGTTTTCACTTTTAACTTTCCTCCAAGTCTCTCTCTCTTGTCTTTCCTTTTTAGGCTACTGAACTCCCTTTTGTGTTTCTTGCAGACCTGGAGCCTTGTTTAAGAATACCCTTAGTTTCTGTTTATCAGTGATTATTTTAAACTCACTGTTACATTTGAAGGACAGTTTTGCCAAATAAATAATTCTTGGCTAGCAGTTTTTCTCTTTCATAACCTTAACTATATCCTTCCACTGCTCTCTCAACTTTATGCACTGTTATTGGATGGCCTTTGTATGTGATGTTTCACTTTTCCCTTGTTGCTCTCAGAATTTTCTCTTTATCTTTGGCATTTGGCATTCTGAATATTATGTTTCTTGTAGTAGATATATTTGAATTTTTCTAATTAGTATATGCTATGATTCCTGGACATACATATTCATGTCTTTCATGAGAGTTGGGAAATTTTCAGCCATTATTTCCTCAAATACTCTTTCTGCTCCTATTCCCTTCTCTTCTCCTTCTTTAACTTTCATAACACATATATTGGTGTACTTTGTGCTGTAATTCAACTCCCTGAGCACTTTTTTCCATTCTTTTCTCTCTCTGTTATTCTCTATTTTTAATTTCAGCTGTTCTGTTCTCTGTGTCACTGATTCTTTCTTCCATGAGTTCAAATCTGCTGCTGCATGCTTCTATTGTATTTTTAATCTCACTTGTTGTGTCTTTCATTCTCATAAGATCTGTTATTTTTCTACTCAAGCTTTCAAAGTTTTCTTTGTGTTCACCAGATATCTTCTTAATGTCTTTTATTTCTTTAGCTATGTTGTCTTTCAACTCCATGATTTGATTTAGAAGATTTGTATGACCATGGTTGATTAGTTGTTTCAAGTCATGTCTCATCTGAAGCTTTGAGTTGTTTCTTTGCCTAAATCATATCTTCCTTATCTTAGTCTGGCTTTTAATCTTTTTGGTGATGTCTAGGCATCTGATTCTGATGCTGAGTTTTCTCTGATGTTCAGTTTCTCTCTCTTGCCTAGGGATTTACTGGTAATTAGCTCTGTGCTACCACTCTTCTTTGATTATTTTTCAACATGTTCTAGATATTTAGGATTGCCCCTGTTAAACTGCTCAAACAAGAGCTAAAGACCTAGTAATGGGGTGCAGGCCAGTTTCCAATGACCTCGGAAAGGGAGGCAGTAAAGCACCACGTTGCCTCTTTAATTCATTTCTTACTACTTTTCCTTTCTGTGCCTGCACTTTCCTTGTCTGCCAGCAGATGGTGCTTTTTGGCAGACCTCTCAGATCAGGCTCCAGATTCTTGGGGGCAGGAGGGGGGGATGCATTCACCTTAAACTTTCCCAGAACCTGCTCTACTCCCTTTGCTAGCCATACCATCCCTCCCTCTGAGTTCTCAGCAACCAGCCCAGAGAAGAAGGGAGGGTGTTTGAGAAAGCATATTATCTTTAGCTGCCTGCAGGCTCTCAGGGTAAACAATCTTGTAGCCCCACACAGCTGGGAAGTGTGCATCCCCTCCAGTGCAGCATACCAAATTTGCTGGCCAAAATCTGACTTTCCCATAGGCTGTATCCCTCTATATCCTTTTTCTTGGGGAAGAGGACCCCTGAAACCTCCTCAGTCTGTAACTGCCTGTCAGGGGCCGGAGAACCTAGTACTGTTTGCTCCAAAAGTGGGGGGATGGGCATCAGCAGCTGCTGTTGTGGCTTTACTCATGGGGTTTTTCAGCCAGCTGAGACTCCTTTCCTTTGCCCCTCTCTCTTCTGGTTGGTATCAAGCCCTCCTCTGGGTTCCTGAGCCTTATCATAGTTTTCCAGATAGTTTCAGCCTGTCTTCTAGCTATTTTTCTGGTAGAAACGTGAGCCATCTGCTTCTTTAATCCTCCATCTTCCTGGAAGTCGAGTTTATGCTATCTTGATTCATGCAATATTTTCTAGAACAGCCGTTTCTCTCATCAACAATGCATATTTTGAAGCAGTAGTCATCACCAGTTCCATACCTCAGGAGGATAAGATGAAGCATTGTTCCAAAATACAGGTGATTGACATCTCCATGATCTTTGAAGAAGCCATCAGGAGAACTCACATTTGGGAATCTGTTTCCTCCCTGTTCAGCTATGTCCCTTTATAATAGAATGTCTTCTGAGGCCTTTTAAAAATAAAAATCAATGATGCCCTTTGTTATCCCTTGATATTTGATGAAAAGTTCAGCAAATCCAGCTTGCTCCAATGTAGCTTTCTAGATCCAACAGTTGTATTAGAGCTTATTCTAAGTTGAGGAAAGACAGACTAAAATTAACAGCTGAAATTTCCTATCTACATTGGCTTATTCTGGCTTCTTTGATTTTGTAAGCCTTTCAGCTTTAACTACAGTTTAGCTGCAGCAAGATTTCATATTTTGAGGGTGTTGTGTAGGGGTGTTTAAATATGCTGAGGGAAGCTTTACATTAGATGGTTTTGCTATAGCTTGATCTTCCTTAGCCTATTACCACCATGGTAGAAGACCTTAGGTGGTGGTGTAGTGCCTTTTGATTAATTTAAATACTTAGTTTTCATATTCCTCTCTTGGATCTGTCTCAGATTTCTGTTAAAAAGCTTGATGTTATTGTCTAATAAACTAATAACATGTCTTTATGTGAAAAAAAAGAGAACTAATAGTCACTCCAGATTTTTGAAGTACAATAGCTGGAGCATTCTGTCAGAAGAGAAATTAAGTTATTTTTTAAAAACTGAAATTACTTTTTGATAGATACAGAAGGTTAAAAAAATGTGCTATTAGTTTGATTTTTAGGTCAAAAATATATAAATTTATTCATAAATTTGGAAGTCTTGTGGAAGAAAATATAAACACATTATGATGTACACTGTCTCTTCCATCCCAACAAATCTAAATCTGAATAAGAGTCTCTGACTTGAAAACAAAACAAAACAAAACAAAACACCTTACTGCATGAAATATTTCTGTCAAAACTACCATCCATGGACTCAGAGAATACTTATCCAGTATAATACTGTTCTACACAGCATTGCTTTTGACCAAAGAACTCACCTCATGGAAAATGAAGTGGTTCAATGGGCTCATGTTTGTGGAATTCCCTAGCTTTACCATGTTCCCCATCATCCTGAAGAAGCTGGCTTGATTGAATGATGGGATGGCCTTTTGAAGATTTGGTAATTGTCTTAATCAGATGGCTATAACTTGAAGTTCTGGGGCAATGCTCTCCACGAGGCTAAATATCTATGCTCTAAATCAGTGGGCAATATTTGGTGACAATTCTACCTTAGACATTATACGTGGGTTCAGGAATAAGGGGGTGGAAATGACAGTGGCATCATTCTTGGTGATCCACTAGCAAAACTTTTACTGCCTGTCCATATGATGTTAAGTTCTGCTGGTCTAGCAGACTTACTTCAAATGGATAGGTGCTTGCACCAGGAGATACCAAAATTCCACTGAACAGAAAGTTGAGATTTCCACCCAGGCATTTTGGATTCTTCATGCCTCTGAATCAACAAGAAAAGAAAGGAGTTATTACACTGGTTTGGGTGACTGATCCCTGATTATCAATGAGAAAGTGGAATGCTACAACACAATGGAGGTAAGGAACTATATGTACCTGGAATACAGGAAATCCTTAAGGCATCTCTTAGCACTACCATGCTCTGGGCACTACTTGATTCATTAAAGTCAAAGTAAACTACAACCTTATCCAGGCAGGACTACTAATGTTTCAGACCTTTTAGAAATGAAAGTTTGGGTCACCCCACTGGGCAAAGAACCATGACCAGCTGAGGTGCTTGCTGACACTAAAGGGAATATGGAATGTGTAGTAGAAGAAAGTATTTGTAAATAGCAGCTATTACCACATGACCAGTTGCAGAAAAGAGAACTGTAATTTTTATGAGTGGCAGATTTTTAAAATTTCTTACTTATTTTGTTGAATACATTGTTGTGTGTGTAGAACAACTATCTTTGTTTCTACTCCTTACTTATAATATAAGATGTATTAATAATAAGCTTTAGAATTTAAGTCACAGGATATCAAGAACAGTGAATCTGACCCAAGGAGTTTGCATCTTCTTTTGAGAAAAAGGTTAGAGTATTTTTGTTTGCACACAGAAATGTTGTGTCATGATAGGTAGATATATTACTTTATTATTGTTTTTATTTGGATATTATATATGTTTTGAGATATTTGTGAGTGCCAAGTTGACAAAGGGTAGACTGTGATGGTTAGCCATATGTGTCAGCTCAGCTAAATTATTTATCGACCAAGCTATTTAATCCAACTCTAATCTAGATGTTGCTGTGAAAATATTGTGTACATGTGGCTAACATCTACAGTCAGTTGACTTTAACAAAAGAGAATACCCTTGGTAATGTGGGTTGGCCTAACTCAATATGTTGAATGTTTTTAAGAGCAAAAACTAGGTTTCCTGCAGAAGAGATCCTGCCTCAAGACTGAAGCATGAAATCCTACCTGAGTTTCCAGTCTGCTATTCTGCCTTGTGGAATTTGGATTCAAGACTGCAACATCAAGACCTCTCTTGAGTTTCCAACCTATGAGACTTCCATAAAGACTTTGGGATTGCCAGCCCCCACACTCTAATTTCAAGTGACTAATTTCATTGATTAATTTTTATTGTTGTGAGGAAACGTCAAAATCACTATGGAATTTCTGGAAAATGTTTCTTAATACTGTGAATGTTATCTTTAAAACATTTTTACTCAATTAATCATATTATTTTTCTATTTGCTACACTGCAGCAAATTTGCAGTTGCTGTAAATTGTGAAATCTGCAACAAGTATTCCTCCAGTATCTTTATTCTTTACTGTTCTAGTAGTAGTACTAGCTCCCACAACTCCATTCAATTATGTAAGTAGAGTGCTTAGGCTTCAATTTTTAAACTGTATAATTATTTTTAATTGGAAATGTATTTTACATATTTCCCAATTAAAATAATAAGTATTTCAGTTTAATTGCAAATTACTACTTATATAGTTAACACTTTAACTCATGATTCCAGTATAAAATATCCAAGTGAACACATTAAACTTTTATATTGGACTATAGAAAAAAAGGACTTTGAAATGGAATCAATCTAGCGACACAACATACATGGTCAGATGTTTATATTTAATACCAGATAAATATGCATGGGCCCAAAAAATGCCCCAGAATATAACAATAATATCTCTTACAATAAAATGGTTACAGTGAAATGTAGTTCTACCAAAACAGTATAGTTGCGTTAAATGGAAAATATTTTACTTTGCTTTCATTTTCAAAAAGTTTAAATTTAAATTTAAATTGTGGAAGAGTTGAGTAGTATAGTTGAGATGTTGAGGCTTTCATATGCAGTATAGAGTTGAGTTTATTACTGATAAAAGCTAAACTGGTAAAATTGGATATCTGTCAGTTAATAAGGATATCAAGAAGGTGGAATATGCTAGAATTTTGCACTCTCAGAGAATTGCTTTTGAATGGATTTAGTGCATTTGTATAAAATATTTTTGCTTGGTGTGGGAATCTGTTGAAAATTTCAACTGCAATTATTGCAGCATCTGACTGATCATGAATTAAAAAATTGGAAATCCTCAGGCTTACTCCCCAATTATTCAATGTTCTAACAGCTCTTCTCTATGATTCTTTGGCCTCTAGGTTTTAAGTTGGCAACCACAAACCCAAGGATTATATCCTCACAGAAGAATGTGCAGCAACAGGAAATAACCTATGTAGATTTCTGCCCATACACATTTCTCTATTGTGGTAGTATCATATCTGAGAAACTTCCCCATGGTGTTTTCCCTTATATCCATTGCTTGTGTTTGAGACATGTGCTCATGCTATACATGAAAAGGAGGCTGAATCTGTGATGAGGAGACAACTCCAGCAGCAAAACAGAAAGCGGGTAGGGGAGGGCCATTAAATAGGCAACTGGGAATGAAAGGAACTGCAACAGGTCTGCAGTGCATTTCCTTCCTATCCCAGAGAATCTTGGGAAATAAAGCAATGGAAAGGTCAATTCCTTTTGTAAACTTAAACATGCTAATAATAAATTTACTGCCAAATTCACAATTATTACTGGGAGGAAATTCCTTATTGTGAAGTGATTTTAGAAAAATGTACCTTGTTTGTATAGGATGCTTAAAGTAATTAAACTTAGGATTGGTAGATATGCTGTGTTTATCTCTCAAAAAATGTCATGTAATATATGTAATTAATGAGTTTTTAATGTCATGTAATCTATGTAATTAAATTTGAGATGATCCACAAATAGTTTCCTTTAGTGCAAATGATACCTTGCAAGCATTACATAAACCCACATGGGTTAAATCTGGACCAGAAAACCCAGAAGGACCTGGGGAGGTACAGTGATGGTTTCAGACTTCTCTGTGCTTCACCAGTGTTTCACAGTTGCCAGCATACTTTGAATTATCAAGTCAGTTTGATATGGGTATTATCTCTAATTCTTGTGAGACAGATGGTACAATCTGATACTATTTGTCATGACAATATTGAATACATCAGGTTCTTAATTGTCCCTTTCATATGCAAGTTGGTCTGGGGCAATAATGAATTTTGTTTATTCTCTTGGTGAAAAATGACCAGTATAGCTCCGAGAGCCCTCAGTGATAAGTGATGGAAAGGGCAGGGTGCCTTAGAATAGTGGCTTAATGGCGTCTTGATGCTCTATGGTGTATGGACATTATCATTATAGAGAAAGTACTATTTTTTTTTTTTTTGAGAAAGTACTATTATATGGTAAAAACCTAGCATTATTAGCATGTATCCATACATAATAAGCACTCAAAAGTATTTGTTGTACTGCTTTTAATTTAAAAGCTCCATTATTTGAATTTGCTTGTGCCTGTATACCTAGGATTTGGATCACATGAGTGGAGATTTATTAAAACATAGCTCTTTTTTTGGGGGGCGGGGGGGGCTCTTTTTATTATGTGTCTATGGCATAACTCTTTTTTTTTTTTTTTTTTTTTTTTTTTGTTTTTATTTCCTTGGCGCGCAGGGGGCGGGGGGGGGGGGCCCCCCCCCCCTCTTTTTATTATGTGTCTATGGCATAGCTTTTGATATCAGACTTCATGATAAAATTAATTATAGTAATGATTTTATTATTCATTCAGTTGTTTATTCAACATGTATTTATTGAATGTTGATTAGGTGTGGCAGTTTGATAGTTATGCATTCCAAAAATAGATATGGATTGTGCCTGTGGGCTGGTCTGTTCCTCTGGGCATGATTAAATTATTATTAGAGCTTTGATTGGGCCATGTCAGTAGGACTTTGAGTCCCTGCCCCTTGGTGGGCGGGGACTCAGAGATAAAAACTACATGGCAGAGCAGAGGAGTTGGTTGGAGTTTTGATGTTGGAGTTATGATGCGGAGTCTTGAGCTGAAAGCCCCGGGAAGTAAGCATACAGAGGAGATGGTCATAAGGAAAGAGAGAAGGCCCCTGGAAGAGAAGCAAGCCATTTGCCTAATAGTCTACAGCTGGCCTTGTGGAGATAACAGAGAAGCTGGGCCTGGAGAAAGGCAATCCCTGGGAAGAGAGGAACCCAGGAAGCCTGAACCCTTACAGACATCGGCAGCCATCTTGCTCCAACATGTGGCAATAAATTTTGGTGAGGGAGGTAACTTGTGCATTATGGCCTGGTAACAGTAAACTTCTAACACAAATAAATACCCCTTATAAAAACCAACCGATTTCTGGTATTTTGCATCAGCACCCCTTTGGCTGACTAATACAGGTCCCAGTCAGTTTTAGGTATGCAATCAGGCAATTGCTACCTATATTAAAAAAGATATCCTGATTGGGGGAAGAACTATGGACTAGAGTGGACTTGATGGTATTCTCTTGTTCACATATGGTGATTCTAGCAATGCAAGAAATTATAACAATGAGGTGGAGCCAGGGCCATTTGACACTTTTGGGGTAGGGAGGGGATGAGCAGTTGAAATACAGGGGCTTCTTTGGGAGTTGGAGGTTTTCCTGAGTACTGTTGTGGCAATGGATGTAGGCCATTTTAAATCAGCACACACCACTCAGAACTGAGTTGGGAGAGAGTGTGGTCTACAGTGTGAACTGTGGTCTATGGTTGGTGGCAAGGCTCCAGGATGTGTAAGTTCATTGAGGGTGGTGGGCTACACTGTGGGAGATGTTTGTGTGGGATGTGGTGGGAGGTGTGGGAGGTGGGCAACATGGGAATCCCAGTGGGTTCCTTGTAATATTTTGGGTAATCTAAGCACCTCTTAAAATATATGTATATATATATATATATAAATAACATTTTTGTAAGCAAATACACATATATGCATATATATTTATATATCATTTTGCAAATGTTTGTATGTATTGTGAGAATTTTGATTTTTACCCATAATAAAAAAAAAAAAGATATCCTGAATTTTCTGTTTTATAATTTGACCAAGACTGCTTAAATATGAATATAATGTTTATGATATTGGAATAGCAATGGAAATAGTTAAAAAATTTTATTCTATCCATTATAAAATACAGAACTTGATATTTTAGATATTAACTATACTTGCAAATCTGACTTATTATTAATGGGAGAT
This sequence comes from Tolypeutes matacus, assembly GCA_026826555.1. NCBI lineage: Eukaryota > Metazoa > Chordata > Mammalia > Cingulata > Chlamyphoridae > Tolypeutes > Tolypeutes matacus. The sequence goes on along the minus strand of JAKSZT010054334.1, from coordinate 41,998,857 downwards.
GTGATGGAATATCTGCATTGGATATATTTCAGATATCATCAGGACAATGAAACCCTGATTCAAATCATGTATTTTTTGGCTTGGTAAATACCACAACTATCTACTTAGTATCTTGAATTACAAACGACCTTTATCATATTCAATTCTTCATTATTAAAATATTCAAAATTTTGTTAAAATTTTGTTAATACTATTAAAATATTCAAAATTGTGTTTTCTAAATATATTAGAGGGTAATCCTCTGTATGTCCACTGTGAATTAGTTAGGGAATTTACAGCATGCAAGAGGCTGCTTAGTACAATGTTCAAAATCACCCATATGGACTAATAAAATTGAGCACTAATTACAAGGTGCTATAAAATACAAAATGACAAAAATCAACACAAAAGAGAAAGAAGAAATATCTCTCAACTGGGTGCACTGGATAGAAAAGGAGGAGTTCAAGGATCTGCCTTCACTTTGACTCTTGAAGACATTCATGATCATGATTGTGCCATGAGAAAGGAGGCAGCTAGAAGCAGAGCTGAGACTATTGACCTTGCTTCGACCATGTATGAATATTCTGGGTACTTACTAAAGGCTCTATCCAGGGAAATTTGAAGGGAATTCAAGGAATCCAACTTGAAAGGTGTGTCAACTACATTCAAATTACATCATACTCAAAAACTTTATGCTGTATGGAATCCTGATATGTATCATGTGGGGTCTTATTTTTCATTAACCTATGACCCCCTAAAATCTGCTGGCAAAGTTGTGGAAAAATTACTACTGGCATGTATGTTGACTTGAATGGGACATTAGATATATTTACATCAAGAACTAAAATAGTCTTGTAGCTACTATATAAAGTTGTCTATATTGTATTTTCATAAAAATGCATGTTTTGCAAAAAACACATTTATTGTAACTCATCATTTTCCTTTTCCCATTTAACCTCAATAGAATAAAGGAAACTCACCACATGCTTTCTCAATTTAAATTCATGTATCTTTAATTTCATTTTTCCTTTCCTCAGAGCATTTTATATTCTTTAAGTATTTTAACACTTTTTATAATATTTTAGGTTAAGCAAATAAATTGTTCTAATTCTAGAAATAGAAAAAATACAATTATGATTGAAAGGATAGAATGAAAATTACACACGACCATATAAAATTTTGACATGATCTTGATAATCTGTGATCATATATTTAGATTGTTTGATCTCATTTAAACTACTGAGTAGATATCTTCTTCCTAAACTACTATTTTATAACCCTTCTACTCTTACATAACTATTTATATGCTACAATATAGTTGAAATTGTACCGTACATATCATTATACTCTCTTTTTATGTATAAACATTTATACTAACCTTCTGGGCACTCAATCCTTTTCATAATAAGAAACCTCTCTTTTAGCAATTCCCCTTTCGTGCATTCATTCATTGATTCATTCATCTAGAAAATATTGGGGATTGAGAAAGAGAAATAACCATTAAAAAATTGACATGCAAAATACATAAAATAGAAATTAATGGGGATTTTATCTCATATTCCTACTTACAATTATTTTCTCCAATTTTTAACTTTGCCACTCTCCTACATTACACTCTCTGGAATCATCCTCTACTTCTTTTATTTATTAGGGGAGGGAATCAGAAGCAGAAACAATGTGATATTTGGGGTAGGGATTCATTTCAGGCACACAAAGTTATTGTCTACATAACAGCTTTTGATGAAAGAAATGACAATAATGCCAGTCTTTACAACTCAGAAACCTGGAATGACAATTATAAAATGTCAATTTTATACTCTAAAATTCTAGAAACCTGGCTTCTCAGCTATAATGTGGTTCATGCCACGCCATACTCAAACTGTACATTTTTTGTTTTTTTTTTTTTTTTTTAATGAAAGAGATATGGGAGTTGGAAAACATGGAAACATGTTAAGTGAAAAGGTTATCTTTTACATTTTGTAAACTCAGGAACAACTGGAAAAATGTTCTTTAACTGTAAAAAAATCAAACTGCAGTCTAAGGCTAAGCATACAAATTTTATCTCAAATGATATCTATGAAAAAGGCATGATTGACAGGAAACACTGGTCTGTAATGAAAGATGTCTCACAAACTTCAGTTTTAATACACACCACAAGTTTAGGTCACATATTTGTGTAATAAGATAGTTTGCAATATAAGTTTATTGACATTGATTTATTAATATTGATTTCCAAGTTGTACAACATAGATGATGCTGATTTCTTTTGCTTTTTTTCTAGGTAGATCAAAGAAAAAATAACTAAATATAGATTGTGAGCAAACTTGATTTTTGATGAAATATCAACAGAGTGACATTTTGATGTCATTTCACAAATATCAATAAACTGCTTTAAAAGTGTGAATGGCAATAAAACTTATTCAATGATTTTACTTTTATGACCAAGTCTTTATTTAGAAGAAATAAAGTATGAAAGTGAAAGTTGTATGATTTATATTGCATAAATGTTTTTAATTGTATTTTCAACACTGGAAATTTAGATGTAGCATACTTAAAATGGTGGAATTATTTTGCATCACCATCCTATTGCTACTAAAATATTAAGCCTATCTATTATTTGCCTTTTTTTCCAATTTGTTTTATCCTTTTGTGGAAAAGGAGATTTTTATTTTTCTATCCCTTGTAACCTTTAAAAAGAAAAACACTAATAGTAACCTTGCTATATCTTCAAGTTTCTTGCAAAGGAGTATTACATCTAACAGTTGATAATCAGAAAAATTCAACATTATATAAGATAGGACTGAATACTTTAAAAATGACTTTTAGCTACAGAAACATAAATTTTGTGAGTTATTCAGAATATTTTAGTAAAATAGTATGTATAATTATGTAAAATATACAATATTACACCAAGCTAATTATTTAATAACCACGGTTATGCTTTCCTGGAAATAGGATCCAACCTAAGTGAAAATGCATTGGTATTACCATTCAGTATCTCTAAGTTATTTCAGTATTTCCTTCCCTACCACAACTAATAACTTTTTTAAAAATTCTACTCCTTCATTCAAGTTTTCATTTGTTTGTTCAATTAAGACCTGTTTTCTGTATTATCTTGTTTTATTCTGGTTACCTAGTTTTTTATTCCACTCAATAGTATCCAATGGATGATACTTAAAACTTTATCAATCTCCCAATTGTCTTATCTTAATTAAAAATTTATTTTTATATTCCATTTTTATACAGATTTGTATTCTATTGCTTAAAAAATAGATTACCAAATTACTCATTGTCACATGTCAGTGCTATACTCTGCTAGATTTTAAACTAATTAAGGAGAATAAATTAGTCTTTGTATATTTCACTCTCTATTGTTTATTGTAGACAACACCTCATAGGCAGAGTTCTCTAAATATGTAATGGTATTAAGACAATATTTGCTTTCTTTCTAAATATTAATACCTAAATTTGAACGAGTTTGTCTGTGGACAGACTTTTCTCACTATTAATACTAATGGTAAGAACGCCAGTTTACTCAGAATTGTCTATCCTATCCATAATTCCTTTAGCATCTACTACTATATCTAATTTTCATGCATTGCTATTTTCTTTATTAAACATAAATATGGATTAATCTCTCCAAATAAGTACCATTAATATGTCACTATGCAAATGAATTTAGTAACTTTGCTTTTTGGAAAGGTAACTTCAAGGAGTATACATATTAATATGTCTGCAAACAAGACAAAATATCTGCTGTAAATATTTCTTACCAGAAGCCTCTAGATTATGCACAATAATTTGAAAGCATCTGATGCTATGAAGCTGACAAGATTGACTGTTTGAAGATCTATCACCAAGAAATTAATTGGAAGCTGCATAGTTACTCATAGTTGTTCTACTTATGTCATTAAGTCAACCAAAATTGCTGGACCACAAAATGAATATACTACTTATTTGGGCAGACTCATCTGAATGGAAATGATTATGCATTGATCAAATCAGTTTCTCTAGGGCTTGGCTGTTATAAGGATTGAAACGCTTGGACTCATCACATTTTTCGTTGACTCATTAACTTTCAATCTAGTTTCTCTCTAATGCAGAATTCAATGACAGAAAATTATTTTCCAAAGCAGTATTTGTCCATTTTTGCCTGTCATTTTACCCTGTAAACTTAAAGATATCGATAAGAGTATTGCTGGAAATTTCAGGCTGAAGAAACTTCAGAAACGTCAGCATCATATGTAACAATATTTTAAAATTCTGCAAACAAAAATAAACCAGATTTATTTATAATACAGCCACCTTCAATATGAACCAGTATTTAAATAATCATCTTTGCTGCACTTTTTGATGAACAGTAAAGAAAATCACATTGGAAACTGTGGGAAGGGGGTATATTTGTGTATAAGTTTTCATTTGTAATGATTTTCCTATATATTACTCTCAGCAGCTATACATTATAGGTGCTACTAGAGGTCTTAATTTTCAAACTTTATTTACAGCACTTAGAAGTGGCTATTTCCCCAGGCAGATCTTTTGAAAAAATTAAAGGTAGAAGTTAAATATATTTACAACACAGTTACACAGGATGTTTTAAATTAATTTAAATTATATTTCTGACTTTTCGAAGTAATATTACTTTAAGCTCATTTAAAAAGTTTTATAAATATTACTGAAATCTATTCATTCTTTACTCTGACTATAAAAAAAATTCTATGCAGTACTTAAAAAACAATCAGTAATATGCAAGTCTTCAGCGGAAATCATAAAAAATTTAAAGCTGGCATAAAACCAAATGACTTTGTAAACATATTATGTAATTCTGTTAACACAAAATATGAGATAGAAAAGTTAAAAGCAAACAATATGATGCACAGCTAGAATACTCCTAAATATGTCTTTTTCTTTAACTGATTTGTTTTATTTGTCCCTAAATTTTTATACTTATTCTATAAACAAGTTTTATAATTATTTAATTAAAAAGTTGAGAAAAATAGCAAAATACTATATATACTGTGAAAAAAGTACAAAACTAAATGAAAAAGTATGGCCATGGAAAAAACAAACCAGTTCTGGAAAGATAAGCAATGTCAAGGCAAGCAAAAAATACTTTTTTATTATATGTAATATGATTGTCAGTGATTAAGAGATTTGTGCTTTAAATTTGGTACAGAAATGGGTGCCAAAGCAAGCAAGAAAACGCAATTAGTTTCAAGATTCACAGTATATATAAAGCAAAAAGAAGTAGCCGTTCAGTGGAAGCAGTTCCTCGCTTGATTTGATTTTGTTTTGTTCCCAATATTCAGACAGAAGAGAGAATATTTTTCTGAAAATTTTATAAAGCATATATCCCTATTAAATTCATGGGTACACACTGTAAGGAATTTGTTTTCTTTTGTTTTGCTTTCACTTTTAAAATACCAAGAAATAGCAATGTTCCTGAATTAGAAAATGTTCAAAAGAGTTATTGAATTTATGGATTAATCCATGGCTTTGTCCTGGAAATCTAAGGACAAAAGTCATGGAACCATTCACTAGCAATAACTCTACAAAGAGCTAAGACAGTGGGGTTCAGATACGTACCAAATCTAAGTATAAAATATGAAATATCTAACCAATTTACCCATAAAGTTTATACTTGAGAAAGAAACAGATCCTGAGTAAATGGCAAAGTACATGGCAAAGATCACAAATTCCAGCTATTTTGTCTTTGTGGAAATCTAGGCCATTGAAGTTCACTCCTCATTTAAAAAAATGAGAAATTTAAAGAAAAACCAAATTATAAAAAGAATGGTAGGAGATTAAAATAAATATGGCTGCATGGAGAAAAGGAAGACTTGTGGAAAACTTAAATGTACCTCTAAAATTATTTTCAAGCCGTTTTCTTCATGTCTGAAAAATGCTTTCAAAGGTTATATTTTCTAGGGTATAGGAGTTGATTGCTATAGGAAGGCAAACATTAGAGAAAATTGGCTGGAAAAAGTAAACATAATAATGCAATGCATTTTTTTTAAAACTTATGAAATAATTGGCATTAATTAGAACTGGAGAAAGTTTAATCAGTGAATTTAACAAGGTCATATATAATGCATGGGCAAAGCACAAAAGATTAACAGTGAAGCAAATATTTTAAATGTATTATTGGACTGCTGTCCATTCCATAATCAAAGACAATTTAATTTGAGCTACTTTGGTGTCTGTTGTTGCTTTCTCTTTTGGCTTTGCCAATCTCAAGAGCCAATATCTATGGCTCAGTAGAACCTATTGTCACATTTTAACTTCAGAACTTCAAGTCGATTTCTATTTGGACCAAATCTCCACTGTTTTCTGAGAAATTATCAAGCAAGACGGGACTTCAATGCCACTCAGCCTTGCTTTTTTCAATAATTGCTTAAAATACAATATCCAAAGTTTAATTATTCTCCAATCTCACACTGCTTTGGATATCTTCAAATTTCACAAAAACTTCTGGCCTCTGGAGCAAATATCTGACCCATGATAAAGATGCTACATTTTCCCTGAATGTCTTATAAAATTTTCACTTCAATTATAAGCTGAAAATCCTCTGAAGACATCACTTTATCTGAGCCTGCTTATATTTCTTATTCCATGTAATTCAGAGACTCAATTGCTTTTCAGTATAGCTTCCAGAGGAGGTCTCCTCCATGATTTTTATCCACCCTCCCTTCATTTTTATCATTCTCATGTTCCTATATCTTGAAAGTTTGCATGCTTTATGACAATATTTTGGCAGTATTCCTTTCTACACCTCTCATTGTTATAGGAAATTTTTGTTCTGAGAATGAAGTCATTGTCAAATTAAGTTAAATAAATTCTAATACTATTTGATTGTCAATTACATAAAATATAATGGTAAGGAAAAGAAACATTGAAATAATTGTAGTATAAGAAAAATATTTATACTTTTCTAGAATGATGTTTATTAGTTTTTAAAAATGTAATATAAAGCTAAAGTCAAATGTTTTCAATAAATTTACGAAAAATGTTCCCATTGAGTAAGAATCAGAGAAATTTAACAATAGAAAATCAGAAAGCAAAGTTACATTTGAATTTCAAATACCCAAGACTCATTTGGTCTTCAATAAATGAGCACACCAAACTTTTGATTTATAAAATAATACAATGTCTCTGGATGGAACTCCTGGTTATTTGTGTACCTAATCATTAATAAGCTTAAATGACTCAAATTAAACTTGTATGAATATATCTGTGGGAAGAAAGTAAGTTTATGTGCTTAGATGTGGATGTAAATATGTCTGTATTGTTTTTAAGATCTAGAATTTGTAAAAAAAATCTTGTAAATAATGTGACTGATTAAATTGAAATGGATTAAAACGTTTTACAGACATTGAAAATCATTTTTGTGAGGAAATGAAGGTCGTAAATTATTAGGATATGATATTAGGTTGAAAGAAGCATAAGTAATGTTTATGTTTCAAATATAGATATAGATATAATGTTTGTATATTCCTCCTGATATTAAAATGTGTATACAGTTAGAGGCATAGATAGATAGATGATATAGACATAGACGTGGACATGGACATGATGTGAACACGGACACGGGCATGGGCCCAGGTATGGGCACGGGCAGGCACAGGCACATATATATATGGATATATACTTGCATACATATAGGAAAAGAGAAAATTTGAAAAAATGAAATATTATTTTCCAGTGGTTCTTACTGAAAAAAGATAATGGATGATTTCTATGTACTTAAAGACACCTTTCAAAATAACTAAAATTTCTCTTTATTGACTTTTGCCATTATAATTAGAAAAAGGTTAATATACTAGTTTAAGAATGGTGATTTGCATTTCTATTACAGTCCTTGAACATAATCTATTAATATAATCTAAAAGGGATGAAATCAAATGATTCTTTCAGGGGTACAATGGTAAAACCCTGAAGAAAAGCAAAATAATGGCATATATGTAATTCAAGATATTGATTATACCTCAGAAGGAAGGGAAAGGATGAGTTTTATGAATGTAATTTGGGCGATTTCAAAGATACTGATAATATTTTAATTTTTCATCTGGGTATCAGGTTCTTTTGATAAGTAATGATAAATATATATTCATATACGAATTAAATATATATGCTTTGTGTGATATTTTATGCAATAATTTTAAAGAGGTCAATTGCAGACATATACATTTTGAAGTGCTTATTCTTTAGTAGAGTGGCCTTATAATTTGTTGTCCAAACCAGGACACATTTGAAAGGATATGGAGCAGATTAATAACAGGATCAACGGGAGTAAATCAGAACTGTACAGAGCAAACTGGGATTTATAAGATATTTATTATATATGAGATATCCATGTCAAAATGTTAAGAAGGCAAATGGATATAAGAATCCACAGTGCAAGATGAAATTTTGGGTTGATGTTATAAATTCTTGAGTCATAGATGGATGCATTGTATTTAAACATATGGGTTTGTATGAGATCACTAAGCAGTGAATTTAGATAAAGAAGATATCATAGAGTGTATAATAAATATGGCTGCATAGAGAAAAGGAAGAATTAAGTCTACTTTCTTTTTTTTTTATTTTTATTTTTATTTTTTTATTGTGGGTAAAAATCTAATTTTTCACAATACATACCAATATTTGTAAAATGATATATAAATATATATGCATATATGTGCATTTGCTTACATAAATGTTATGTAGATTACCTAGTTATTACACAGAAATTACAGGGATTCCCATGTTCCCCACCTCCCACACCTCCCACAACATCCCACACAAACATCCTTCATCAAAGTGGCACATCACCCGTAATGGATATACACATCCTGGGGCCTTGCCACCAAGCATAGACTACAGTTCACATCGTAGACCACACTCTCTCCCACACAGTTCTGCATGGTATATGCTGGTATAAAATGGTCTACATCTGTTGCTGCAATGCCACTCAGGACAACCCCCAAGTCCCAAAAAAGCCCCTGTTTTTCAACTGCCCTTCCCCTCCCTGCCCCAAAAGTATCCAGTGGCCACCGGCTCCACCTCACTGTTATAATTTCTTCCATTGCTTGAATCACAGTATGTCTACAACAGAATACCATTAAGTCCACTCTAGTCCATAACTCTTCCCCCAATCCTGTGGGGACTGGGAAGGTGACGTCAACTCCATCTCCAAGTGAGAGAGGGCATATATCCCATGGATACAGTGGATGGGTTTATCCTGCATGCAGCTGCAGGCCCTCTCCATTCCCTGGGATGGCCGTTGCCCATCATTGTCTCCTCATCAGATGACTTGGATGAGTCCATTGAGCTGTAGGGTAGGAGTTGCAGCTCCACCGAGATTCCAGGCACAGTTGGCACATAAGTAGGCCAGAGTCTCTAGTCTCTGGAAGTACACCTAAAAACTCCAGCATCACATATAGGTTTTAAGAGAAGGGACTGTTGAACCATGTGCAGGGAGGACTTATTTGAGTCCAACTCTGTCACTCTCAGGAGCACAGATTCCAAAGTAGAGCTCACTAATAAGGCATCAATCTTTGGGTCTATCCCCTCTTATAAAGGACGTGGGTGTCTCCAGAGCCCTCAGGAGTCTCTCTGTGTGGGGTGATATCCACCTTGCTGTTCTATAAGATCCTACTGAGGTGTGCATAAGCGTTACCTCTGGGTGACCTCCTGACTCTCTTTGAAGTCTCTTCCACATGAACTCATTTCTCTTTACCTTTTCCTCCTTTTATTCAAGGTCTTTTTCCAGTCGTGTTGCCAGTTGGCACTTGGTATTAATCCCTTGTTGCCAGGGAGGATCATCCCCAGGAGTCATATCCCACATTGGGGGGAAGGTAATGCATTCATATGCTGGGTTTGGCTTAGAGAGAGGCCACATTTGAGCAACAAGGAGGCTCTCAGGTGGCAACCCTTAGGCACCCCATAACAGTAGGCTAAGTTTCAATTACAAGAGCAAAGATTCATAAGGCTAGTCATCAATAACAAGAACCCATCAGTGGGCCATCCTCTTTTGCCAGACACTGCCCCTGCACTCAGGGAACTGTTGCTGCTCCCTTGGAGAATGTGGCAGAGCTCTCCAGGCTGGGAATTAAGATTCCCTCATTTATTGAGTGATTGTCTACCCACCGTGGCCATACCTATCATTTGATCATTTGAACAATTTTATATCTTTTATGTATATTCAGAGGAACTTACTCCTATGAATCCCCCATCCCAGACACCCCCCACCAATCCTCCTCTGCAGTCTCCATTGTAACCCTTCTGTGATCTAAACCTTCCTTGAACATGAAGTCCATATAATAACCAAATAAAATTAATAGGAAAAAGAAATAATAATGATAAGCTTAAATGCAAGAGATAAGTACAAGGAAACTCAGAAGAAGAAGAAAAAAACTAAACTAAAAATAAAATATAATTAGAGATTGGGACATTCAAAAAAAATGGGAAAAATAAAATTAAAAAAAATCCTTTTTTAAAAAAAATATTCGTTTTTCCTTTTATCACTGTATTATTTAATGTCCAGTGTACCATGACACTTTCCCCCTCTCATTCCCCAGTGTCTCCCAAATTTTCATTTAATTTTCAAAGAAGTTTTACATCACAGCAAAGGCACACATGGAATACTAGAGACTCCCACAAACCCAACCTTCCTCCCCCTTCCCCACCCCATATTAAGACCTTTTTTTTATGGATGTTAACATTGTTATAACTGTTATACAGATAGTAAAATATAGCAACTAAACATTGTCAATGGTTTACAGTATAGTTTACAATTTAGATGGTAGAGTTTAATAATTACCATGTCCTGTGTCCATTACTGTAAGGTAATGAAAAACCTTTCCCGTGATCACTAAATACTGCTTTTAATCTTAACTGTTCCTTCCTCCCCATCCCCCTGGGGCATATGACACTACCCTATCTTGAATCATGGCATGGCAAGATTCATAGTTACATGCCTTGGGTATTCCAACCTGCCCTTCCTAATCTACCCACCTGTCAACCCTGCACCCCCAAACCCAGTAATATCACTACCCATCTGCCCTATCCTTCAATATGCAACTATACTCTTTCCCTTTACCATAGATTAAGTCCATATGGGTGATGGCTCAAAGCCTACTCTTCTGTTTCTCTCCATCGTTAATCTATCTTTCAGACAATGGTTCTCAGAGACTGCTCACTTTCCTCAGTTCAAATCAGTGAGGTTATATATTGTTCATCCTTCAATGCCTGGCTTGCTTCACTCACCATAAGGTCTTCAAGATTCATCCACATTAGTCTGTGTGTTAGCACTTTATTCCTTCTTACACCTGAGTAATACTCCATATGTACCACATTTTGCTTATCCATTCATCTGTTGATGGGCACCAGGGCTGATTCCAACTTTTGGCAATGGTGAACAATGCCGCTATGAACATTGGTGTGCATATATCTGTTCGTGTCTTTGCTTTCAGTTCTTCTGGGTATATACCCAGCAGTGAAATTGCTGGATCATATGGAATATCTATTGTTAGTTTTCTGAGGAACCGCCAAACTGTCCTCCACAGTGGCTGGACCATTCCACAATCCCATCAGCAGTGGATGAGGGTTCCTATTCCTCCACATTCTCTCCAACACTTAAGAGTCTGCTGTTTTTTTAAGAGCTGCCATTCTGATGGGTATAAGATGGTATCTCATTGTAGTTTTGATTTGCATTTCCCTGATAGCAAGCGATGTCTAGCATTTTTTCGTGTGCTTTTTAGCTATTTGTATTTCTTCCTTGGAGAAGTGTCTTTTCAGTTCACTTGCCCATTTTTTAAATGAGTTGTTTGTCTTTTTATTTTCAAGGTGTAGGATTTCTTTATGTATGCAGGATATTAGGTTCTTATCAGATATATGTTTGACAAATATTTTCTCCTATTGGGTAGGCTGCCTTTTTATTTTCTTACTAACGTCCTTTGGGGTGCAGAAGTTTTTAATTTTGAGGAGATCCCATTTATCTATTTTTTTCTCTTGCTGCTCATGTTTTGGCTGTGAAGTTCATGAAAGCATTTCTTATTACAAGGTACTGTAGATGCTTCCCTACATTATCTTCCACGATCTTTCTGGTTTTGGCTCTTATATTTAGATCTTTGATCCATCTTGAGTTGATTTTTGTATAAGGTGTGAGATGGTATTCTCTCCTTCTTTTGGATATGGATATCCAGTTCTCCAAGCACCACTTGTTAGAGGCCATTCTCTCCTAACTGAGTGGGCTTGGTAGCCTTGTCAAATATCAGATGACTGTATATGCAAGGATCTATATCAGAACTCTCAATTCAATTCCATTGGTCAGTAAGTTTATCCTTGTGCCAATACCATGCAGTTTTGATCACTGTAGCTTTGTAATATGTTTTAAAGTCCTGTAATGTGATACCTCCAACTTCATTTTTCTCTTTCAATATGTCTTTGGCATTTCGGGGCCTCTTATTGTTCCAAATATATTTTGTGGTTAGTTTTTCCAGTTCCTTAAAATATATAGCCTTGATTTTTATTGGGATTGCACTAAATCTGTAGATTAGTTTGGGTAGGATAGACATCTTGATGATGTTTAGTCTTCCTATCCATGAATAGGGAATATTTTTCCATTTGTTTAAGTCTTCTTTGATTTCCTTTAACAGTGTTGTGTAGTTTTCTGTATATAAGTACTTTACATCTTTAGTTAAATTTATTCCTAGGTATTTGATTCTATTAGTTACTATTGTAAATGGCATTTTTTTCTTGATTTCCTCCTCAGATTGCTCGTTATTGGTGTACAGAAATGCTACTGATTTTTGAGCATTGATCTTATAGCCTACAACATTACTGAACTACTTTATAAGTTCCAGAAGCTTTGTTGTAGATTTCTTTGGCCTTCTATGTATAGGATCATGTCGTCTGCAAGTAATGAAAGTTTTACTTCTTTTCCAATCTGGATGCCTTTTATATCCCTTTTCTTGCCTCACTGCTCGAGCAATTACTTCTAAGACAATGTTAAATAGGAGTGGTGATAATGGGCATCCTTGTCTTGTTCCCGATCTCAGAGGGAAAGCTTTTAGGATTTCACCATTGAAGATGATGTTAGCTTTGGGTTTTTCATATGTACCCTTTATCATATTCAGAAAGTTTCCTTCTATTCCTATCTTTTGCAGTGTTTTTATGAGGAAAAAGTGCTGTATTCTGTCGAATGTTTTTTCTGCATCTATAGAGATGATCATGTGATTTTTTTCTTTCAATCTGTTTATGTGGTGATTACATTGATTGATTTTCTTATATTGAACCATCCTTGCATACCCAGGATGAAACCCACTTGGTCATGGTGTATAATCCTTTTGATATGTTGTTGAATGTGATTAGCAAGTATTTTGTTGAGGATTTCAGCATCTAGTTTTATTAGAGAAATTGGTCTGTAGTTTTCCTTTCTAGTGGTATCTTTGTTTGGTTTTGGCATTAGGGTAATGTTGGCATTGTAGAATGAGTTAGGCAATATTCCTTCTACATCTATTTTTTGGAAGAGCTTAAGTAGAATTTGTGTTAGATCTTTCTGGAATGTTTGGTAGAATTCAGCCGTGAAGCCATATGGTCCTGGGCTCTTCTTAGTTGGGAAGTTTTTGATGACTGATTCTATCTCTTTACCTGTAATTGGACTGCAGAGATCATCAATTTCTTCTTTCATCAATGTCGGTTGTTTGTGCATTTCTAGAAACTTGACAATTTCCTCTAAATTATCATTCTTGTTGGCATATAATTTTTCAAAGTATCCTCTTATGATACTTTTTATTTCTGTGGGGTCAGTACTGATATCCCCTTGCTCATTCCTTATTTTGTGTATTTGCATCTGTTCTCTTTTTTTCTTTGTTAGTCTGGCTAAGGGTTTGTCAATTTTATTGATATTCTCAAAGAACCAGCTTTTGGTTTTGTTTATTTTTTCTAGTGCTTTCTTATTCTCTATTTCATTTAGTTCTGCTCTAATCTTTATTATTTCCTTCTTTCTACTTCCTTTAAGTTTAATTTGTTGTTGTTTTTCCAATTCCTCCAAGTGTTCAGTTAGGTCTTCAATTTTAGCTCTTTCTTCTTTTTTAATATATGTATTTATGGCTATGAACTTCCCCCTCAGGACTGCTTTTGCTGCATCCCATAGGTTTTGATAGGTTGTGTTGTCATTTTCATTCGTTTCAAGTTAGTCACTGATTTCTTTTGAGATTTCTTCTTTAACCCACTGTTTGTCTAGGAGTGTGTTGTTTAACCTCCATATCTTTGTGCCTAAACTGTTTCTCTGGCCCTTAGTGATTTCCAATTTCATTGCATTGTGGTCAGAGAAATTATGTTGTATAATCTCAATCTTCTGATTTCAGTGAGAGTTGTTCTGTGGCCTAGCATGTGGTCTATCTTTGAGTATGATCCACATGCACTCAAGAAGAATGTAAATCCTGCTGTATTTGGGTGTAGTGTTCTGTATATGTCTATTAAGTCCAAGTCCTCTAATGTATTGTTCAGTGTCTTTGATTCTTTATTGATTCTATATCTAGATGTCCTGTCTAATGGTGATAATGGTGTATTAAATTCCCCAACTATAATTGTAGAGGAATTTATTTCTCCACTTAATTTTTCCAGAGTTTGCCTCACATATTTTGAGGTACCCCAATTAGGTGTGTAAATGTGTATGATTGTTCTCTCTTCTTGAGAGATTTTCCCTTTTACTAATATATAGTGTCCATCTTTGTCTCTTACAATAGTTTTGCATTTAAAGTCTATTTTGTCTGATATTAGAATAGCTGCACTTGCCCTTTTTTTTTGGCTATTGTTAGCTTGTAAAATTGTTTTCCAGCCATTTACTTTTAGCCTACGTGAATCCCTGGGTTGAAGGGGTGTTTCTTGTAGACAGCATATAGATTGATCATATTTCCTTATCCATTCTGCCAATCTGTGTCTCTTGAGTGGTGAAATTAATCCATTAACATTCAGTGTTATTACTTGCAACAAATTTCCTACTTCAGCCATATTTTCTTTGGATTAATGTATGTCATATGTTGTTTTGTTTCTGTTTTTGTCTTTTTAGTTGTTTTTAAACTCACCTTCAACTCTCTCTCCCTTGATTTTTCCTTTCAACTTGTAGAACTTCCTTTTGCATTTCTTGAAGTGCCGGTTTCTTATTGACATACTCTCTTAATTTCTGTTTATCTGTGAATATTTTGAATTCTCCATCATTTTTGAATGCCAATTTTGCTGGATAGAGAATTCGTGGCTGGAAGTTTTTTTCTTTTACTACTTTGACTATGTCATACCACTGTCTTCTTTCCGCCATGGTTTCAGATGAGAAATCAGCACTTAATCTTATTGTGCTTCCCTTGTATGTGATGGTTTTCTTTTCTCTTATTGCCTTGAGTATTGTCTCTTTGTCTTGAGCATTGGACATTTTGACAAGTATATGTCTTGGAGTTGGCCTATTGGGATTTATACTGTTTGGGGTGCGCTGTGCTTCCTGGATCTGCACATCCATCTCTCTCAATAGGGTTGGGAAGTTTTCAGCCATTATTTCCTTCACCACTCTTTCTGTTCCTTTTCCCTTCTCTTCTCCTTCTGGGATGCCCATAATGTGTATGTTTGTGCGTTTTGTGTTGTCATTTAAATCCTTGAGTCCCTGCTGGATTTTTTCTATTTTTTTTGTCTATCTGTTCTACTATCAGTTTGATTTCAGCTGTATTGTCTTCCACATCACTAATTCTTCTGCCTGTTCAAATCTGCTGTTATGTGAAACCAGCATCTTTTTTATTTCTTGGATTGTGCCATTGATCACCATCAAATCAGTCATTTTTTTGCGTATGTTTACAATTTCTTCAGTATGTTCTCCCAGTGTCTTCTTTATATCCTTAATCTCTTCCTTCACTTCATTAAGTTGGTTCATGATATTTGTTTGGGAATCTTTGATTAGTTGTTCGATGTTCTGCATATATTCCTTGTTTTTAGTTTGTTCTTTGGAGTGGTCCATGTCTTCCTGATTCTCAGTGTGGTTTGTAATTTTTTGTTGCCCTCTAGTCATCATTTTATCTTGCTGGGTTTATTCAGTTGATTAGCTTTTCTCTCTCCTCTAGAGTTTTATTTAGCTGGTGGTTTTCTGTGTGTGTTAAGTTTTCTCTTTGACACTTTTTCTTCTTATTTTGTTTCCTTGCTTCTTTCTATGTTACCTTGAGGACAAAAAATTAGTGCCAGAGTAATCGAAAGATGTGAGAAAGGAAGAAGGATTATAGTAATATTGATAAAAGTTATAAGAAGGGCCAAATAGGGCTTAGTGAAATGGATATATAACTTGTGTAGACAGTGTAGAGTAATAGGAAAAAAAGTGGAGTACCTACAATGGACTGGGAAACCAAATAGAAGAATATATATATATATATATAATGATTTAGAATACTAGAATGATAAGTAGGGAGAGAAAGTGTAAAAAGAGGGCTAAAAGGAAAAAGCTAATATTAATTTAAAAAAGAAGAAAACAAAATAGATAAAATAGAAATTGACACCCTTAAGTTGTGGGCTAATGAAAAAGTGTGGTGTCTAAGAAGCATAACAGAAAGCAGAAGGCAGAGAGATGAAGGAAGGATAAGAGATAGCTTGGAATACATTATCAATATAGATCAAAAATGGGAAATCACTGAAGAAGAAGCAGAGCAAAGAAGAGGTAAGCTAGCAGCACCTAATTAAAAAAAAAAAAAAGGAAAATAGAAAGGGGAGAGGAAAGAGTAAAGAAAAGCAAGAGATTACAAATAAACAGAGAAAAACCAAACAACCACACCAGCAAGCAGTCAAACAAAGCTAAGGAGGAAGTGTTCCTTCTAGGGCCCTTGCAGATCCTTTCAGCCTGCTTGCGTTTATCAATTTCCCTTCAGGGTTCTTTCTGCAGGTTTTGAGGCAGATTTTCAGTTTTAAACTAAATTAAGAAGAGGAATTCGTTTTTTAAAATGACTGTCTTCTTTTATTTTTATTTTTATTTTTTTTGGCGATACAAGGGACCCAAAAGCAGTCCTCTGCTAGATCAAATAGGCTCGTGGAAACTGATCAAGCCCTTCCCACTTCCTGACCTCCCCAGCAGAGCTGAAGCTCTGATGCTTTTCAGTGCAGAGCGATAAAATTAGCTGACTCTGCCCCCTCTGGGGCCAAGCCTCAGTGTCAGCAGGCTGCTGGGTAAATCAGGTTTCCTCAGCAGATTCACCTCTCCCCTCAGCCAGGCGCTGTGTCAAGCTGCCTTATCTGCTTCCCAAAGCTATGAGGGGGTCCAGGCAGCCAAATCCCCAGAAGTTAAACCGCTCTCCACCCTCTTTCAGAGCCCTTCCCCCCTCAGAGTATGCTCCCCCACACCGGGAGTGGGAGCTGCAGGCGCAGGATTCACGGCTCAAACCAACTGTTTTCCCTGCGGATGGGGCTCAGCCATCTGTGTTAACTATCACAGGCTGGCTCAAAACTCACGAATCTCCCCTGATCGCTCCATGCCGTTGATCTGCCCACTTCTAGATGACCCAAGCTTCTCACTCAGTGTGCCCACAGCACAGACCCTCGGGCAGGACCCCGTCCACAATCGGCCGTCCCCAAAGAGCCAGTCAGCGAGTACCCTCCTAAACTGATGCCATCTTGCCTCTCCTTAAGTGTACTTGGAATATCATATACTCAGACATTGATTATTTTAAATTGCTTCTCAGAAGTAACCATTATTCTGAAATGTGATAGATATCTTTTTCTATATAATTTTTCACTTTATACTTCTTGACTACATGACAAAACCGAATAATGCTGTGATTTTTGACTATAAAAGTAGTATAAAACTGAACTTAAAAAAAATTGAATTATAATTTTAGTAATGGCAATTAGGATAGGGCTTAGTTTGGAGAAAATGGTTTAAACATATATTTTAAATATGAAAAGCATAACTTATCAACATGGAAATTTGGAAGTAAGTGTAAAGTAATACAATGAAGACAAAAATTTGTAGAAATATGGTATCAGGTTTAGAACCATCAGGGAAAAATAGAAAAAAGAAATTATCTACAATCACCATCCTCCACATGGAGGTTCAGAAGCAATGTGATGAGACTAATATTTCTGATTAATAAACCTCTTGCTTTAACAGCATTTTTGTTCCTGAGAAGCTAATTTTTTTTTAATAAAGCACTTGTCAAATTATCAAAATTTGCCATTCTTTTCCAAACCACCTCCAATCTCACATCTGAAACCCTGATAAACCTTCTTAACTCCTACTTTACTTTTTGCATCCAGAGTCAATTCTTTAAACATTAATGAAAGTGATCCCTTTCAAAAAGAAAATCAAAATATCTTGTTCCTTGTTCCCCCAATGGCTGTCAGTAACTCTTAAAATGCTATGTAAGTGCTTATCATGGCCTATTCATCTTCGTATGTTATGACTCTTGGATAACTTTCCAACATCATGTATATCACTCATTTGTATTTCCTGCTCTAGCTTACTCTATTTAAAAATCATTTCCCTTTCCCTTTGCCAGCCCCATCCAATATTCAGTTAATATGCTTTATTTTTTAAAACATTCATTGCTGTCTCGCATTGTATTTAATGTATTTATGTCACTAAATTAAAAGCTTCAGATAGACTTGGCTCAATCTGTTATATAATTGTACTCATCACAGCTTTAGGATCAGCTTCTGGAATATAAAGATGTCTAATAAATATGGGTTGAATGAATGAGTGGATAAATAAGCTCTCACAGCTTATCTCAGTAGTAAATTATAACACAGACTGAATGTATTAGGTTTTCTCTTAAATTTTAACTGATAAAATTTAAATAATTAATGTGAGGAATATTAAGGAGTAAAATTCTAATGTGAACATAGAAATAAGGAAATAAGTAAGGAATTTTTAAGGAGCAGGTGGATAAAATGAGAAGAGGAGAAAGTAAATATAACCTTTTTCCAATTATTCAGATAATAATTTAAAGGTACAAATGATTATATAGGACTGCACAGGGAAAAAAATGCTGGGTTTTCATTATTGCTGTTTTTTTTTCCTTATGTTTTTGTCAGAGTTAACTTGAAGGGATCTCACATACTCAATTATTAAATAATCCACTAACTCTTAAATGTAACATATCTCCTTAATATCTGTGTCCATCTGTGATTTCATATTGTTGGATATCTTTTTAAAGTGGTAGAAGTAAAATGTAAATACTTGCAAGTAAATAAATTTACAGATATTATAATATAAAGTGCCAGATAATATTATGAAGTGATCAACTCATCTGAATTATTTAAAATAACCAAGAAAGTATTAAGAAGTCTATGCTTAGAAATTAAGCTTGGCAATGCCATTTTCAGATTATTTTCTTTTCTTAATGGATCTTTCATTTAAGTAGCCAAGCTAAATAAAGACTTTGTGGAAAGGAATCTGATTAAATTCCTTAAATCATTTCTGCTCCAACACACTTGATAACTAGTTTTACAATTTAGTGTCTGTCTTAGTTATCTTCCCAGCAGGTTATTAACAATTAATTAGCCATACTTCTCCAATGCTATCTGTGTTAGTCTACTAATTGCAGGGCAGGAAAATGGAATTTCCCTTTGTAAACAAATTGCAATCATGATCATTTGTTTTAGATAAGGCAATTCAAATATTCCTCTTTTTTTTTTTTTTTTTTATTTTTAATTTGCAGCCAGAAGGCAGAAATTGTATTTATGAATGATAGATGAAGCTGTTTATAAGTTATATAATATATATTAGAATAATTTAGTCCCAGACACCACCACCTCATTTTTACCCCTGCTGGCATCATATTCCTTAGTAAAATTTATGTGTGTGAGCATTTTAAATCAATTTCTCACAAGAGAACCTGGGCAGAATGTTAGATTAGCAACTATGATTACAGAATGAGCATAAAGTTCATATTTTCTGTCAAAATCTCAATTCTTTCTTTAAAAATCAATTTGCTTTTGTTTTTTAGGGTTCTAAGTTAAAATTATAGAAAATAATCCATATATTTTAATATTTACAGTCTTTAATATTTTCTTTGGTACTTGCTGTGCTTGACTTGTTCAATTCCTAGTTGTGATGATGGCTTACAATTCTTTTGCATGCTACTTATATTCATAGAATGATTTAGTTGGCATTAATCTTTGGTATTTTCTAGTCTAGCCACCTAATTTTATAGTTGAGAAAACTTAGGGGCAAAGAGAGATAATTTGAATTTTGAAAGGTCACTATAGCATGTACTATAGATTGACTCATTCACATGCATTCCAAAATTTTTATAGTTTGCCTTTCTAAAGAGCAAAGCCTGGGAAGCTAAAAGCAAATCTCCTGCACTGCAGCACCATAAATGATCAGGTGTGCTCAGATGCAACTTACAACTTGGATCTGAGTAAGTCCAGAAGGAGCTGGGGCACAAATCATCTATTTTAATAGTTTGGTTTGTAGCAGGTACTGTGCTACCCTGGAAACAAATTCACAGTGGTATCTACTTGGTCCCCACATTGTGGTTATGGGTATATTTAATTCTATTAAATCTTGTTCTGCTTAAACTATGTAGAACGCTTTCTGTTATCTGAATCTGAAACATGACTGATATGGTTAACAAAGAGACTAAACTTGCCTTTGAATAGAACCAGGAACTCTTAACTCATCCACAGTTGATAGAGAATAGAAAAGTAAGGAATTGGAAATTCATAGGAGAATAAGGATGTCAACTGATTATCTGAACAGAAATAGACAATGTATTGTTATATAGGGAAGCTAAGTGTTTTGCTTTTCTGTTTGATAGGGAAGTAAAAGCTAGTAAATGGACACAATAGGTAGATGGAGACACTGTGTTTATTGAATTGTGCTCTAAAGTTAAAATGAAAAAAAAATGAAGGCCATAAACTACTCATATTTAGGAGATAGTTAAAAAATAATCCCAGGATTATATATATATATATATATATATATATATATATGATGTAAGAATGTCAAGGTCAACAAAGTTTCTATCACAATTATGGAGGTTTCTGTATATTGCTGCAGACATGCAAACCAGATACACTGTAAGCAGAGCTGAGTGCTAATTTCATCACCCTTGCTTATAATCAGATATTCTTTTATTATTACATCATGCTTTCTTTAAATTATGTTGTAAATATTTTCCTCTTTTCTTGATTATTTACTATCACAGTATAGAGTGTAATTCACTCTTTGAATCAATTTAATTTATTTGTATCTTACTCTCTCAAAACTTAATTATAATCATCTCTCCAAAATAATATTTTTCTTAAGATAAACCTTGAGCAAAAAACTGTTTCATGTCATATGAAATTATTAATCCCATGTGCAATTAAAACTTTTAGAAGTTTTAATACTATTAATATAATGTGATAAAACTATTAGTATTACATGACATCTTTCAAAGCCTAAGTCGCATATACTCACAATCTGTGGATCTGGGGACTTCCCGTGCCATCCTTCTATAGATTAAAGTGTGAGATCTCAGCTCCACATGATGAAGACAGACTGGAGCCCAACACAAACACAAATCTGCTGCATGTGGGAGGATTTCTAAAGAACCCTAAATATTTTAAGAACATCTGCTCTTCTCTGGGCACCAACTTAGTGCTCCATATCAGTAAATGGAGAAATCTTGAAGTCTCCATATGCTCTTGAGAAGACCCCACAATTAACCTTCACCAGACGTACACAGCATTGCACACTCCCAGGATACCAGTCCCATGTGGACTCTGAATAGTGTTGCTTGTTGTCCTCTCCCTGGGAGAGTATCAGAACCAACACCATGAAACTTTATAATCCGGTTTAAGTTATTCACCAGAAAAGCTTTTTTTATTAATTTTTTTCTCAATACTTGGACTCTCATCCATATAATATATTGTTCTAAATATCTGTCATTTGGATCCAGTATCACATGGTCTTCTGATCACACTAAACCCTTCCACTGTAGGTTTTGTCACTAATGATCTGACAGCGTCAACACTGAAAATATTTTTACAATTTCTGAGCATTCACTTCAGCTATTGGTTTTGAGAAAGAGAAAAGGATCCCACTAAAATCAGGACCTGGCTTATCCTAACAGCTATGCCTTTGTGTTGCTAAGAGCTGATGTGACATTCAGAGTTAGGCCTCAGTGTTGTAATACTGAGCACAACAATTCCATAGACATAAACTTCAGAAAAAGTCACTCTATGATTGGTAATGGATAAAGATGATAACTGCTCTGTAATTTTGTATGAATAGCAGCAATAACAACAACCCGAGTATACTCCAAACCATTAATAAGCCCCCATTCCTAGCTAATACGTGTGGTTGCTTTTCTTTACCAATTACCTATTTGGTCTGCTTCATTTCTCTGCCTTACAGGTAAGTTTAATTGAGACACCTAGAATTAACTTGACTTGCTGATAGCATCCAATTCAAAGCAGTCTTACTTCCTCAAACCCTCCCCAAATCTCCTAAAATTAGCCGAAATCCTATACTATTACTTTCTAACACCATGTTACAGAGTTGCCCCAATGTTCCTCATGACATATAGTCTTGCTAATTACAATAAGTAATAAACCTAACTAGCTTGACTTACAGGTGTGCCCTTGGTGATCTTTGGCTCTAGGGGCAGAGGCAGCTCCAATAGTAACCTGATACTCCCCAAACCTCCCCTAAAGAAAGTGTATGCTACAGTACTTTCAATGGGTAGCTCTTTTTCTTCAACTCCCCATACACCACACTCGAAGACCTACAGATGACCACGTTAACATATGTTGTTAATTTGAATGATGTACATTACATGAATTTCTCTCTTGTTATTTAAAAGAAAAGCAAACCTTCTTTGAAGCAAAGCAATAAAAGTGCATTGGCCACTACCCTTTAGTGTTGGACTCTTTACAAAAGTCCTGATTACTATCCCCCACCCCTCATTACTGAGGATTATAGTACCTTTTTTACTGTCTTTCTTTACACCAATATGCCTGTCATGGTTCTGGGTCATTTAAAAATACTCTGTATTCTCACTTCTAAGGAACATGTTTTAACTGTAAACCCAGCTATCTGCTGCCATGGTGAAACTCTAGCCCATTGCTTCACAAGGTTTATCACATCAGTGCATGTATAAAAATTGATATCAATATGGTCTACTCATAAAGGGAGCTAGCTGCCCCAGTTTGCCTCACACCATCCATGTACTTCATACATGGGACTGCAGTGTGTTGTGGGCCCAGATGTTCTGACAGTCTCCCCAAGAAATCACATTGTCAGATTAAAAACTTGGTTGTCATCTGAAACCTGAGATTGAAACATCCCAATCTCTGACTGTTATTTCATATTTTTCCAGTTCTTTCTATCTAGCATCTCTCTCCCATAATTCTTGAGGTCTATCAGACCTCCAACTCACCAATCCTTTCAAGGCTTCCTTTCTTTCTTTACTTGGCTTAAATTTCGAGGTTCATCATTATAGCCACTCTTTTGTATATACCCTAAATTCACTGTAGTAAGTAATTTCATTTCACTCATGGAATTATGGTGAAAATTAAATTATATAACATTTATAAAGCTCTTAGATTAGAAATAGTAGATAGGTAGCATTAAATAAATGCAAATCACTACTGTTATTAATGTACTCCCCCAAATACACCTTAAGAATTAGTTATACCTAAATTGCTGAAGACAGAAGTACTTTTTTAAAGTTTTATTGAATTATATCATTCATACATGCACATACATAAACAATAAGTGTATAGTAAAAGTTGTGAATTTACATAACAAACATAGGTAGACTAGGTATACGTGAGTGTATATAGAATATATAGTATATAAATATATATAGTTATATATAAAATGCTGGTTCAAATATATTGGAATTTAATTTCTTAATCATTGGATTGTTCAAAGTGGATGTTTCTCACCAATTAGCACTCTCTCCCAGACAGTCATTTATGGACTAAGGTTTCTTCTATATTGTGGTACACCACTTCCAGTTAAGACATTTAAAAAAACAGGGGTCACAATCACATAGATTTAACTTTTTTTGTCTACTTTCCATTGACCACACTAGTCATGTGACCATACCTAGCTGAAATGAGGTTGGGAAATGTTGTTCCTGGCTCAGAAGCACTTTCAATTTATAAACTTGTAATATGGAAATGAGTAGATTTTGGTGGACAAATAGACATTTCTATAAAACATCTAAGAAACAAAACTGTTTATCAATGATCACTATATTAAACTAGGCATTATTTTCCACTTGTGTTTAATCCTTTTAATACTATCACCAACACTGTTAACAGGTGTTCTTATCTGCATATTATCACTATTCAATATATGGTGTCATTGCACTGTAAATGGTTGTTTTAATAAATTATGATGTGTTTTATAAGTTGATTATTTTTTACTTTTTTATTACCCCATATTTAGTAAAGATTCACTGTGTAATAATTTATGATTTAAATATGATACCTGTATTTATGCCAGATATCTTTATAATTAGTTAATACTCAGATAAATGAAAGAAAAAATATTATATTGAATTCACACAAAATTCACATAAAACCTGAAGTATTAAGCTAACATTAAAATGTTTTATACTTCAATAGGAATGTCACTGTGAATATTTCATCTTTTCAAGAATGTAAATTGAGATGGTCTTAAAAACATTTTAAGAACATTTACAACACTTTTAAGAAAATATGAGGTTGATCATAAAATGTCTGCTATAAGGTCTTCAAATTTTTAATTAAAATGAAGCACAAAATAAATGTGAAAAGTAAAATTCCATTAAGTCTTTAAAATATATTTCAGGAGAGAGCTAATTTGACTTAACTAGTGCATGACAGCAAGAAAGGTTTACAAAAAAATTCCTGAAAGAAATGTTTTGAGTAAAGAGCATATTGTGATGGCAGTCCTCATCACATATTGGAGAAGTATTCTTTTCCTTAATGTCTTATCTAAGGATGGATGCTGGCTTTAGATTTTGCCATTCTGGCATAGAAAATTTTGCTTTGCGTCATAATGAAAATTATCCAAGTGTGAAATAAAATGGCTGTAACTTATTCCCCAAAAGGAGCACCTTTATCACTTGGGCAAACACTTTAACTTGCAAGAGAATCCCAAGTAGACAAGTGCCATCCATTTAGTTGCTCGGGATAGTCTGGCATTGCTCATGGTCTACAAAAGGAGGAATAACTCTGGTTAACTATCAAAATGAAGTTCCCTCTCTTTTCTGATTTTGTCAGTAGACTTCTCTCCTTGATTGCAAAGGAAAGCAGTATTTTTGTTCAAATCAAAGAGTTAGGAAGAAAAGTAAAGGCTGTGAAAATGAGGTATGATGTCTAATTTGTAATGCCCCAGAGCACGTGGAAGAAACAAGTAAAAATCCTACTTTGAGACAGATCATGACATAATAGGCCTCAAATTATCCCTAACAAAAATTATTCAAAGATAATGTCTGGCAAAGTATCTAAGATAACTATACACACAAGGAAGTTAAATAACATAAGAGAGAATAAACAGAGAAAACAAAAACAAATGCCTGTGGGATGATTTGAAGAAATAAAAAACACATTTTAAGTACATGTAGTCTAAAGAGAATTTAAAGAAATATTGCCAGGTTTTATAATAATGCAAGACTCAAGACTAAACTATATGCTGTCTAGAAAAATATACTCTAAACACACAGTTTAAAAGTAAACAGGGTGAACAAATATATACCTGGCAAACACTAATCAAAGAAAACTTGAATGCCTATGTTAATCATACACAAACTTTAGTTTAAAACATGAAACATTATTTTAGATGAAGAAAGACATTTTATAATGAAAAAAGTGTCAAATTATCCAGGGTATATGACAATGTTAAATGTGAATTCACTTTAAACACAGCAACAAAATGTATGAAGAAAAGTATAAGCATGCAAAGAAAATAGATAAAATTACAATTACAGTTGGAGAGTTCCACAATAAGGCTATTAAAAATCTTAAATAAAAGAGACAGAACAGCAATTTTTAGGGAAATTATAAATGAGTCTAACTCCATTACATTGGGTAGCAAATATTCCAAAATAAGGCCCACTGACAGGGTGTCGGATTTCTGAGATTGTCTGCCTGCCTATGGTGTTTAGATGTCTCTAGAAGCCTCAGGAGCTCCCCTGTTGAAACATTGTTTACTATGGCAGCAAATGGATCCTGTTGAGACGTGAACAAACATAACCTCTGGAATGACCTCTCGACTCACTTTGAAATTTCTTAGCCATAAAAAAATCATTGTATTTAATATTTCACCATTTTGGCCAAGGTTTTTTTTCCAAATGCATGGCTAGTTGGTGCTTGGTAATAATCTCTTCATGCCAGGGAGGTACATCCATGTGAGTCATGTCCTATACCAGGCAGAGGTATGCTGTGTTTGGCTTAGAGAGAAGCTACATTTAGCAACAAGGACACCTTTGAGAGGTAAAGCTTAGGCAATATATAATACTAGGCTAAGTTTCAATTTCACAAGAACAAGGTTCATGAGTACAAGTAACAACTCTGCTGTGAGTCAGGGCTCAACCAGCATATGAACAAACTGAAGATTTAAGTCTCTGGGACATATATTTAATGAGTATAGTGCTAATTATAGGCTCAAATAAAATTGTCACTGTACATAAAAGATTTTACAGTGATGAAAGACATAATGAAAGAAATTAATTTATTTGTTATTTATTATTATTTTATTTTCTTATTTTTGGGATTTTTTGGCTTTGTTTTTTGGAGGTTTTGGATTGCAGAAGGGTCACAACATTGGCAGGTGAGGATAACTGGTGCAGGATATCAGTGATAGGAGGATGTGTGGAGAAGAGAGCACCTGGGGCATGCCTTTTGGCACAGGAATATGGTCAAGTGGTTATGGGGCATTGTCTTGGTGGTGGAGACCCACACACCAAAAGAATTTTGAATTCCCATCCTGGGGTGTCCTGCTGCATTCTCTAATAGAGTGGCAAGGGTACATGGGCAGTGCCTAGTGATGGAGGACAGTCCAAAGAATCCAGTGACTTTATCATTAAAAAGGTAAATTCCCCCAAATCACTGAAAGTACATAAGACACTAAAATTTAACCATCACCAAAAGTCTTATAATTATATTTTAATCTCTTTCATAGATTTTTAAAAATTGAATTTCATTTCTTTATTGTTTAAAATAAATTACCAAGATTTTTATGCATTTTCTAAAAAAAAAAATATATATCTATCTAATGTCTCTTTTCAAATGGTATATGACATTCTATATGCTTTTGTAATGCTTCCTCATTTTATTTGGTACACTCTTGAAGGCATAACAGCATGACCACCCTGCTACTAATGTACATACACCTCTCAGTATACCAGGAAAATTCAGTGACTTTTTCAATATTACTCAGGGCTCAGAGGAAACTCAGAGGGCAAAACATAGTTTTCTAGAGAGTATATGTTACATATATTGCTCTCTCTATGTAAGCCTGAAATGCTAGAAAGAGAGAAAAACAAAGAATACATATGGGGAACTTGGTGTAAGACTTTTGGAATGAAGGACCTCCAAACACAAAGAGAAATTTTTCCTACTTTTGACACTATATTAGTATATTTCCAAGGTTTCAAATTATGAAACAATATTATAATTATACTAGTACCTGTAGTGTATAGTTTACTTTGGAGTTCAATGTGATATACAGCACTATGTTGTTTTAATTTTTATCTATTAACGTATAAAACATACTCATCTTAAATTTTCACTTTTAACCACATTCAAATACATAATTGAATTGTGTTAATTACATCCACAATGCTGTAGTACTTTCACCATTCATTACCAAAACATTTCCATCATCCAAAATGGAAACTCTGTAACAATTTTGCATTAACTCCTCATTCTCTAACTTATTCCCAGCCCTTGGTAACCAGTATTCTAGATTGTGAGTCTATGAATTTGTTTATTCTAAATATTTCATATCATGAGATAATACAATATTTGTACTTTTGTTTCTGGCTTATTTCACTCATGCATGTTGTTACATGTATTAGAACATTATTCCCTTTTTACAACTAACTAATATTCCATGGTATGTATATACCATATTTTGTTTATCCATTTATCTGATGATGGACACTTGGGTTGCTTCCAACTTTTGACAATTGTGAATAATGCTGCTGTAAACTTTGGTAGGCAAATATTTGTTCATGTTCCAGCTTTCATTCTTTGAGTGTATACCTAGAAGTGAGAATGCTGGATAATATGGTAATTCTATACTTACATTTATAAATTTTTTTTTTTAATTAGAGAAGTTGTAGGTTTACAAAAAAATGTAGAAAATGCCGCATTCCCATTTACCCCCATTATTAATACTTTGCATTAGCATGGTACCTTCGTTAGAATTGATGAAAAAATATTATAATTACATTATTGATTATAGTCCATAGTTCACATTAACACCTTGCCTTAGCGTGCTACATTTGGTATAATTTGTGAAAGAACATTTTTATATTTGTGCTATTAACTATAGTCCATCAATTCCAATAGGGTTCACTGTGTTTTCCAGTTGTACATTTTATATTTTAATTTTTATTCTCACAGCATTGTGAGTACAATTAACAACACTGAATTGTATATGTGAATGTGGTTAAAAGGGGAAATTTTAGGTCATATGTATGTTACTAGAATAAAAAATATATACTTAACACTTTGAGGAACTGCCAAAATGCTTTCCATAGCAGCTGCAGTGTTTTACATTCTCACAAACAATAAATAAGTATTCCTGTTTCTCCACATCCTCTCCAACACTTATTTTCAGATTTTTTTAAAAAATAGAAGACATTCTAATGGGTGTAACATGATATTTAATTGTGGTTTTGATTTGCATTTCCCTAATGGTTAATGATATTGAATACCTTATCAAGTGCTTTTTTGGCCATTTGTATATATTTGGAGAAATGTCTGTTCTCCATTTTTAAATTAGGGTTTACCTTTTCTCATTGAGTTGTATCATTTCTTTGTATATTCTGTATATTAAATCCTCATCATATATGTGATTTCCAAATATTTTATATGATTCTATAGATTGTCTATATACTTTTATGATGAATTCATTTTATGCACAAAAATTTTTAATTGTGATGAAGTCTCATTTTCATAATTTGTTTCTTTATTGCTTGTGCTTTGGGTAAGAAACCATTTCTTAATATAAAGTCCTGAATATGCTACCCTATGTTTTCTTCTAGGAAGTTCTCATTTTGTATTTTTATATGTAGGTCTTTGATGAATTTTGAATTGATTTTTGTATATGGTGTGTGGTAGGGGTCCACCTTTACTAATTTGAATATGTATATCCAGATTTCCTAACGCCATTTGTGAAAGAGACTATTCTTTCCCCATTGAGTGGACTTGCACCCTTGTCAAAAATCAACTGACTGTAGAAGTAAGGGTTTATTTCTGAACTCTCATTTTGATTCCATTGCTCTATATGTCTGTCCTTATATATGCACCATGCTGTTTTGATTACTGTAGCTTTTTTTAAGATTTAAAATTGGAAAATTTGTGTTCTCCAACTTTGTTCTTCTTTTTCAAGACAATTTTCCTCTGACCCTTCCATGTCAACTTGATGATTGGGTATTTAACTTTCTGCAAAGAAAGCTGTAAGAATTTTTATTGTAATTGTGTCGAATCTGTAAATCACTTTGGGCTGAATAAATAGTTTGGCAATTTAAGTCTTCCAATCTATGACCATGGAAAGTCCTACTATTTATTTAGGTCTTCTTTGATTACTTTTAGCAATGTTTTGTAGAATTTTATACATGAGTCTTTTAATCCTTGGTTAAATTAATCCTAGATATTTGATTCTTTTAGTTGCTTTGTAAATGAAATAGCATTTGTGATTTCCCCATCAGATTGTTCATTATTAATGTATAGAAACACTAATGATTATTCAGTGTTGCTCTTGTACTCCTCCACTTTACTAAATTTGTTTATTGGCCCTAGTAGCATTGTTTTGAATGTTTCAGGATTTTCTATATGTATGAGCATGCCATTTGAAAATAAGGAAAGCTTTACTTCTTCCTTTCTAATTTGGATGGCCATTATTTATTTTCCTTGCCAAAGTGTTCTTTCTAGAACTTCCAATGCAATGTTGAATAACAGTGCTGACAGTGAGCATCCTTGTCTTGTTCCTGATATTAAAAGGAAAGTTTTCGATGTTTCTCCATTGAGTGTGATGCTAGCTGTTGGTGTCTCAGATATGGCCTTTATGATGTTGAGGATGTTTCCTTCTATTATTAGTTTTCTAAATGCTTTTATTCAAGAAATAGTTCTGGAGAACTTCCCTGTTGGTAAGAGTGTAGAATGGTGCAGCTGATGTGGAAGACCATAAGGCAGTTCCTCCAGAAGTTAAATATAGAGCTACCACACAATCCAGCAATACCACTCCTAGGTATATATTTCAAAGAATTGAAAGCAGGCCCATAAAGAGACATTTGCACACTGATGTTCATAGTAGCATTAGTCACAATAAAAAGCAACAACCCAGGTATCCGTAAACTGATAAATGAATAAATATAATGTGGTACATGCATGCAATAAAATATTATTTAGCTGTAAAAGAAATGAAGTTGTGATGCACATGAAAACTTGGATGAACCATGAGGATAGTATGGAAAGTGAAACAAGCCAGACACAAAGGACAAATATTGTATGGTCTCACTAATAAGAATTAAGTATAATGAGCAAATTTAATAGCTAGAAGATTGCTCACCAGAGGATAAAATAAGGATAGAGAATGGAGAGCAGTGACTTCATTTGCACAGAATTGGTAATGAGGTTGATTGTAAATACTTGGAATTGGATAGAGGTGATGATAGCATATAGGTAGAGTGAATGTAATTAGCATTACCAATATGGGAGTATGATTGTGATTGTGATGAGAGTGCTAATTGGACCATCCACTGATTAAGAAATTAAATTCCAATATTTAAACCAGTATTTTATATATAAAAAAATGTATATATACGATATATTATACATACACTCATATATACCTATTCTACCCATGTAAAGCAAACCTAGATTAAAAAACCACACAATTTCAAGTTATTAATTGCTTCTTCAATTTTCAGGAGATGTTTGAGAAGATTGGTTTTAATTCTTCCTTGAATGTTTGGTAAAATTCACCAATTAAGCCATCTGGTCATGGACATTTCTTTATTGGGAGGTTTATTGAATGATTTCATCTTTTTACTTATTGAAACCTTCTATTTCTTATTGAGTCAATGTAGATATTTGTGCATTTTGAGGAATTTTTTTTTTATGTGGTACAGTTATTCATAGTAACATGTTTAAATCACTTTTATTTTGTGGGGTAGGTAGTAATATTATTTGTGTCCTCTCTCTTTTTATATTGGCCAGTCTTCCTAAAGTTTTATCAATTTTATTGATCTTTCCAATAGCCAAGTTTGGTTTCATCATTTTCTCTATTGTTTATTTATTCATCCAGGCTGCCATCTGATAAACTGGCACTGAAATACAAACAACCCTGTATACATATAAGGATTCCTATGCTCCTTCCAAAACAGTTCCAGGGATCCACAATGAAAGGGCAGGCTGGTTCCACACTGCACAGGGGAGGGAAGGCATTGGTGAGGGGACAGCAAGGGTATCACATGCTTCTTCTCTCATTTTTAAAGCTGTAGTTTCTTCATTTGGCACTCACCCTGTTACCGAAAACTCTTTACTATTTTACAGAGTTTTGAGGAGGATGGCTCTGCCATATTTTGCCAGTTGTTTAAAGAATATGGTAGGGTGGAGGAACACAACCCCCTATAGAGATGTATGCTGCCATTTTGGTTGACCTGACCCAAAAATGTTATTGAGATATGCCTATGTTTTTAATGTATCATTAGCACATTATTTTTAATCAATAAGTACATTATTTCATTCATATATTGTAGGGATATACTGATATACAACAATTCCTCTCATCTATTAAATTGTAGTTGGAGATCTGGGTTTATATTATTAATTTAAATTATCAAAGAAAAACTGACTTTTTAAAGTACATATAATTTAATATGACATGAACTTGACATCTAAGTTCAATCAATTAGCTTGTATTAGTCATTGTAAAGCTTGTATTTTTTTTGAAATAATGTATACATAGTTCTAATCAATTTATTACTGTACATTCCAGATTTTTGTTTTGATTTTGCCATTTGAAAAAAAAAATACAACAAAGTTCACATTTGTTTTGTTTGAACTAAGCAATAGTAGTTATTGGTAAATGTCCAGGTATAAAATTATAAAATATCAGTTTATGCATATATTAAAATCATTGCTAATGCAGAGGGAAAAACAAAAGGACAAATGAGTCAAATTTTTAATGGAATTGTGGTAAGTCACTGATAAATAGTATTTTATCACATAAGAAGTGATCTAAAAGATTAAGGAATGGTGAAGAAAGAATAGTAATAAAAATGAATTATAAAGTTAAATTATAGATAACAATATATATTTCAAACATTCAAAGTGTGTAACTATTTTCATCTCAATGAAGGTATTGCGTTCAACTTATTTAGCAAAATCTCTGCATAGTTATATCAGAGCAAAATACAATAGCATATATGTGGGTGGAAGATTCTTGGGTTAAGAGTAGGAAATTATATTTTCACAAAATGTATGTATGAAAAATATGTACAAGAAGAGAAAATATATTACTAAATATTGTACATAAATATATTTATCCTGTAAATATACCCTGCTTTTATTAAAATTCAAATATTTTCAAAGTAACCTTTTTCCAACTATTATTTTAGAGAGTTGGAAACTTTTCATACTGTGACAAAAGTCTCTATAAATATAGATGAATAAACTGTTTCCATTTTGGAAATATGCCAACTCAGGTTGCTTAGGCATATTTATTTTGTAAAACAGAAGAGATAAAATATTTAAATCTGAAAGTAAAAGCAAAATGAGTTACACAATTTTCCTTAAGAATTTTATATTATGTTTTTATTACACTTGTAGTATAAAATCTTCTTAACTAAAACTTACTATCTTAATCAGAGGTCTGCAAATATTTTCTCTAAATGGCCAGAGAGTAAATATTTTAAACTTTGTGTGCCAAGGGACCTTTATTGCAAATACCTTTGTAGAAGGAATGTGGCCAGAGGCAATACATAAACAAACAGATGTGTCTGTGTTCCAATAAAACTTGGTTTACAAACACAGGTGGCCAGTTAGCTTTCTCCTGCAGGGTGTTTTCCAACCCTTGATCTTAATGATGAGAGAATGTGGAATGTATAATGTTTATCCATTGTCGGTAAAAGAAGAGGTGGGGTGGAAGAGATCAGATGGGGGAAATAAATAGCAAGATTGTACTTTTAAACCCAAATATATATTTAGAAAATTCTAAAAATATTACTGGTCTAAACAGGGAAATAAAAACAAAATTATCACACTGGATTAAAAAGCAAACCACACTTGAATGGAATAAATTTATATAAACAGAGTAAGTTGAAAGTTAAATGTTTGAAAGAAGATAAAAAATGCAGTCCTAATCATAAAAAATCTATAATGGCTATTTTAATATAAGAAAATATATACTTCAGGAGAATTACCAGGGACAAAGATATAAATTTAATAATGAAAATATCCATTAATCAAGAAGAACTGACAATCTTAAATGTGAATTTACTTAATGCCAGAGCTTTAAAATACAAGAAGCAAAAATTGACAAAACTAAGTGAAAAAAAGTAAAATAGTAAATCCACAAATAGAAATGGAGATTTCACTAAACCCTTCTTCTCAGTAATTAATAGAAGAAATACAGAAAATCAATAAGGCTTTAGAATATTTAAACAGTACTGACATATAATTTAACCTAATTTACATTTTAAACATTTCCACCCAACATTGCAGAATACATATTCTTCTCATTTACAAATGGAACAATCACCAAAATTGATCAAATTCTGGGTCACAAAAATAAAGTCTTAATAAATTTCAATAATTTAAATCATAAAGATTATATTCCCTGAACAAAATGGAATTAAATTTGATTATAAAAGGCCAGATGTCTTGGAGATAATCAAATATTTGAATACAAATAACTCATTACTAAATAATCCAGGATACAAAGAAGTTATGGAAAAAGTAAAATATTTTACTCCAAGCAATGATGACAATACAATTAATTCATATATGTGTGATGCAACTAAAACAATGTTTAGAGCAAAATTATAGTTTTAAGTACTTACATTAATAAAAAGTTCTAAAATCTAACATCCAAAGCTTCAATCTTAATAAATTGGAAAATGAAGAGAAAAATAAACCAAAGAGGCCTGAATTATTAAAATAGCAAGAATGATTAAAATAATAAATATAGTAGAAGAAATCAATAAAATGAAACTGGACAAATAGAAAAAAATCTATAAAACCAAAAATACTTCCTTTGTTTAGGAAAAAAAAGGAAAAAAAAAGAAACTTTTAACTGGATTGATCAAGAAAGAAAAGTTGACATATATGAATGTCATATATGAAGACTGTTGCAGTTTGCCACGGGGCTACCAATGCAAAGTACCAGAAATCTGTTGGCTTTTATAAAGGGGATTTATTTGGGGTAAAAGATTACAGTTCCAAGTCTATGAAATGTCCAAATAGAGACATCAGCAGAGATATTTTCTCACCAAAGTCAGCTATTGTTGAGGCAGGCTAGAACAGGGACCTGTGGGGAAGGAAAAGGTGCTGGGGAAAGGAATTAGGACAACAAAGATAAAATAGCCAATCCTATGTGAACTTCCTGCTGGCAGTCGCCCATCTGTGCCTTTGCCTGCAATGGAGAAATACCAACAACAGCATAAAGTCTTGCCAACAAAGGAGAAGGCAACCACCCAAGGTCAGATGCCTAAATTCAACAGATAATGAGAAGCCCATTCATATCCCTCCCCTGACCTCCACCCAGGATGGCAGACACAGAAAAACAATGAAAAGGTTGCAACTCACAAGCTTTCATGGAAGGCGGGTGGGGGGCCAGCCTTAATAAAGCCATGTCCCCAGCACTAAGGTGCATCTCCCTCTTAAGCACAATGGCACTCCCATCTTGAGTGTGTAGTTTTGCTTTACATCAGGGGTTCTTAAACTTTTTTCTTCTCAGAATGTAGTATCAGATAGTTTTATGACACTCAACTAGCATTGGGTCTAATAACTACCGTAATTTCAAAGTGTGGATGAGTATAAGCGGTTTTTCTAGATATGAAACAACTGTAATGTGATGTGAAATGAATACTACTGTAATTTACTGCATACATTCATAAGTGAAGAAAATGCTAGATTTCAGTTAGAGGTCAGAGATAATAAAGAGACTAAGCTGATTTTTTTCGATTCAAGCTCATGGACCACCTGGAATCTTTCCACAGACCACTTGGAGGGAGGTCCGTGGACCCCTGGTTAAGAACTCCTGCTTTATATTAAATTCTTTGCCTTCTTACTGAAACTGATGGTGCATCCTTGAATTCTTTCTCTCAATGTGGCCAAGGATGTGGAAACCCACCTAGGAACAGTATTGATACTGGCATGTTGTCACATGGTGAAGCAAGAAAACCACCATGATCAGCTGAGTTTTCAGCCTTCCCTTCTAGAATCTACCATCTCTTGGAGCTCAGCTATGAGCATCTTGGCATAGGGCTTGTCTCTGAAGGCTTCTCTCCTTGCAGTTCAGCTGTGGGCAAAACTGGCATCTTTTCTCTCACACAACAGAATCAAACATGGCAGTTCCCTTTCTTCTGTGTTTGTCTGTGTGTGTTACTTGGGGATGAATTGGGGATAAGAAATAGGAAGTTAAAGCTTAAAATGCCACCAGGTTCCTATTTAGAATGACAGAAATGTTTCTGTAATGTGTGGTGGTGATTATAGCACAGCATTGTGAATATAATTAACAGCATTGAAATATGTACCTTAAAGTGATTAATAGTGGAAATGTTAGATGTATATATGGTAACAGAATAAAAATTTATATATATAAAAAAAGAATGAAAAATCTGATTATTTAAAGAAATTTTTAATGTATTTTAAAACTTTCCCACAAAGAAAATGCCAGGTCCAGATGATTTCAGAGGTGATTTTTATCATGTCTTTATGGAAGACATAATACTAATTTCATATGAACTCTATCAGAAAGTAGAGATGTGACCTGTCTCAACTTGTTTGGAGAAACAGGCATTATAGTAAAATCTAAGAAAGAAAATATAGCCAACATCATATGCAATGGCAAAAGAATAAACTCTTTCAACCTAAGATCAGAGACAAAATAATGATGTCGGTTTTCAACATGTCTTTACAACTGTTTCCAACATTGTTCTGAAGGTCATATACAATGTAATGAGGCAAGAAAAATAAATACAGGACAAACAAATTGGAAAGGAAAAACTGAAATAATTATATGTATAGATAATAAAGTAATGTAGGTGGAAAAGCCTAAGATATCTAAAAGAAATATCCGTCAGAAATTGTAAGTGAATTTAGCAAGGCTATAACATAAAGGTCAACATTCAAAAATTGTTATATATACATAGAAAAACATGCTTACAAATATACAAAAATGCTTATATCTAGCAATTAATAAATACCATTTATAATTATTAAAAATGAAATATAAAGAAATGTTTAAAAAGTAAGTATTGTAACATGTGGTATACTGATGTTCAAAATCTTGCTGAGAGATTCAAAGATTTAAATGACTGAAGAGATACACCATATTTATATATAGGGGAGTCTATATTGTTGAGAGATCCATTCTCCCAAAGTTGGTCTGTCTTATCAATACAGCCCCCATCAAAATTAATTTTTTAAAATTAACAAGTTGCTTCAAAAATTTACATGGAAATGCAAAGGATCTCAATAGCCAAAACAATTATGAAAAAATAAATTTACAAAGCTGTATGACTTAGTCTTATTTCAAGATTTACTAGTAAGATACAGTAGTTTAGCCAATTTGGATGATCTTATGGTACTATACATTAATTGAAAATTAGCAGTACCACTGGTTTGCAGTGTTTTCAGGTATTGCAATTCTGCATATTATAAATAACCACAGTTATTTTCTCTTCTTTGGCTAACTGTGAATAGTTTGAGTAAAATAGAAAACATAGAAGGAGATGAAGTAGTAATAAAATAAACAGATATTGCCTTTAATAATGCTATATATTCAAATATTTTGGGGTATATAATGTTAGGTATCACAGAGTATGATATAAACTTTGGCTTCTCAGTAACTCTTATTCCCATCTTCAGTGACTGATTTGTTTCTTTATTAAGTAAAACTTTTGAAATTATGTTATTTAGATATATAAATAGCTGTACTTCCCCTTACCTACTGTTGTGTTTAAGAATGAGACTAAAGTATATGCAATATAAAATAATCAAGCCAGAAATGTCAAGATAATGCTTGCACAAATGAATTTTACAAACTTAGATTCTTAAGTCTTAAAGATGTATTCATTGTCATGATTTTTCAGGTAACTTCAAATTTGTACAATTTTTTTTTTTATTCTTGGTGTTTGTAACATTTTCAATTTTGCCCTTGTAATTTTAAAAAAGTTAAAAGGATAACAACAAAACAAGCAAAAAACTTTTTTTTTTTTTAAGAATGTATTTTTCTCTATCCATTTTAAGCAAATTTTATTGGAATGTAGTAAAGAATCTTGTGTATACGTTGATCATTTTCAGCTCATGAAATGTTCTTAAGCTATTTCAGATCCCTATATGGATTGGTTCACAATTAAATGCCCTCATTATCTATCTGTTTTTCTCTCTGCA
Source organism: Tolypeutes matacus (assembly GCA_026826555.1). Taxonomy (NCBI): domain Eukaryota; kingdom Metazoa; phylum Chordata; class Mammalia; order Cingulata; family Chlamyphoridae; genus Tolypeutes; species Tolypeutes matacus. The sequence continues at coordinate 41,961,096 of JAKSZT010054334.1, read as the reverse complement.
TTTTAATCTAGTCATCCTGTTCTTCTAGTTTCATTACCATATCTCAAATTTCCCAACACATCTCTAGTTAATATTCCATTAAAAATGTTATTCTTTCATACTGTCAGAATTTCGAGTCTATTGCAATTTTGGTTTCTTTTCAATACATTCTAGTTCACCTAGATTCTTTTTCACCTAGGAACATTGTCTTTGTGTCTGCTAGTTCCTGCTTCCACAGTTACTTTCTCTTTTCTTATTCACTTCATATATGAATAGGCTTTTTTTCTCCAAACTTATTTTTTTTACTCTAAGGAACCATATTCAGAGGTCCTCTTTTTCATGACTAAACCGATAAAACCTTAGTGTTTTCCACTGGTAAGTTATTTTTGATTTCCCATTCTGTGCCTTGCCTATCTTTGATGCAGAATTACAGCTGAAGTCTGGGTTGAAATGCATGTATTCTGTCCCAATGTCCAATGACTGACGTGTATATATATATTTGATGATGTGCTGGTGGATATAAGTAGAATGAACTTAAACCCCACAGTTTGATTTCTAGAAACTCATGATCAATGGACTATATAGAGACTTATTGAAAATTAGGACTTTGCCCCAGATATTCCTAGCCACAGTATTCCACTACATTATTTGTGTTAATTTTATACTTCTCAGAACACTGTCATTGTAACTTACTCTCTTTTTTACTATGGCCTAGTCTGTAACTATCCCTAAAATTTGGTTTGTGGTTATTGACATTTCTAATCAGTTCTCTGACCATTATAACCATCATAGTTGAAACAGAGTTCTATACTGAAAGAGATTTTATTTTATCATCAGTTCACTCCCCATGGCTTCTTCATTTTGATTAATCTCTTGGCTGTCTGGATTTCATTTAAATATTTTCCTGCATGATTGAATATACCTTCCAATTTTTTTTATACTTGAATAATAATTTAGATGACTTTAACCTTTTTTCCTTATGAATTTTTGAATATAGCTTTATTTTTTGTAGTGAAATTTGAGGCTATTTCTACCACACTTAATCAAAATTACTTAAGTGATATATTCTTATTAATTGGAGCAATAGAAAATATAATTCATATTATTTTAATTTAACATAATAAAAGCATTTTTATGTTTCAAAAATACCATTGTATTTTGTACAGGTAATAGGAAATTAATAATTAATGTTTGATAGTTGTTGTCTTTTATTGAATAATATTGATTATTTAGTCCAAATTTCTCCATTTATTTTTCTTCAGTAAAGAAAGAGGTGTTTAGAGGACAAAAACAAACTAGAAACTGTATTTCCTAGTTTAATTCCTGAACTTATCTAGTGTTTAAGCTTGAATTTAATGTTTCTATTTTGAAAGAAATGCTTTTTAACATATAGTGTCAATAATATAAAAATACACTATTTAATCATTGTTAAAACACAAACAACGAATAGACTGTTAAAATATATTAAGTATATTTTGTTTGAAACACAGAAAATAAATCATTTATTAAGGAAAATTGAATTATATTGGCTAAACTAAATAAATCATATTTACCTCACATGTGATCTGTGATAACATTTCATTTATTTTGATTTTGATTTTAATGGCTAAATCTGTGCATGGCTAAAGTTTGATGGTGTGTATTTCCAAAGTTTACATTTCTCTGAAGAAATGGCTTAAATGACTTCAAATAAAACTGACAAATAGCATGTACAGTAAAAATATCCAGTTAATATTACCCTTGGGATAGAAAGTGTAATAATATGCATACAAGAGGTGAATCTTTAGTTTAAAATGTCATTCGTAGCTCAACTATGGCATATTAGTTTCAAATTCATAAAAAAATATAATAAATTGATTTGTAATGTCAAAGTTAGCTAATATGATGGAAAAAAATTAAAAATCCTATTAGTGAAGAATCAGTATATTGAAAATGTAAATTGCTACACTGCATTTAAAAGAACAATATAGTTCATTTTAAATTCAATTGAGTTAGTTTAAAAAAAATCCAAATGGGGGCATTAACATTATAAAATAAAAGAGGTTCATGTCTTTGGATATTATAGTGCTATTTATTCTGACATGTTAAATGCATAGCAATGTGGTATAATTAAAAAATTACATATTAATACAATTAAATTAAAATACATAATGTTATTTTTTTCTACACTTTATTTTAAGTAATTTCAACTCTATACTGCTATTTTCTAGGAGACCTTTGGGAAAGAACTGATTTAGCTTTAATGAAAACTGCAAATGAAAGCTAAACCATATTTCATTCTATGTATGTTGCCACATTTTGTTGTAAACATTTGTTTTCAAAATTATTATACTTTATTTCAACTTTAAAAAATAAATTTTTTGCTATCATATTTAATAATGTAAATCTCCTCCACAAATTGAGGTGTTTTAACCTATTAATTAGTGGTAAAATATAAATAGATGTTAAGCTTTGTTCTAAGTCAATCTGAAACTGTTATTGCAAAGTGTAGTCTATTTTGTACCAAAAGTTTGATATTAATAAATAATGCTATTTCACGAGGTTATAAAATTATGAAACAATTTGAAAACTGAGTGTCCTCTGTCTTATATGCATGTATGTGTGTATGTTTGTTTTCACACATACATTCTCACACAAACATACTGAAGCATTCAAACCTTTTTCTTGTGCCCTCAAACTGTTTATGTTCGAACCCTATCAAGTCCTTTCAAAATGTGTTGTTAGTCTTGTTATTTATATTTCATGCACAGTTCACATTACATTCAATCCTCTAAATGTGACTTTGACCAATAGGTGAAATGATGAAAAATGTTTCTTTTAAGAAAGCTATTTTTCAGTTAGATGCACAATTCACATATTTAAGACTATTGAATCATTTCACTGAATTATGAATGAGATATTTGGGGGACAGTTTTATACATTTTTTCTAAATAATTTTAAACTTTTAAGATAGTTGTAAAAATAATACAGACCTTACAGAGAAAACTCCTACATAGTACAGTCTCATTATTTTAAAGATTAAGTCAAACACCACCATCTGTAGACTTTCTTCCATCCCAACCAAGTAGAAGGAAATCATTCTTCCTATGTCTATGTATCCATAGATCCTACCCCCCCATACTTTTACCCAAGCACACTATTTAACTGTATTTTTTCATTTACGCATTCCTCTTCTCCACCATAATATTGAGTCTTGAGGGCAGGACCATATCTTATTAAGAACTTTGTATTGACTTAATAAATATTTGTTGAATAAACAAATATAAAACAAAGACCATCTGATGATCTAAGCAATCATCGGAGCTTCTGATTTATTTTTTTAAATGCAACAAATTTTTAAATGCTATAAAATATCATTTTCAAAACTGTATCAAAAAGTGAGTGCACTTAATGACATTCAATCAGCTCATAACAGAGCGTGTTTAATGAACTAGTAGTAGAGAAAGTCAGTAGAAGGAAGGCAGAGAAACTTTGTCTTGCAAGGGCCATAACCAGGGGCACATGATCATCTGGCAGCCTTTCGATGTTTTACCTATGGTCAGAAATGTACATGGTAGGAACTCCAGGGATCTTTCTGATTCTTCGCTTAAGGTCTGGATCAAGCGTGGCCACAAATATAACACTTGTGCTGAGTTACTCTTGGTACTAAGCAGTCATGTGCATAGGTTCTTTTGTGTGTGCATGGTAACCCTTCAAATCTTGGATCCTTGGCAATCCTTAGAGCCACTCGATACTTCTGTCCCACTTGGCTCAATTTCAGTCATGACACAGTTATAAAAGGGATACTCTTGGCATACAAACAGCCCATCATCAACTGCACTAAATCCAGTTTGTCTTTAATGGAAACGTTGATAATGTCGCTATCAACCAGAATGTGGTAAGGTGGGCCCAGCTGTGTATTATGTTGGAAGAATAAACAGGGAGAGTGTTGGGGCATTTCTCTTTCCTTGAGTGCACTAAGATCTTTGTATTTTTTTCTTTTTAGATTTTAATCTATCCTTTTCTTTAAACCTCTGATCTCTGAGACTAAGCATTTGCTTAGCATAATAAGCGAATAAGCATACTTCCCTCTCCTTGCTTTCTTTTACTTCCCATGTTCACGCTGCACTCTCATTCTTACTTCCCCATATTGGTGTTTTAAATTCAAATATTGTATATACCATTGGATCAATTTAGAAGACCTGTACAGAAGCGAAATAATTTACGGATATGCTGTGCTTTTGAAGATCTCCTTTATTTGGGTAGTTTTAATATTATTCTGTGTATAACTTTGAATGAAATATGTTCTTTGCAATATCATTTCTCAGAGACAATTGTTTTAGAAAAATGAGAAATTGTCATACAATTATACCAGTATTTATCAACACATTGATATTTGTATGTCAAAAGCAGACATATGTAAATCTATCTAATTCTATGTTATCATTTGTTATTAATTAAATCCGGGTTGTTCCGTGTTGACAATTTTAATGGTGAAAAGAGGCTTCTGCAGTTAATTTTCTTCATGGCATGTAGTGTAAAGTGCATCATGCTTGCAGTGTCATACCAGTAAAAGGGACTCTTACTTTGCCACCTCCTACACTTTTTTGAACTTAGCTTGGCTTTGAGTTACATAATGTGTAATTGTGTTATAATTATGGTTTAAATACATATATCCCATACAAAATTGTAAGAGTCATGACATTAAGATTTTACATTGAATTCTTAGTGCCTAGGATATCATGCCAGATATATCATCAGCTATTAATTAATGCTTCATACATGAGTAAAAATGTGTGTGAATAGTATTATTTCTGAGAATTTTTATATCTACAACTATCTTTTATCAGTCTGTGAATTGCTGCACAATAATTCCTTTGCATAACTTCCTATTGCGTACTCAGAATTTTTCTCCCCAGATTGACATCAATCTTGTGTCTTGCACTGATGAAATATTCCAATATTTTTCATCTGATTTAACTTGGCCTCGAGTGTATCATAATTAGGTACAATTTCCTCATTTTACAACCAAATCACCATGATCTTCAGAGAAATAAAATGACTTGTCCAGTACATATCACAAATGTAGAGATAAGATTAGAACACAAGATTAGGGATTTCAGAAATCTGCTCTACACCCCCAATTTTGTTTCCTCCATGGGAGCTAAATTGGAATTTAATGCCATTGTCCAAGGGAACCTGATCACTGGCTGCCTTCACTTGGCTGGTTGAGGGTCGTCTTTAGGAACCAAACCCTAAGCCTCAGTAACTAGTCTTTGGGTATGAGCACCATCACTAAAAAACCCCTGTCTCAGAAGCCCCATGAACATTTTTGTATATGAGTATGTGTTTGGTAGGATTACCACAATGACACAGAAAGTCTACCTTAATTTCTTCTTGTTTGCTTTATTCCATTCATTCTCTCTTTCTCTGTCCCCTACCTCATGTGTACCCCTATATCCCAACATCATCAGTTTTGCATCTTCTTTATCATCTATACACATGACAGTTAATATTAATGGTTCTACTTCGCGGGTAATAGTCATTAAATTGGATCATAGGGAAAAAAAGCAAATGAGGGATTGGAATATGAAAATGGCTCACTAATGCTGTCTGTAGTGATGCTTTACAAAATAAGCCATATAAAAATGCCCCTTACGAGCTAAATATATATTGGCTTCTACCTGATTTGATGAAACATAAGTGAATCTGAAATAAAATACACTAGTAAAATTGAACTGTAGAATCATGTAAAGGTAATGAGAGGAACTAAAGAGAATGCTTGAAGGGAACTTATTAACGAACTTATCAATGAAAGGTAAGTATTTGAGTTATTAAATAAGTATAGTTTTCAGTTAATATTTATTATTAAATTTCATCACTGTTTCATGTGGGGAATAAAACTTCGCTTGAAACCACTGCATATCTGTGGCATATCACTCTAATAGAAATGGCATCTATAAACCTAAAGAAACAGACTTGTGATCTTCTCTCCCAAATAACTTTCCATTCTGCAAATTAAGAAATATATATATATATAGTGCATGGCTGTGTATATCTGTGTCTGAGTGTGTAAGTTTCTCATATGTTGCACAATTATCATTAGCTTTAGCAAGAGGAAAAGGAAAAAATGTTTTTTATGAAAAAGTTTTCTGTTTTGTTATCCATATTGAAGACAAAGTACTCATAAGACTAGTGGGGACTCTGAGAATACAGATGACACTTGCTTTATATGACTGGAGGTAAACATAGTGTAAGAATGTGCTGGACGCTCTTGGATAGTGACTATCCATTTCCATCAATGTCAAAAGCTATTTTCTTTTTCTCTGGCAATATGAAGACAGCTCTCAAGGTTCACCAGAAAGCCAAAAATTTACTGAAGCTGGCCTAGATCAAAATCAGCCTCAGAGTGAAATGTGGATAACATGAATTTCCTTGTTAAAGAATGAAATTATCTCTTTAAAAACAACCTATATACAACCATGGCGACTACCAGGCCTCACTTCTATAAGGACAAGATTCATAGTTACTTGCAACAACATTGACACATTGATCTTTCTCCTCTATTAGAAACCACCCATGCTCTCGAGAGACACCCACTTCTCTGTCTGAGAACTTATCAGGCCTCCACAGGATGGGAGTCCAACTCCTTCCCACTCATTGTGTGGGTCTCCACCACTGATACAATGCAATATGACAAAATGATCACTTGCATCTTCTCTAGAGTACTTCCCCAGATGTGCCCTGTCCAAAATGCCCCTTCGTCCAACACCCTAAACCAAGTAACCCTTCCTTGTCATATTGCCAAAAGAGCTTTCCCAACATTGTACTTGCAACCACACATCCACCAATCCCCAGTGTTCACCTGCTCCCTCCCCCGACCCTCCCCCCAGTTCCATGGACCACCCAAGAGGATAGAGTATTTATTAATATATTTTTTTAAATATCAAACTGAGGATAGAGTGGTTTAAACAAAACATTTGAAATAAATTTATAATATTGGAACCCCATTATATAAATGATATAATAGCTTTAGCTAGGATTATTTTCCAGTAACCACCAAAGTTCTTGAAGGAAAAACATGCATAAAATAATTTATTGGCATGAAATATGGAGTTAATTCTATTGCCATAGTAAAAATAATTTAACTAAAATACTTTATTTTAAATTTCAGATTTATTCATGGTATGCTTTCCCCATTTGGGTATTAGAGGACTTTGTTTTTATTTGACATGGTATCATTAGATTGGTTACTCTAAGAATTAGCAGTCAGAGGACTTGAGTCAAGCAAAGGCTTTCCGTTAAAGAATGCAAACAAATTTAAAGCTTTATCATTTGGTTTGCATTTAGGTTAAATCTAGTCATTTATTACAATCAGTTCTCAACTCATATTTTGGTACTCTGTCCAAATTTATTAAAGGAAACTTCTTCCTCAACTTATAAGGGCCTACTTAAAATTCTTGAGTTTTAAAATAAATATATATGTAAATATAAAGAAAACTGTAAAGAAAATAAATGGCTCATTTAATCTTACTGATTTTTAACAAAAATTATCAAAGATTTAGAAATGAGACAAAATGTTGACAGCAAGTCCTTTCAGTATCATTCATCAATTCATGGATTTTAAATTTGACTTATTTCATCTAGCCAAAAGTGATGGCTTCTTGAGCTTTTGTTTTTTCACACTTAATATTCACAAATTATCACAAAGTAATTCTTTAATAGAATCTTAAAGGTAGAATTTCATGGCCACGGAGTTTAATCATGTATCTGGATCTTAAATGAATATAAACAGGTGTTATACAAACTTTACATCAAAGAGAGAGAAAATGCATTACATTTCAATATAACCTTTTCTAGTGTGGAATCCCCTGCACTCCCCACCCAACACTAGAGAGATCATATTCATATGGAGTTGGCATATGTAATAATTTGAATTCATTTCCTGCTAATGCTTCAGCTTTACATCACTTTACCACATTCACTGTAATTTCTTTATGTAGGCTTGTTTATAACAACTTTCCTCATGCTCTACTTTGAATATATCCTGTCTATCTTATATCCCTATTATTGCAATTCTCACATTAAAAAGTAATCTGGCATTATATTACATTTTCTCTCATAAGAATTTTCCTCATTTGTTTATTCCCTTGACATCTTATGTTATTTCATTGTCCTTATTAGCATTTTCTCTGCATTCCCCTCTAGAACATCTGTGAGTTTCCTGACTTTGCATTTACTCTCCTTTGACAATAATTAGGATATTAAATAAAACTAATGCAACACTAATCCTAGTTATGTCCCCAGTAGGTTATTTCCAATTGTTGTATTCTTATACACTAAACTGTTTGCAGGTTCTTAGAATATTTGCAGTATGTGAATTTATGAGCTAAATGCAACTGAATTCAATGGTTTACTATTGGGTATGTTGTAAACACAACCAAAAATTGAATAACTAATAGCATAACATCATAAATTCTTAAGTAATTGTCATCTCATTGCTTTAACTGTTTATCACTGGTTCATTATCAATTTCAGTTAAAAGAAGACATGTAAAATTATTCTTAAAAGATCTGGTTTTCTGAATTTATATGATATCTCTGGAAAATGAATTATATTGATGAATAATATATTTAAGCCTGGATTATGAGTTATAACTAGAAAAATATCACACAGCATTAACTAAATAATTTTCATCAAGTAAATAATTTTCGGTATTGATGATTATGAAGGAGAAGATAAGAATGACATAGGCCAGCAAGATGGCCTTCTAATGGCAAAATCCGAAAGAGAATGTCTAATTCTTATTACATTAATGGCCTTCAGTATTCTCATTAGAATGATCACTTCTGCAGCATATTTTAATTTTATTGAAGAATGTTTTCCTAAAAAATTTATAAACTTCAATTTGTATTGGATTGCACAATATGGTAATTAAATTAATTTAGCCTTACATCATGTTGTGAATGTGTTTTTTCATATTTACTTTGGAAAACTTAGTTCCATTATTCAAATGTAAATATACATTTCAGTCTAAATTAACACAATATTTTTAAAAAACAGCTTTTTTTTTCTTTATTTGTTCCATCTCTCATTTAATATTTAGAGATTTTAATTATAAAATAATAATTTTAGAAGAAAATTCTATTAAATGAAAACGGTACAGATCCTCTTTCCATGTTAACCACAACTTGCCTTCTAAATAACATGAAAATACTACCTTCTTTATAACCAAGTTCTGTGTGAAGCTTAAGTGATTTATTCCATATTTTTTGCTTAGACTCACAGATGAGAGAAATAAATTTATCCTAGGAAGTGATATGTACAGTAGCTAAATTATAAATAGAAACAAAAACTTGTATTAGCTGCCTACTTCAATTGTAGAATTATATCAGAAAAAAAATTTGTGGCTATTTTCTCCTCTAAGATTCAGTTTGCCCAAATCTGGTAATACTTATAATTTAAAATGCTTTTCCAACAGTTATTATTCAAGTAATGAATCTTCAAGTGGACACATAGTGAAGTACAGAGAGACATAAACCTATTAAAACCAGGATTCAATGTCAGAAGAATCTCTGAGGTAAATTTGAGGAATTGGATATACCCAGAAAACAGTTTCTTCTAGATCTTACAGCTTAAACAACAGTATTATCCATATTTAAGAGAGACTCAATATTCTATGTATTCAATTACAGATATTAATGTAGCATTCTGTATGCAGAGCATGATTGTGAACTCACATTGTTTCTATAGAAAAGTAAAAAAAATTAATCATGATAATAATAACACATTTAACTTCCCTAACCTTAACCCTAACCCTAACCCTAACTTTTTTTAATACAATGAATTCAGTTTATTTACATTTACTATTTCCCCAAAAAGTGCCTTGTTGAGGGAAAAATTATATAAGGTCAAATAATTTTATAAATAAAATAGATATGCATGTATATATTTTCTGTTGCCTTTCATAAACTCATTTTTAAGAGTTCTTGTCACAGATCAAGTAGATACCTCAATTAAAGAGGAAGTTCAATTTGTTGCAGTAACAGTTTGTCTATATAGATAATTGAAAAAGATATCAATGGTAAACACTATAGATATGGTAAAATATTCTTATGTACAATATTTTATTTTCCTTTACCTTTCCTTTCTAGAAATAACCCTTAGCCACAATTATAAATATAACTTATGTGTCCCACAAAGTTCCCATCAATGTTAACTCCTATCTGGTGGATTTTATTTTGCTATATATGTGCTATTCATTACAGTTTATTAATATGCCTAAGAGATAATTTACTAAATAATGAACTTTTAAAAAAAACTCTTGGAAGAAGAAGCAATGTGCAGAATGATTGGCTTAAATTTTCTGCATCTAACATGGCTAATGGATAATCTATGTCTCTATGTTCCAGTAAGAAGAAAGGGCATTTACATTTCATGCAACTTATACAAACATGGTTTTAGTGCAATGAAGTGAGTATATCTCACATTCAACCAAGAAAAATATGGCTATTTTCAATTGTTTCTATAATTTAAACATCTGATTTCAAGAAATTCAGATTTTAGTTATGGTATATCAGAATACATACCCCTACACTTTTTTCTTTGCTTCTTAAACTAAAATTTTGAAAATTATTATAATCATTTCTTTCTTATACCTAAAAACATTTCATATAAGAAAATATCAATGAATAGCTTTTATTTAAAAATCTTTCCCACTAATATATGCCAAATACTTATGACCTTTTTAGAAATCCTGAGTTAACTACATTCCGTATACAGAAATTACACTATTTTACAATTAGCAATGCATGATCAAAATTGATTAAATATAGATCCAACACTCATTTACACTAATGTAAGGGGAAAAGGTACATGTAGTGTAGCAGTTTGGCATTGCTTATGAATTCCAAAATAGATATTGGAATTTGTTTGTAAACTGGTCTGTTCCCCTGAACACATTCCCCTTTGATTGTATTAAGTACAGAGGTATCACTTTTACTTGATTAAATTATGATTTGGCCACCTCAGTAGGACATTGAGTCCCCACCCTGTTGGTGGGTAGGGACTCATAGGGAAAATGACAAGGCAGAGGGAAGAGTTGGAGTTTTGATGCCGGAGCCCTGGTAAGTAAATACACCGGAGGAGAGCACAGAGAATAGAGATGGCTCCATAGACATGGCAGGGGCGCTGGGGAGAAAGACAGCCTGAGCATCTACAGCTGACTTTGTGGAGGGAACAGAGCAGCTGAGCTGGGAAAGGAAAAATCCCCAGGAGAGAGATAAAATTTATCCCAGCCTACAGTTGATAGTGGAAGAAGTTGGGACCACACAGCCTTAAGATAAAGAAGGAAGGCTGAACCCTCGCAGATATTAGCTGCCATCTTGCTCCAACTAGTGGCCAATGACTTTGGATGAGAAAGTACCTCTTATGATACCTTGATTTGGATTCTTTAGGACCTTGTGACTGTAATCTTCTACCCCAAATAAATAGCCTTTTATAAAAGTCATACGTAGCATTAAATTAAAGGTAAAATTCTTACTCATTTGTAGCTTTGGAGTATAATTCATCATATCTATACATTTTGAAGCAGCTTACACATCATATTTTTCCATGATAATGTCCTGTTTTTCTAAACTTTAACATCAGGGATCCAGAAGCCCTGACCAGAATCATTTGAGATGTCAGAAGTGCAAAGAATAATTCAGAAATATAACATTTCACTAAGTGAAAATGAGTATTATATCATCAAAAACACATATTTATATAACTTAGCAGTCCTTGGTAGTCATATTTGTATTAATTCAATTTTCAAATATATGCTAGATGCTGTGCATTTTTCTACTGCTAAGAAAAGAACCTTGAAGTAAACATTGACCCTGTTCTCATAACATTATATATCAATAGTGGGGATCCAACAACAAGCCAAGCAGAGATATATATCCATGGAAAAAACGCTAAAAAAATAAATGAGATAAAACACATTTTAGGTAGGGCTATCATGAAAAACGTCTTTGTTAGATATCATTTCAACAGAGACTGGAATGAAGTGGAAATTGATCAAAGCAAAATACTGGGAAAAATTGTTTAAGGCACTAGTGCAAAGGCTCTGTGGTAGGCTGTGTGCTTGCTATATTTGAGGAAGAGCATAAAGATACATGATACCTGAAGATGAGTCGGGGAAACAGATTATGTGGGCTTTGGGTTTTATTTTGAATTAGATAGGAAGTAACTGGAGATTTCTAGTAAGAATAATGTGCTCTGGCTTATATTTTAACTTCATGTGGACATTAAATTCTAGGGAGGTGAGGGTGCATGTGTGGAAACCAGTTAGGATGCTATGAGAACTATGGTGGTGGTGGTAGAAGTGGTGAGAAATATTTGTATTCTGGATTTATTAATAATTAATATTGTTCTTACCTTAAGTATTATAAAGTCATTTTTAATTCACATTTTGACACAATGTTCTCCACTGGTGACTACACTCTCCTAACCATTTCAGAAGAAAATCTGTAGTGACTATAGAAAGTCTATAGTCACTTATTCAGTTTTCTGGCACCCTATTCACCCTTTACCGCATAGCCCTCTCAACCCTATTGAATGAAACTGCTCCTCCTGAGAACTCTAATAACAAATTCTGATAAATCCAATTCAGACATGAACATATGTAAATATTTTTCTTAACATGTTAGTCCACTGCTTTTACTTTAAGTTCCATATAGAACACTTTGGGGAGCATGCAAGTAGATACATCTTTGTTATACACTGTGGATTATTTTTCCTATGGTAGAAATTTTGTTTCCTCCAAAATTTGTTTCCTCTTTCTCATCTCAATGCCCAATGACCACTCTAACTTCTGTGCTTCCTCATTCTACTTAGCTTCAGATAGCAGGTCCAATGCCACTTAAATCAGGTAAGTTCTTGACCAGAAAAATCAGATCCTTGGTTTCATATATTTATCATAGCTGTGCTCTTACATTTATTCTGGGACTATTTGATTTACATTTGCCTCCTCCCATCTTGTTGGTGCCTTTGGTTGATAATATGCACTTCTCACATAGGAGCTATAAAACATTTATTGACCAAGATTGAAAAGTGTTACCAAACCTATTTTAAATTGATTCCATACTGTTTTCCCAATTCTTGTTTCTTTGCTTAGCTGATTTATTATATATGCTTCCTTTTATTATTTTTCTCACTAAGGATTTGAAGGAATACATTCTGATCTTATTTCTACTAATGGTTTGCTTTGTGTTTCAAAATGCCATTTAATCTAAATTTACATCACAAGTGTCTTTTCTCATTTTACTGACTAATCTTTGCAACCTCACAGATTCATATTTTTCCCATATTCCATTTATACGTTGTTGTTATATTTTGCTTTGTTGTTTTTACAGACATTTTATTTCAATCTATTTGGAAATGATAATTACTTAAATTTAAGGGACATATTTTATTATGGATTGTTACCATTGCTCTGTCTTTACCACAACTGCATGGATTAAAAGGAAATATGTTGAACAGAAAAAAAAATATTTATGTTGATTACATTTTATACCTTGCCTTCTTAGCTTTCTTGTATACATATATATATATAATTATATATATAATTTCTTTGTCATATATACAATTTTAAGAATCCATACATCTAAATAATACTATTACTAGATGTAAAATCAATAATGAATTCACCCACTTTATCAAATGCAAAGCCCAAGTCGTTGCCAGATCTCAGGGTGCTATTTAGACCCAATTATTCAGATATGGATGTAATTTCTGATTTAGCCATCTACGTTTCAGTGATATACTCAACAAACATTGCTCTTTCCAAATGTAAAATATTTAGGGCTGGGGAGGGACCGTCTAATAGCATTGAAAGTGCTTCTTTGGAAAGGGAGAAAGGGAAAAGGATTAGACAGTATAACTCTTCACCAATGCAACTTGTTCTCCTTCCTGGCATAAGATGGGATTTCACTTCACTGTTCTCTTGAAGTTCTGCATGATCAAGTGAAAAGATTTAGGTGATAAATTGTGAGTTGAAACCAAGTACAAAGCTTATGGACATTTACAGGGCAATGTGAAAATCTCAGTCTATGGCGATTGTGATAGTACATACCCATGTGGAGGTGAAAGGGTGAGTCATCAATTGGAGGAGTCAGCCAAATCCACAATAAGTTTATGTGAATTAGAAATAAACTTTGTCACATAAAGCCACTGAGATTCCTAGGATGTTTGAGTTCTGCACTTAACTTAGGCATTCTGAAAAATGCTAGACGCAACATAGGTCACTCTCCAGATATGTTGATTGTTGGTAAAGGTTACTCTGAAGTCAGAGTAACTTGCCTGTCTGGTAGCATAGTGAACAAGTCAGTGTGGACAAATCAGGTGGTTTCAGATGAGAGAACACCAGTGCCAGAGGCTTTAGAACTTAAACCTTAGTGGTTGCATATTTTCAGGGTTGGAATTAATTTGGAAATAAATTTCATAGAATAAAAAACAAAAATTTTTAATTTCCTTATATGAATTATTAAACAAACTAGCAACTGAGACCAGATATATTTCCAGTTCATGCTGTTTATTGGTATTTGAACCTGAACCCTGTTTTTGTGTTTTTTGTCTTTTAAGAGCACGTATCTAAACTCTGCTTAAAGCTTGACTTCAGTTTGATTTCTTCCTTGGCCTTTGTTTTGAAGCAATAAACTGAGATGGAGATATATAGATAATCTGGCTCCTGCCCCAGGGTGCATGCTCATGGAGTATGGTGTATAATAGGTGAGGAATATAGAGAAATATTTCTACCTCTCTAAAGCAGGAGTGTAGCAGGAAACATTTCAGTGGAATTTAGGCATTCAAGTTTCTTCCATTTAAATAAATCCTCTTGGGTACCAGTAGTATGTCCTCATGTTCTTCCTGCCTCCCTGAATTTAAGCATTGACTTTAGTTTGGAAAAGTTAACTTTTGCAATCCATTAAGGCATAAAGTTATCTGATAACAGCAATCATGGATGGCTGGTTTAGATTTAAAAAGATGAAAAAAATAATGTTATTTTTTATCATCTATGTCAAACTGGAGTTTACTGAAATCTACAAAAGTCACTAAAACACTCCCTCATGGTTGAGCCTCAATAGGCATGAGATCTATGATGCCACTAAAACAATTCTCAAGTGTCAAACTCAGGAAGTGGTTGGAACTGAAGGGACATGCCTCTATAATGGAAATAGACCCCCTTGGCTTCATCAAGTGGTTGACATGCATAAATGCAGGCTCAGTTCTCCAGGTATTCTAATTTTAAAGAAAATGGGAAATTTGTATTCTATGTGAATTATTCATTTTTAAAAATATTTTTAGGTGACTCAATTAAAATAAACTGAAACAATTTTCATGCCAAACTAAATTTTCATCAATGGATCAATGAACAAATGGATGAATGAATAAGTTTTTCAAGCCAGTTGGCCTGAAGATTAAAGTACAAGGGGGACATATAATACTGTCATCAAAAGCACAGTTATATGATCAATGTGCCTGGTACTATCATTTATAAGATCTCTTAACTTAGACAAATTATATATAATTTCTCTAATCTCATTTTTCTCATGTAAAATGGATAAACAATATTATCTCATAAGATTGTTAAAATGATTAAGTGATTATCACCCATGTAAAGGCTAGTAGTACAGTGCTAGGAAAATAAGTGCTTAATAAAGTTTAGCTGTAAAATATATGGTAATTATTAAAGATTTTATGAAATAAGAAAATAATTGAACTCAGAAATTGAATTGTAGAAAGTCAAAGATGACTCCAAGATGACTTTTATCTTTTAAACACACTTAAATATTCTCTAGCTGTTTAGTTCAAATTTCACACAAATATTCATATTAACATATAAGCCTTAGAATTTCCTGAATATTGAAACTAAACTTCAAGGAACATGGACCTTGATGTATTCATTGTCTACCAAACACTTCTGTTGTCAAAAATTCACCTGTAGAAAGTACTGTGGAATTTACAACATTTCCATTTTAATTCTGCTTTGATAATTTTTTCTGTCCTTTTTGTAAGGGCTTGAGAGAAAAAGAGTACTTACTAAATACTACTAATGTATTCAGCCACTACAATAAGAAATGAACATAAGCAGAAGGGACTTTTGGGAAGAAAGACTATAGATTTATCATCCCTCTGTGTGTGCTCAATTATACACATTCCTTTGGTTGCATTTTCCTTCAATAGCATTAATTTCCTGTGCATGTTCAACAACAACTTTGTGGAATTCCAACACCCTCAGTGAGCAACCTCAACTTTAAAGGGGCACTAATGATCTGCACATCAAATCTAAAATTTAACTGTTCATTCAAATGAATTGCTTCTGCAACTTGTTTTTTAAGGGCAGTTTATTTGTTTTAGAATGACAGCAAAGTATGAATAATATCTGAAAGTTCAAAGCTAAAAGCTACTTCACGTGAGGAAAGAAAACATTAAAATTCAGAAAAAATATAATCATTACATTGCGTTTATCTTCTTAATATATGTATATCATCATTAAAATTGTTACTTATTTTCTGGAGCATAGTTTTCTATAATTGTTGCTAGTTAAAATCTGAAATTGCATCATAATTATGCATTTGTAAAAAAATATAAAAGTATATACTATTAAATAAAATTTTTCTGTCATATATTAATGATATATATTGCATATATTTTTACTTTGTGGTGACTTAAGATCTTAGTAATTCTTAAAGTTTTAAATGTAAATTAGATGTTAATTATGATGTTACTGTAATATTTAAAAGTAAATGACAAACTGTATTTACTATAATAATGCATCAGATGAGATGATATTTAAGAATTTGCTCTGCATCTCATTTATTATAGGACATCGATTTATACTTCGCATTTTTGTTCTTAGAGTATCAGTGTGTCAAATTTAACATGGTATATCATTTGACTTAGCAATTGAATATAATGGGAACATTGAAGAATTCCTGCTTCCAAAAGTCATTATAATTGGTTTCTAATGTTCAACATAAATACTGTTCTGCCTAAGATTATGCATGCAAGAATTGAGGACATCAGTATTTTGATGAACTAATTTGCCACCCTATTCCTACCAAAGGGTAAACCAAGGAAGGAAAGAAGAAAGGAAGGAAAGAAGGAAGGATGGAAGGGAGGAAAGGAAGAAAGACATAATCAGGTTAGCTATTTTTAAAACACTCCAACAAATATCCTGGAAGCAATGATAGATCCCCAAACGTTTTCTACTTACAATCATTTATCTACATTTAAAGTGGCTGACATTATTCAATAATGTTGTATTGTGACAAATTCCTCCCTTAATATATTCAATTTTGATTATCCCTATGTGTCTGCAAAGCTCCTCAAATTGTTTGCTGTTATTGACTGTGGTGTATCCCAAAGTTGCAGAATCTTCTCTTTCTCCAGGCCTCACTAGCAAATCTATCTATAGATTTCTAAAAGCATTTAAACTCCAGAATATAGTGAGATTTGTCTTTATCATTCACCCTCTCCTCCAACCTATTCAATCATGTAAGGCAAGGCATGATGGAGGACTGAATAGGCACCAAAATAGTGAGCTGGGACAGGAAGACAGAGGCAAAATGTGATGGTAGATTCAGCACTGGGTATCACAGGTAGATTTCTAATGTCCAGAAAAAAAAAAACTGATACACAGATATCAAAAGGAATGTGTTCTAAGAAT
Source organism: Tolypeutes matacus (assembly GCA_026826555.1). Lineage (NCBI taxonomy): Eukaryota > Metazoa > Chordata > Mammalia > Cingulata > Chlamyphoridae > Tolypeutes > Tolypeutes matacus. Next base: position 41,943,425 of record JAKSZT010054334.1, on the reverse strand, counting down.
TGAAACTGGAAAAATGTGGAAAAAATATATTATAATTTAGGGAAGAACCTGAGTATCAATAAGGACTGAAAACCATAAAGCTACCTGGAGAAAAAAATAAAATAGTCAACTCCTCAAAGCATTTCTTCTGGCCATTGTATGTTTTTAAAAACTCTATAATTTTTACTATCACTGCTTATGCTACCAGAGTTCCTCATTCAGGTCAGCACTTAGTCTAAAGAATTGTTTGTATTTTCTTCCCATTCTATTAACAAAACATTTTTCTAGTATACAAAGCAAGGATGCATACCATTTAAATCCTTTGCAACACATCTTAAAATAATTTTATATTAAGCACTTAAAATGTGTTAGTGCTACTAGGTATTCAAAAAACTATTGGGAACTCAACAGTTTTCCAAGAAAGAAAAAATAAATTAAAGTAAAAGAAACTTCTTTGCAGCAATTTAATCTGCCCCATAATCTGGTATTATGCTACCTCCAATATTCATTAGAGTTGTACTCAGGCATTCCTCACATTTCCCCAGGCAGAATATCCTCCTTCCTTCTCCTAGCGTTTTCATTAACAAATCAGAATTTTCAACCTTTTTCTCTCTTCTTTGCATCTCTTTTCAGAACATTTTACTCTTTGGCTATGAGTAGGCTTCCATGAGAGTGATTTAATTCTGCCTCTCTCTCTCTCTCTCTCTCTCTCTCTGTGTTTGTGTGTGTGTGTGTATGAAAGGGGAGATATTCTCATGTTTCCCTTCCCTTCTCCTTCCCTTCATCTCTCCCTCACTTCTGAGTTTGTTTGTTTTTTTTCTATAATTTATACTTTCCTTTTTTTTTCAGTTTAGTTTTTTTTTTTTTTTTTTTTTTTTTTTTTTACTCTTTTCAACCATTCTCATTGAAAGGTTGAAAGTGAAAAAACAAAACTATTAACTACTTGGAAAATTATGTTCCTTATTTTTGTTCACTCTAGGAGATTGTTACTCAAAATGTGATCTGTGGACCAGTGCTAGTCCACAAAATCTTTGTAATTGGCCTACAGTGAAAGAGATCTTTTTGAGTAATCATTTAAAGGTTTCATAGAAATTTTCTATTGCTATGCCATGCAAGCCTGTAATCAGTGGCTTTGTCTCAGTGTAGAAGGAATAAACCAGTCTGTGTGTTGTTGAACTTGAGCCATGAGTGTGACACTAGTTATGTGCTAGTTGTGTACAGTAGTATCATGTTACAACATGTGATGGTTAAAGTGTAATTTGTCACCTAAAATCTAAAAGATACAGGTTACACTGGTAAAACATAAGCATTGAAAACATAGCAACACTGCTTTATTTTGGATGAAAATTATAAATGAATATCCAATGTTGGTAAACTTAAAATCTCTTTTTTATTCTCACAATATACTTCTACTGCTATTAGACTTGTTCTTATAATATAAATGCTCATACTATTCCCTGTGAGTTATGTTTTTGTCAATATCACTTAGGATATTTAATTCAAAAGGAGAGAGCAAGTTTACTTTTGTTTTAATATTGCTATACACAGTGTTTTCAAAGTATGTATATAGGCAAACAATGATGGAATGAAAAAAGATAAAGAGCATAATATTAATTATCTATATAAATCAACTTATGTACTGTCAATGAACAATGTGTTGAGTTTACTTAATTATCTTTCCTATTTTATGTTTACTCTTCATACATAAATATTAAATTGCAATTTGATATTTGCTAAATCTAATATAAATTGGAGGTTTATATTCTGTAGCTCTTTATTTCATTTTAGATCAATTTAAGTTTCATCATACATACAAATCAAAACAGAACAAAACAAGAACAACAATATAAACCAGGTCTTTGCCAAAGATAATTTAAACACTGTTTTGGTAAACACTAATCTTTCATTGCTAGGTGATTTGCTTAAGGTTCCTAAAACAAAACCAATTTCTCTTAAAGTAAAAGAAGAACTTAATATGTCAGACATTTCTCTGAACAAATGTAATCTCCCACTAAATTATATTTGAAGAAATTGCATTAATTTTCATTGCTTTTTAAATGTATTTTTAATGCTTGTGTTTTCTAGCTGAGTGAATACGTAAGCAGAATAGGAAAAATTAGGATGAAGTGATTTGAGTTCCATTTTCAAGAAAGTTACTAACAAACATTTGAATTTGATAAATCCAATCTCTCCTCTTTAGGTATCAATTCTGTATTTCTCAAATGGATAAAATGACATCTATGTCTTTTTTCATTGCTATGGTATGTAAAACATTTACCAAACATTTTAAGCTGGTAAGGTGGAAGCAGAGAGCACTTTAACCTCTGTGTTTGTTGATTTCTCCCCGATATTGGCTGTATTTTGAATGCCTTCAATGTTATGTTCAGAAGGGTGGAAAGAAGAGTTTGGGGGAAGTAGAGGTCTTTCCTGAATTTTTCAGTTTTAGTTTTGCTGCCTCCGGATTTTTAAAATAGTCAAGTTTGACTCTTTTTTTCATACAACATATGGGAATCTCAGAGATCTCTAGACCTGAAGATCTCTTACCTATAATTCTCTTGACTCAGCCATTGCGCTTTTTAGCTGGTTGACCCTAAACACCATGATTCCCATTGGTTTTCCTCAAAGAGTTATTTTATAGTCCATGTGGTCTTCTAAGATGAAGACCTCTCAAGATGACAAAATTCAACACCCTTTGGTGGGATCCAATAGAGTACAAGGGAAATGGGCAGTCTTGAAGTAAATAGTGCTGTCATTTAAAAGTGAGCCTGTTATGCATTTGTTTTAACTCTTCATTATTAATATTTAACTATGCTCATCTATCATAACAGTAAAGATACTTTGAATTAAATTGTTTTCTAAATCTAAGAAATTATTTTAGAAGATTCTATTTTTAGAACAGTTTTAGATTTACAGAAAAAATTAAGAAGACAGTTTTCCTATACCATTGTTATATTTACCCTTCAGAAGCAGAATGTACTCCCACCCAAATTTCATTTGGATATAAAGTCTGATGATCACAGACATATGTGTGCATTCACCAAAAAGGTATGAAAAAGTTTTTTTTACTTATATAATGAGGCTTTTAGGGACAGCAAGGTGGCTCCCAAGCAGGCCCAAAAATGAGCAGGAAAAAGTGATTGACTTCCAGTTTTCATGGTGCTTGGGGGATTGGGCTTGGGTGAGGGTTCCCATGATGATTTGAACTTACCACTTGCACCAAAAGAGGGATCAGTCAGGCTATCTAACCAGCTTGCTAATGTGGGGCAAAGGAGAAAAAGAAACAGGTAAAGCTTAAAAGACGTCAGCTGTCAAATATTGAAAATGAAGTCAGACTCTTAATTACAATCCCACATCTAGTTCCTCCTATTATTAACACCTTGCATTAGTACGGTACATTTCTTAAAATTAACAATCCATTATTGACAAATTGTTAAATTATGATCATAGTTTGGTAAATACCTAGGATCATAATTTCAGGGGTCATAAGATAATATTCAGCATCTTAAAAAGCAACAAACTCTCTTCCAGAGTGGCTGTACCATCTTGCATACCCACCAGTAATAAATGAGCTCCTGTTGTTCTACATCCTCTCACCAGTGTTTTACACAGTTTTTCTTTTAAATTTTTAATTTAGCCATTCTAATAGGCATGTAGTGGTATCTTATTGTTGTTTAAATTTGCAATTCTTTAATTACTAGTGATGATCATATTTTCATTTGCTTATTATATTACTGTTGGTATATATTCTCTGGTGAAGTGTGTGTTTAGATCTTTTGTCCATTTTTAATTGGGTATTTTGTCTTCCTATTATTGGATTTTTAGGATTTCTTTGTATATTTTGGATACAAGTCCTTTAAAGATATGTGTTTTGAAAATATTTTCTCCCAGTCTGTGACTTGTCTTTTCATTCTAAAAGTATCTTTCACAGAGCAAATGTTTTACACATTAATAAAATCCAGCTCATTTTCTTTCTTTTACAGCTTGTCCTCTTGGTGTCATATCTAAAAACTTATCACTAAATCCTAGGTCACTTACATTTTCTCCTATGCTTTCTTCTAGAAGTTTTATAGGTTTGCATCTTACATTTAGGACTGTGATCCACTTTGAGCTATTTTTTGGGAAAGTATGAGGTCTGTGTCTAGATTAATTATTATTTATTCATTATTTATTTTTGCTTTTGAATGCCCAGGTGTTTCAGCACCACTTGTTGAAAATACTCTTTTCTCTATTGTATTGCTTTTGCTCATTTGTAAAAGATCAGTTGAGTGTATTTGTTGTGGGTCTATTTCTGTGTTCTCTATTCTGTTGATGTATGTGTCAACCATTTTGCTAATACCAGGATGTCTTTACAGTAATTATTGAGGTCAGATAGTATGGACCAACCAAATTTTTTCTTCTTCTTTACTGAAGAAGTGATAATCCTAGGTCACTTGCCCTACCAAATAAAGCTTAGAAATAATTTGTGAATATCTACAAAATAGCTTGTTGTGATTTTGATTGGGATTGAGCTGCATTGATTAGGAAAACCAAGATGTAAACAATATTGAGTCTTCCAATCCAAAGAAATAAAATAAATCTCCATTTATTTAGATCTTGGATTTTTTTCATCAGTGTTTGTAATTTTATGCATATAGAATCTATATACATTTGTTGGGATTTTGTCTCTGTCTTTCACTATTGTCGGTGTTACTCTTAATGGTATTGTTTCATAAATTTCAAAAATCAAAAGTTCTTTGCTCTTGTATAGGAAATCAATTCCCTTTTGTATATTAAATTTACATCCTGCAACCTTGCTACACTTACATATTTGCACCTCATTTTTTTGTGGATTCTTTAGGAATTTTTGCATAAACAATCAAATCATCTGTGATTAAAGCAAGTTTTATTCCTTACTTCCTTATCTTTATACGTTTTAATTCCTCTTTTTGTCTTATTGTATTGTCTATGTCTTTCATATTATGAGGAATAGGAATGGTGAGACAGAACATCCTTGTCTTGTTCTTGATGTTAGCATCCAATTTCTCACCATTAATTATGATGCTAGCTGAGGGTTTTGTGTAGATGTCTTCACCAAGTTGAAGAAATCCCCCACTATTCTTATTTTGTTGAGAGTTTTTATCATGAAGGGGTGCTGAATTTTGTCAGATGATTTTTCTGCAACTAATGATAATTTTTCTGTTAAAATGAATGTGAGAGTTCAATTAATTGATTTACTTTTTTATTTTTTAAATTTTTTTGAAAATTTCCAACTAATTCATTTTTTTAAGAGGTACCAGGGTTTAATCCAAGAACTCACGCATGGAAAGCAGATGTTTAACCACTGAGCTATATCCACTCCCAATTAATTGAGTTTTAAAAACTATTTATTTTATTTATTTATTTCTCCCCACCCCCTTGTTGTTGATTGCACTTGCTGTGTGTGTTCGTCTTCCCTGCTTCCCCAGTAGGCACCGGGAACTGAACCTCAGACCTTGATGTGGGAGGGAGGTGCATAATCACTTGAGCGAGCCACCTTTGCTTCCTGGTTTGTTGTGTCTCTCATTATGATTTTCCTCCTTGCATCTTTTGTTGTATCATCTTGTGGCATCAGCTCTCCGTACCTGTCCATTGTGTCAGCTCACTATCTTCTTTAAGAGGCACTGAGATCTTTTGCTCCCTGCTTTGTTGTGTCTCTCATTATGTTTTTTCCTACCTGTGTCTCTTGTGTCAGCTCTCTATGCCTGCCTGTCATGCCAGGTCACTGTCTTCATAAGGAGGCACTGGGATCCGAACCAGTGACTTCCGATATGGTAGGCAGGAGCCCATCCACCTAAGCCACATCTGCTTCCCCCGATTAATTGATTTTTAAATGTTAAGAAAGCCTTGTACATCTAGTATAAATCTCACTTGTCCTGGTGTGTGATTCTCATTATACATTGTTAGATTATATTTTGTGTTATTGTGTTGAGGATTGTTGCATTTATGTTCATGAGAGATAGAATGAATTAGGGGGTTTTCACACTGCTTCTATTTTAGGAAATCAATTTTGGATAATTGCCTTCAATTCTTCCGTAAATGTTTGGTAGAATTCATCCAGTTAAAACTTCCCAGCTGGGTGTTTTACTTTTTGGGAAATTATCAATTATTTATTTAAAGTTTTGGTAGTCTGTGTCATTTAAGGAATTAGCCTATGTTATCTATGTTATCAAATTTTTGGACAGAGTAGTTAATAATATTTTATTGGCATGTTAATGTTCACGGGATAAGTAGATAAGTAATGTTGACCAGCATCTCATTTCTAGAATTGTTAATTTGTGTTTAACATGAGTTGTATTCTTTTTTCTGAAAGCTGTACACAGTGTTTTGGGTAATAGGAATTGAAGTAATAGGCCTTTACTGTGAGGTTCCATGTCTATTTGTCTAGGAGAGGAGCTGTGTTTAATGTTTGATGTAGCCATGGTGCCAAACTTCAAATTCCTCTAATGTACTTGTCTTTATCTTCCTTGATTTCTTTTGGTTTCCCTAGGAGCTCTTCCTTAAATAGAATTTGCATCTTGTAGTCTTTTAGCTGCAATCTATTGTTATTATACTGGAGTCTTTGTGATGTGTATTAAGTTATCAGGAAGGGGAACATTCTATCAATTTAGGCTTAAATCTTGGTGTTTTAGAAGGCCTGAGTCTTTGAACTCTGATCTTCATTAGTGTTACTTAGTTTTGTTTTTCTCCCTTAGTTAAGACAGGAAAACCAGAGTAGGCCAGATATGGGTAAATGCTAGAGTTATAAGGGGAAGACTCTGATCAATTATTTTTCTATTGAGAATAGGCCTTTGTTATATAAAATTCATTGGGTATATTTCAAAATGTTTGCTTATGTCCTCCCCTACCAGAGACAAGAAGGTTGTTTTCCTCAGTTCCTTGGAAGAAGCTCATGGTGTTTCTGGAGGTAAAACCCACAAAAGTATGGGGTTCCCCTAAGCCTGCAGCCCCCCGGGACTTTATTACTCTCACTCTAGTCCACACTGAGCCTTAAGCAATTTTTCAAAATTACCAATTAAATGTTCCTACCAGTTTATAGATCTAGTTGCTACCACTCAAGGCAAGCTATGCTAGGCTGAATTTCTCTGCATTCTCTTCTCTTCCCAGGTTTTGGGGCAGTGGTTTGCCCTGAGACCTCAATTCTCTCTTGAGTTCAAGAAAATTCATTGATTTTAAATGTATTCATCTTTTTCTTGTTCTATGGATGGATGTGATGACTTTAAATCTCTTTACATGTCAGAGCTAAAGCTGGAATTTTAAAAAAGTGTTATTTTTTTAAATGATATGTGACTTTAAAAGATATTTCCAGTCTAAGCTCTCACTTCAATGTATTGTGCTTCTGTAAAGATAATCCATATTATGTTTATATGAAATTCTCAGTGCTTTATAAAAGCAAAGGTCTAGTTTTTGCTCATGTTACAGAACTGATTTCATCATCATTATTCTAAAATCTAGGTAAAATGAATAGCCCTCACTGTGATATGGTATGTTGTGAGGTAAAAAGGAGAAGAGAAGGTGGGGCAACATCATTTTTAAAATTCTGCTTAGAAGTGACACATATCACATATTAGTTAAAATGAATCACATGGGCAAGTTTGTGACCAATAATGAGGGAATTGCTCCCACCCAACTATCACTGAAGGGCCCATAAAGAGTGTTTCTAAATATTCTGAACAAAAGTTCAATCTAAAACAGGTAGGGAAATAGATGTTCATATGCCGCAAAGGAAAATGAGATTGACTCCTTATAGCTGTGCCATATTTGAACCATTTAAACATTACTTAAATATTCTTATAATAGTAAACTAAGTGTATACTACCTTATGTTCCCTCAAACTGTTGGATTCAACAACTTTATCCTTTGCTTTTTCTTCATGCTTTTTTCTTTCATTTGTTTCTAGGAAATCTGATCAACCAGTGTCATTCAATAATATGATAGTTTTGTTTGAAATAGCCAAAGAAACTGCCTCACTAATTTTATATTTATATACTAAACTTGAAATTTGGATAAAGTGAAATTTTTCTGTTTACTTTCATATTTATGCCATATCATAAAGCTAATCTATGTACAAAGGGATAAGGATATTTGAATATTCAAACCCTAGTTGTTGTAATCATTATTGTTACTGTTGCTGTTGTTTTAGCTTTTATCTTATTTTCTGTCTCCATCACTCAAACCCCATAATTGCAAATTGGTATTCTAGACAATAGAGGTGAGAATGACCTTGTGGAGTGTTTATACTTCAAAGAAGTTGTTTGGGGAGGTGGTTTCCATGTGTAAAATACAGACACTCTACATCAAAATTAAAAAGAAGGAATGTGGTCAATAATCCCTTGGCTAGCTTACATGTCAAGACCATTTTAAAATTGGGCCAACCACATAGATACATTACAAGCAGAAAGAACAAAGACTATTATATTTGTACATAAGCTATATTGAGAAAAGTATTCTCAGTCTTAATCGGCACTGTAGGAAACATTTTATTGTATTTTGCATGCTCTCTTTACAAAGTAGTGCTTGCTTAATTAACTCCACCCTTACATAACCAAAGATTAGTTTACAAAACAATATTAAAAGAAATTCTAAAGGGAGCATTTGTTGAAATAACTTGGTTAGCCATTACGACAAGAACAGCTTTGTGCCTACTAATGATTGGATTTATAACTGATCTGATGTCTACAACTTTTAATGTTATAGTGTATTTTCCTAAATGTTTTTCAGCACAGTAGCTAGAAGCAAAGAAAAAAAAAAAAAAAAACAAAAAACCAAAGTTCTCCTACTTTCCATTTTCTTTGTAATTTACAAATGCAATAAAAGACTAGTTCATTAATGCAAAGGACAAATATGGGCAATACTTACAGCTATATACACTAATATACAAACAGAAGCATGAAAATTATTGTGGGAATAAATATAAAATGTGGGAGATCTTGTAAAGTACAAATTTCCCTTTTTAATAGGAAATCTTTGTTCTGTATTTTAGTGCCAAAACTTGTCAAACCCTCCCAACTAAATTCATGGAGAATACATAATAATATGAAATTAACAATAATGATAATTCCAGTTAATGTGTGCATCCTAATGCAACCCCATTCAAGGAAATGTATTAAAGGAGGCAGTGTTTCTTTTGGTTAGTGCAACCATAATCTGAATATTATTGATTACACAGAAAAAGTTCAAACAAATGTTAAGTATCATATAAATAGTGTCCTGGCAAAATATTTCTCACTGACCAAATACAATAAATATGAATTGCTAAAGATTTACAGTTTGTTAAGAAAGGAGAATTTTGCTCTTAAGAAAGTATTTAACAACTATTTCCATGGCCTTGATTGCCAGGAAATAGGAAAAAAAAATGCTTAAGCAAGATACCATGTCTATATAAAAATGGAAACTTCATTAACTTTAGGAATTAAGTATTAACTTGATAGATAAATTGTTTCTTTGAATTTTTGATAGATACCAAGTTCTATCAGCATTGCCCTTGTCCAACATGCATGGATGGATAATAACTTTGTCAGGACTTCATGATTGTTTGCTTTGTTTTTATTTCCTTCAGTTTCCTCCCCTCAAAACTTTATTGCAACTGCTTAATGCAATTTGTAAATTAATGTGTGACAACGTATTTATTTATTTATGGGAATAACAGGTAATTTTATTTGCCTTTAATGCTCAAGACAGATATTTGGAACTTAAAATAAGGTTATTTTCTACTATCACATTTAAAACACAAACGATTATATGTAAAGAGCTATTGTTTCTAAGATGAGCACTAGAAGGACTCACTAGTTTCTGAATGAATCAGATATTGTCTTCAAAATAATTTAACAATATATGATTTGTTGGGAACTTCCAGGGAAGAGGACAGTGTAAAGAAGTCTCTGACTCCATCCTTTGCACCAAAACAACGATTAAAAATGCAGTAACAGTCTGAAACAACTAGTTTGAAACTCCAGAGTCTAGCTGAACACTGCACAGCATCCAGGGAAAAGCAGGAGGAAGAGGCTGGTAAATTACAATAAGGATTTGTAAATTGCTCTCTTTGCATGGTGGCTACCGACACACATCCCACAGTCTTGTGGCAGGCTGTCACAGGGTCCAGTGTCTGGCTAGCTGCTGGTGACAGAAAGGGACATAAAAATACTCTTCCCTAAGAACAAGGGTGGGTACTGCCTACCATGATCACAGCTTTTTATTAATGAATTTGGATCTCTGGGTCCCAGCTTTGAGGGCAGGTATTGTTTCAACCTGCCCTGGACAGGGACAGAGACAGTGGAGATTCACAGGTACAGTGTTTTCTCAGGGCTGGGGAAAACAGTTAACTAAAGGGCTGTATTCACAGGGCAGGCCAAGAAAGCTCAGCCTTGGAGAGCTGTCAGTGAAGCTCTTGCAACCTTCCTGATCTCTTACCAGGGCACTTTGGAGCTGCTCTGTGTCCCTGACCCTGTTTTGGCTGGGAAATACTGACTTGGGAAAATCCTTTCCAGGGTGCCAATCCTCCCATAATTTGACCTCCAGGCAAAAGGAATGAGATACAACAGAATTAGTATAAAAAAACTACTAAGGTAGACAATCTGGGACAAAGGCCCAGAAATTTCATAGCCCTGGGAGAGTGTGGTCTGTCACCTGGGAAACAGACTGGAAAACCAAACTCTTATAAACAGAGTAACTCCAAAATAACTAATAAGTAAAATCCCAAGACAGGACAAAGGCACAGAAAGTCAGGGAAAACTGTGGACACTACATTTTCCTTGGATAAACCTTCCTAACAGGAGTGATGAAGTTTAAGAAAATCTCTGTCTAATCACCAGCTAGTAACAAAACCAAGCAGCAGACACTCCAGAGAGTAAATACTAGAGTAAGCATTTTAAAATATTAAAATGTACAGCATGCAACAACAGTACAAGCCAAACAAAGAAGCAGAAAAGAATGGTCCATCCAGAGGAAGAGAAGAAAAATACAGAAAACACCAATGAAGAACACAAGAATGTGGACATATTGGACAAAAACTTTAGAAAAATGATCTTAAAAATGCTCAAGGAGATGTAGGAAAATACAGAGAATGTACTAAATGTTATCAGGAAAATAATTAATGAACAATATAAGAGTCTTAGTAAAAAGGTAGAAATTTTTAAAAAATGAAACAAACAAAACTATTGTAATTGAAGTCACTCAATATGATTCAACATAATAAAAGGAAATAAATATAAAAGTAAGCTTTAATGGAAGTGAGGAACAAAAAAAGGTGTAAGACTTACAAAGGCTAAATAGCAAAATGGCAGAAGAAAGTACTTTATTATCAGTAGTAATTTTAAATGTTAATGGTTTAAACACTCTAGTAAAAAGGCAGGGATTGGAAGAATGGCTTAAAAATAAGCATGAGCAAACTCCATGCTGTCCTCAAGAGAATCACTTTAAAGACAAAGATACAGTTAGGTTGGGGGTGAAAGGATGGAAAATTATATACCATGCAAGTAATAACCAATAAAACCCAAGGTGGTTATACTAATATGAGATTAAATAGACTTTAAGTCAAATACAATTACAAGGGCAAAGATGGTCATTATATACTGATAAATGGGATAATTCAACAGAAATGTGCAATACTTATAAATACATTTGTACCTAACAGCAGAACCCAAAAGCAGATGAAGCAAATACTGACAGATTTGAAGGGAGAAATTGATGGTTCTACATTAATATTAAGAGATACAGTATAGTATCAATAATGGATGGAACATCTAGTCAGAAGATCAATAAGAGAGTATAGAACTTCAGTTGTACACTAAACCAACTTTACCTAACATACATAATAGAATACTGCACCCAACAAAATCAGAATAGAAATTCTTCTCAAGTGCATATGGATCATTCTCCAGGATAGACCTTATGTTGGGCCACAAAAAAAATTTCAATAAATTTAAAAAATATTGAATTCATAAGATTTGTATTCTCCAACCACAACAGAATGAAGCTAGAAATCAATGGCAGAGGCATAAATAAAAGAATCACAAACATGTGAACTTAAAAAACATATCCCTAAATAACAAAACAAAGAAGAAGTACTTCAAATATGAGGCCTAACCTCAAAACTGGAAGAACTAGAAAAATAAGACCACACTAGACCTAAGGCAAACAGAAGGAAGGAAATAACAAAGAGTAGAGTGGAGAAAATGAAATAGAAAATACAAAAAGAATAGAGGGAATTAAAATAACAAAAAGTTGGTTCATTGAAAAGATCTAAAAAATTGACAAACCCTTAGATAGACTAGTAAAGAAAAAAAGAAAGAAAATGCAAATAAATAAATCATAAATGAGGTGAGGACTTTACAACTGATTCCACAGAAATAAAAAAGTATCATGAGGATATTATGAAAAAAATGCATGTCAGCAAATTAGACAACCCAGATGAAATGGACAAACTCCTAGAAATATATAACCAACCTATACCAACTCTAGTAGAAATACAAGACCTCAAAAGTCAATCACAACTAAAGAGATTAAATCAGTCATCAAAAACCTCACAAAAAAGAAAAGCTCAGGACCAGAGTGCTTCACAGGGAGATTTTACCAAACATTCCAAGAAGACTTAACTCCAGTTCTTCTCAAACTCTTTTAAAAGATTGAAGAGAAGGGAGCACTCCCTAACTCATTCTATGAGGCCAACATCACCTTAATACCAAAGTCAATAAAGATATTACAAGAAAAGAAAACTACATTTCAATATTCCTTTTGAATATAGATGAAAAATCCTCAACAAACTACTAGCAAACTGAATACAACAGCATATTAAAAGAATTATGCACTATGATCAAGTAGGATTTCCCCCTGTTATGCAAGGTTATTTGAACATAAGAAAATCAATTAATGTAATATACCACACTTACAGCATTTCAATAGATGCAGAAAAAGCATTTAACAAAATACAACACCCTTTCTTGACAAAAATCTTAGAACAACTGGAATGAAAGAAACTTTGTCAACATTGTAAAGGGCATATTTGAAAAGTCCACAGCTACTATACCAAACAATGATGAAAGACTGAAAGCTTTCCCTCTTAGATAAGATAGAAGACAAAGAAGCCCACTGATACCATCCTTATTCAACAATGTTGTATTGGAACCTCTTGGTAGAGCAATTAGACAAGAAAAAGAAGTGAATGGCATCCAAGTTGAAAAGGAAGAATTAAAACCTTGCATATTTGCAGGTGATATGATCCTATATACAAAAATCCTGAAAAAGTTGCAACAAAACTCCTAGAGCTAATAAATGAATTCAGCAAAATTACAGGGTACAAGATCAACACCCCAAAACCTATACTGTTTCTATACACAAGCAATGAACAATCAGAACAAGAAATAAAAAAATAAAAAAATAAAAAAAATCCTATTCACAAAAGAAATTAGTAGCTGTCTTCTTAGTAATAAATTATATATTTTTGATTTTTCAGTAACTGCTTATATTTCTACATTAGAAATATTTTTAAATAATAGTTTGAGAAAATATATACTTAAAATTAAAATATATGTTTAGAGTTTCACACAGGTCATTCCTGTTATATATGATGAATCAAATTTTTTAAAAACTTACATTATAAAATTTATGTGCACTGTACAATATCATAATGGAAAATGTTTGAATGAGTATACTAACAAATAGTTAGGGATACAGGAAAAATGAAAAGGGTTATTACAAAGTATTCCAAAAAGGATTAATTTCTGTTTCACTAAATTTCCTTTGATGTTATTAAATTGAATTTTTGTTATATAAGAAATAGAAAAATATTCTTAATGATTAATGTTTTAAATCCAGGTAATTCTATCTAACATGTCATTATCCTGATTAGAAATAATAACATTCATTTTTAAAAGTCTAAGTTCGCATCCCTTTTCCACAACTTAGTGTTAATGAGGTGATTTGCCTCAGTGTTAAATATGGGTAAATGAGCTTTACAGGTTGATTTGAGGTTGATATGAGGTATTGCATGAAAGGACCTTAAGACAGGGCCCAGTAAATATCAAATGATATTAGTTCTAAAACCTTTGGTAAACTAACAAAAATATTGTGTGAATAAATAATACAAAAATTAATAAAAAGAATTAATCTTACTCACTATGGACTATGGTTAATCCAAATATATTTTGTATTTGTTATTATTTTTCTTATTTTCTTTTAAAATATTTTAAAATTTAGACATGATTTTACCTGTCTGTCCTCTACTGCTACACACACACACACACACACACACAAGATTAAATATATAAGCAAGTACTGGACAATATAGCTACAGATCCTAATAATTACTTTTAAGTAAATCCATAGATGCCATGTATTGCTTGACTCCCACCATAAATATGTTTTATATATGATTATTTGTCCTATTGATCTTCTTTCTTCCTATTTTTCTTCTCTTGCACCCCTCTTCCTTTAATTTTTATGTAATCCCTCATTCCCTTCCTAGTATGGGAATGTATGGAATTCCAAGGAGTGGAGAAATTTATAATATGATTTTCTAATACAGAGAGTAATTACATAATTGTTATTTATCTAAGATATTTTAGAAAGAAAATAACTTTGTAATCTATCCTTTCTCACTAAAAGCAAGACTTCGGTAATTCATTCCCATACATATGGGAACCGGACAAATTTCATTTTGTGGAATTGTGGAGCAGTGCTCAAGAGGAAAAAAAAAGGAAGATAGAAACAGAGAAAATAAATGCCTGATCTATGGGTAAGACAAAGAAATATTAAAAGAGCAATAAAAAACATGTATGGTATTGCAGTAGCAGCAGCTGTAGAAACATAAGTAGTGCTAAATTATACATGCATTTGCTCAAAGAATAATTATGTTGTTCATCAATAATAAGTAATTAACTGAAAAAATTATCACGTTACATGTGAGCACATTTGTAAAAAAATGAAAGCACATATGTCACTATAAAGATATTTAATTACCATTTACCACTGTTATTTTTATCAGATCAGATGCAGTTTTCCAGCTCCATGCTATGTGAAGAGTATGTAGTTTCTTATTTGACGATTTGTCACAAAGAAAATTAATTTACTTCAACAATTTTGGAAACTAAGAATAGTTGCCCATTACTTTCCTTCTGACATTGTTCAAAGTCCAAGTGAAAATCAGGCTCCAAATCACATAATACAAAACATCCTGTTTTTAGCCAGCTGACACACTCTCCAATTATTCAACATGTTAGCCATGAGCTGACAGTTAAAAGACAAGAAATAAATGAAACCAATCATCAGCATTATCCCTTATCCTTCCATGCCTATGAATGAACTTCACAGACAGATCTATAGAATAAATTTTGCATTCATTATTTAATTATCTTTAGATCACATGATAGACTTCCTATTTTTTTCATGTTTCCTGCCAAGTTATGTTCTTTTCCAATACTTTTCAAAAGTTTTGGTTTTTGATGGAAATAAATATTCTGCCACAGATACTAAGTCTTAAAACCAAACTGTCCCTTAAGAATAGTACACCTGAATCAGAGACACTTTTTTTGCCACCTGAGAATGCTTTAGAATCATTTCATATTCAAAAGTTATTCATAGAAAATATTATATAATCTTCCAAAAATATATCATTTAGATAGTCACTGATATATTGTTATTAGATGAGAAGGTGCTACCTATTTTAAAATGAGAGCTTAAGAATATAGAAAATACAAATTATTCATTAGGAATAATAAAGCAAAAGTTGTAGAGAAATACTTTAGAGGAAAGAGAAGGAAACTGAAAGAATGTTACTACGAATGTTAATTTGATAAAGAATGTTCTTCTCACACAATACCATTACTTTGTAATGTTGTTTCTATTCTTTGAAATTCTAAAAGTTATTTAGAAACACAGAATGCTAGACCTGAAAGGAAACATATAATTTACTCTACATTTTTCATAAGAAAATGTTCAATCTGGAAGAAAATTTTCCAATATTATGGTTAAGTAGTGGCAGAGATTGTAGGGGTTGACCAAAAGCCAACCAAAGTACATTAAAGTCTTAAGATGAGGAAGTTAATGGTCAGTCTATGGTACTATGCTTCCAGTTAACTAATTTGCAAAACTCAGTTTCTGTGGGCTTAATATTCTAAACACAGTAACCCAGCAACAAACCACAATAAATAAGTAATCTTTCCACTGGAGCTGGTTTCAGTGCCAGTGGCAAAAGTGATAACAATTTGTGTGTTACTTAATTTGGGCTAAATATGAATCTGCTCAGTGTCCCAAAGCCATCATTCCAGTCTAAGTCTTCATACCTCCATGAGATTTCATTAACCATTAAAATGACCACCAGACTGTTTCAAATATAAAAAAAAAAAATTAAGTACTAATGTGTAATAATGATAATTCATTTTCCACAACCAAACATAGCATATCAAATTAGCAGACTCCTGGGATGGAGTTCATTCTAGAGTCAACTAAATTTATATCAAATACCTTCATCATTTGATAGTCCCTCAAAAATTTTAAATTTAATGAGAAAAAATAAGCCTTTAGGTAAAAGTATAAGTAAAAATATAATTAAATATATTGATAGAGAAATAAAAAATAATGTTGTTATTCAATTTTATTCCGGCAGACTTCTCAATTCCAAGAGTTTTATGTACATATATGAACCTGTATGTATTTGGCATATGTAGTACTATGGATAATGTAATATCTCTCTCTTGCAGACATACAATCCACTTACTGACACACACATGCAGAGTATACACATTATTTGAAAGATTACTTGCAAAATGCACAGCAACTATAGTTTTAATTGCCATGGGTAAATATAATGTTTGGAATCTCCAGCACCACAAACCTCCACATTGCTTCATACCATACAATTTTCTTAGCTAATAATTAGACTTGGTTCAAATAAAAATAACAAGAGAAAATCAAGCTATTATTTCTACCGTGTAATAGAAACCACAAAATGGAAAGAGGAAAAGTATATGATCAACAGACCAAAGAATGACACACATTGCAAAAGCAATTTCCTAAGAATAATCCAAGATTCCAGAAAAATATTTGTCACTTTCAGAGAAATTGCTGTCATAAATTCTCTTAAAAATATTTTTAAAAGAATTGCATGCTTTTGAATGAAAGATCAGAAAAGCATGGCAAAGACAGAAAGAAAGTATCTTCAGTAATTGTTAGAAGTTGAAATATTTTAAAAACAAAGATAAACACATTAAAATTTAAGATAAGCTTGAAGAAACACAAAGTCTTGTCCAGAGAACATGCTTGAAAATATCTAACAAGATGAAATAAAAATATCAAAGGAATAAAAATTATTGTAGCATACACCGTCAATATGAAAGGTAGAGATGATTGCGTTATTGCAGTTTTCCAAATAAATGTAAGAAATAGAAGAGAAAAATATTCAGATATGATATTCAATCAAATATTCAATCCCTCAGCAGATTGAAGGGACAGATTACATCATATGAACCATGCATAATATATGCAAAGTTAAAATAAAAGTCAGGATGTTGTGGGTCCCAGAATGGAATATAGACTGTGGCAAAAGAATCTAACTATATTACAAATGAATGACATAACCTCATTGAAGGGGGTGTGGAAAAAAAAGGTGCTAATCTAAGTTACACTGGAAAATAGTGTTTGGTTTGGAAATTATAAGATTTAAGATGAAAGTAAGTGTACCTATATCTCGTACACTAATTGGTAAAGTTATTTCTCACCAGGGTTGAATTAACATTTTTGAAACTGCTGTATGTGTATAGTGGGATTGAATAAATAAGTAAATGTATGGCTGACGGTGGAAGCCAGAGTTCTTATTGCTGGAGAGGTTGTCTTCAGATGAGCAAGATGTCATGGGAGGTTAGAATTAAACATGTGATAATGATTTAGAATTAGAGATATCAGTAGAATTATGTTAGGCTTAATATAGTTGCAGATGGAGAGCTACAGAAATAATTATAGGTTTGTGTATTTACATAGCCATTAATAAGAAATAAAAGACAGTCTCAAATGTAAAAATAAATTAAGTATTAATATGTAATTGTGCTAATTCATATACTTATTTTCATTGACCAGTGAGAAGCTATGACACTTCAGTAGCAGTGAACATCCCAGTATCCTGATCTAGGTTTCCATAGCATTTGCCACTATATAGAATCAGGGTGCTTTGGAGAAATGGCTGATCCTAAGCTTGAGACAGGGAACATAAAAGGTGAGCCCGAGTAGCTTTTAGTGTCAGAAACTAAGGAAGACTCAAAAGAAAAAACAATAACGGCATGTCACAGGAACGAAAGCCATCCCAACAAAAGTTCTCAAAGTCAAATGCTGGAACAATTTCAGCAACAAAAGAGAATAGCAGTGGATCCATTGATCATAACCCAAACATGAGATAAATATCAATGATGCCATCCTGATGTAAATGTAGTTGCACCCAGTCTTCAAGGAAATGGAGCAGCATTCTCAATTCCATGAGTTTGGTCTACTCTTAATGACTTACTTCCAAAGAATATTGTATGAAAAGGATGGGAAAAGTAATTTACAGTGTAAAAACCTGGCAAACTCTACCTCAGCCAGGTAATGCCAACATCAACAGTGATAAATCATGTTGATAGTATGCGCTTTTAATGTGATATGATATGATGAAAATGCACTTTGTGGTTATCCTCCCCCAAACCCCGCAAACCAATCAAACCATGAGGAAAACAAAAACAAATTGAGAGATATTCTAGATAACACCTGACCAGCACTCCTCAAAACTGTCAAGGTCAATATCAAGAAGATGTGAGAAACTATCAAGACTAGAGGAAGCTAAGGAGAAATGATAAATAAATGTAAGGTGGTATGCTGGGTAGAATTATGGAACAGAAAAGAGCATTAGGAAAAAACTGATAAAATATGAGCAAAGTATGAAGTTTACTTGTTAGTAATGTACCAATGTTGAATCCTTAATTGGGGCAAATATATGGTAATGGAAGAGTTTAACATTAGGGAAAAAATGAGTAGGGGTTTAAAGGACTTCTATGTACTAACTTTGTAAATTTCTTTAAATCTAAAACTATTTTAAAATAAAGTGTTCATTACAATGAAAAGAATGGCATTTAGTAAGATATATTCTGGTAATTCATTACATTTTGAAGAAAGAGAAATAATCCTATGGATATTTATGTAGAATTTGGTATGTTTTCAATTCTCTGGGAAATACTCAGTGCTTAAGAACAAAGAGCAGTAGCTTTAGAATTTGAGGGGAAAAAATTTTATCAAAGATCCAAAGATTTTATACCAAAAAAAGTTATGTGTCAAGTATAAAATACAGAGTAAAATTTATACAAGTACACAAATAAAAGAAATGCATTTTAAATATAGAGAAATATATAAAAGTTCATAATCTACAAAACATTCTTAGACAAATGGCAGGTAAAACTAATTCATGAATGGGGAGTTTATGATAAATGGAATAGTTTGAGTGTTGAATCTATTTGATAATTAGATTTAGAGTAAACTGCCATTGAAAGCAAGATATGAGCAGAGTATTATATGTTAAAATTCTTGAATATTTAAATTTTTAAAATACAATTGGGAAGAAAGGAGAGAAAATATTGGGCAATTATAAATGTACATTATTTTTCATCTTTCATAACACTGAAGTTAAATTTTAAATTGAAATATATCCTTAATATAATATAAATCCAAACTCCATGTTTTTTAGTGTTTATTTCTAGTTGTATGTACTAATCATTTGAAAGTATAAATTGTTATAATGAAAGCAATGTATTTTTTTCTCCATGTTTTTTATTTCAAATTATTTTTCTTCTGTTAAATACAAGAAAATGTTTATAGCATTTAGTTTTCAAAATTCACACATTGTATGACTCCATAATTGCCAAACTTTTAATGTATTTGGCCATATATAATTTATATTAAATATTCTATCTGTATCATGTGTATTTCAATTTATCCATTTTCCTAGACTTCCATATGGATATACAGAAAAGAAATGATA
The DNA here is from genome assembly GCA_026826555.1 of Tolypeutes matacus. Lineage (NCBI taxonomy): Eukaryota > Metazoa > Chordata > Mammalia > Cingulata > Chlamyphoridae > Tolypeutes > Tolypeutes matacus. The sequence continues at coordinate 41,923,441 of JAKSZT010054334.1, read as the reverse complement.
CCTTAAAACTGCTAATATATTTATTTCTTGGTGGTGGCATATTGAGTGAGAATTTAACTTCCTCTTTAAATTAGATTGTTTTGTTGGATTAGAGTTGCTATGGTAATGCATATATATCACTTCTATGGAAAAATTCTTGGCAAATTTATTAAAGTGGAGGGAGTGTGAAGTCATTTAAACATTAAAATGTTTTTATATGTTGAAAACACAAAAATATGTATAGTGATTGAAAATATTATTTATATATTTAATATAGTCTTCCAATGAATTAATGAATTATAAACAAAATTTCCAGTTCACATTAGATACAATGTATATTCCAAATCCTAAACTTCAAATCTCTGTAAGTTTCTGTAATTGAAAATGAATCATAAAATTTAAGAATGGCTCATCATATCATCATTTTTAATATTTTAAAACATTTGTACAGGTAAATATCATTAGTCAATAATGATATAAATTTGTTTTCCTGTAACAGAAAACCCAGCTATAACGTTTTTTTAAAAATCAAGTAAGCTGAATGGCTGAGATAGCTGAATAATACTGAAACAGAGTAAATTATGTCAGGCTGAAAGCAACATCTGATGAGGGCTTCATTTATGTTTGTCTGTGATCCCCTTTGCTATGACCTGTGTTCTGTTTCATCACCTGACTGGCATTCCTTGTGTTCAGAGAAGGGCTGCCAGAAACCACAGTGATTTTTTTTATGTCTTGTCCAGCTGGTAAGAACAGGACCCCAGTCATTGATAAACATCTCCAGATTCCCATTAATTGGATCAGATTACATCACGTGTCCATTCTTGATCCCATCATTCCACGTGGTCAGGGAAGTGGCATTATGTTGGATAGTTTTTGCCTCGGTCATTGCTGTATCCATCACATGTCTTAAATTTGTGAGACTACGGTGATTGGTTTAAGATAATCAAGACCAGTTCATGGAATTAGGCCTATGTTCAATTCTAACTTAAATAACATTAAAGGGAAATTAAAGGGTTTGTAGGTAGGAAAAAGAATAAATGAAAACTGGCTCTGGAACCAAAAAACTGCCCAAAATACTCTATTTCTAAATCCTAGTCTTATTAATAAAAAGGCCATGGTTTATTTAAAAATAAATTAATATCAGACAATGCAGGGCTTGTGTTGTTGTTGTTAGTTCAAGTACAAATTTGTTTCTCCAACTCTAAATATTTGTGCACGTTAAATTATTGTGCAGAGAGAGATTACCTCTTATCCTTACTTGGACAGAAACCTTGAAGTAAGGACATCTGGCTAATCATTTGTGCAATCTGCCACTTTACTTCCCTCTTCATAAGCTGATCTTTTGATCTGTGTTATACCTTCAGAGGGATGCCCTTATGAGTCTATCCATCAAATGACAAACCCCTGGCCTTACTAATATTTTTTGACAGACAAGCATTGCCTGACCATGTTAGCCTACACAGAGTCCTAATTCTAATATTCTTCAATATTATCTCTTCTTGTCTCTGGATGAATCATTGTTCAAAACAACAATGTATGTTTTACATACACATCCAAGCTCAAATATCTGCTAAATACCAGTTTAGATGGAACACACACACATACACAAACATTCTTATTGTTAACATTTAGCTATTATGGGTAGAAACATTTTCATATAAATTGCAAGGTAATAATCTAAGTTTTTATATTGGTAACAAAACCTTTGCTTGATTCTATTCCCTTTTCTATATCAAAACTTACTTGCCTACATCCTACCATCCATACTGTCCATTGATTTAGCCAGACTGAATTACTTATAGTTCTCAGAATATGTCATATTCTGTTTCCTGCTTCTATGTCTTCTCCCATTTCTATTTCTTATCTGACTAACCCTTCATTTATCAAAAATCAAGTAAATGGTAAATCCCTGGAAGTATTCCTTGTTTCTCTAATTTGATGTTTTCTCTTATTTGCTTCCCTATTAAATCCATACAGAATTTGTAATATTGTGAGTGTGGATTCTAAAGTTAGAGGGGCTAAGTTTAATGCTGTTCCAATCACTTACTAGCTGTGTGCCTTGGGAAGTTATCTTCTTTGAACCTTTTGAACACTGGGATCACATTTATAAAATGTAGAAAGTTTATAGTATCTTGCTCACAGGCTTGCATTCTTTGCTGTTCTTTTATTAATTGATTGTTTGGGTGAGGATAAATTGAAATTAATAAGTGAAAAGACAACTGTAGGTTATCATTTTTATTATGCTACTCAAGTGTTCTGCTGTTATCAATAATTAATCTGTCTGTTTTCTTTTTGAAGCTGTAAGTGACATTAGAATAGGAAGAACTTTTATGTGATTTGGAATTCCCTTGTGCCTAGATTAATGGTTTACATATTATGTGTTATTAAATGCTCGTTGATAGCACGTTCAACTACTGAAATTTTACATTCCCACATATAAAATGGTATACTTTCAAAATGATACCAAGATATATATAGTTTAATGGATATAATTGTTATGATCTTGGTATACTATTTATACAAAAGTAATGTGAGTTATGGAAAATTCCTCTTCATTTATTTGTTTATTTATGTGTTTATATTTTCTTAAACACAATAATTTTGTTTTATAAAATGAATTTAGAAAGTAATATTTTTGATCATCTAATATTAAAATATAGTAGAATATATAGAAGTGAATAAGAAAAGAGAGCTAAAACTGTCAAGCTAAATGAACTATTTTTTTTAATCACTGAAATGAAGTCTGGTTGATAAAGGAACAAAATGGTATTATTTGCCTCTGTATCTGTTAAGGATTCTTAACTGTCTGTCATTCTAATTACTGATGACATGTACTTTACACTGACATAGATATTCCCTGAGGAAATGGGTTTTTCTCATGATGTAATGGGCACTATAACCAAAATATAAGGAAGACATAGATACTTGGTGAACCTAGAATGGATATCAGGCCAAACAGCATCTTGACCCCTTGTGGACCATTTAAATAAAATCAGGGAAAACAGAGTTTAGATGCTAGGACGGTGTATATAGTTTCAGTACCACATGCATCTCAGGTTACAAATTACATATCTCATAATGAAAATGCAAAATAAACAAATTTCCAAGAAAACACCTGAGTTGAATTTTCAGACAATATCCAGGTAAACACTGACTAGGCTCAAGCAGGATTATAATATTTTGGAGCAAATAAATAGTGTAGACTTATGCTAATTTAAGATGAACAAAAAGCTACTTGGATTTAATATAACTAGAGGGGGCAGAAAAAAACATTTTTTTTAAATAACCATGGAATGTCTATTTGCTATTCATATGGACATGTAGTTGGAGAAATAGAGGGATACTAATTAAGGATACTAATACTTCTTGTAGAAGCTGAAAAAAAATTTAAAACTAAATTGTTGTAATTCTAAGTTTTAATCACAAAAGTAGAAATAAGACATTAACAAATATCTATTTAGGAGTAAAATATATTATGACTAATTTGATCAAAACAGTATGATATAGGAAAAATATGAAGAATGGAATCACCAAGCATGGCAAATGGAAAATATGAAAGTTGTTGTGAGAACTGAAATCAAGTATCAGTAATCATACAAATATGAATGGATTATCCACAAAAGGCAGACTATCTATTGGTCATAAATATAATAAAAACAATTTTCTATATGTTATTTTCAAGTCTTTAAAAGAAAATGAAATATTTGCAAAAAAAACACATTAAAAGTGTAAATCAGTCAAATATGATTTTCTCTCTTATCCTTATTCCTAGGATTTTGTATCCCAGAGGCAACCACTGTTACAAATTAACTTAATTTCTTTATAAACATAGCTTAGGCATATAAAAGCATATGTGTGAATAGTGATATGCCAATTAATAGAGACACACTTAAAATAAGATGAACAGATATTTAGAAAACCAAGAATTGAAAGAAGCATAATTTTCCTATTATTAAAACAGTAATGAAATGTAAGTAATTGCACACTGTAAAAATAATAAAACGTTTTTAGCTAAATTATATTATTGACTTTAGTTTACAAACTAATCTGTTCAGTACTGACCCTGTAGTCTTCAACAATGTCCTCACAATGAAGTAGTTTTGGTGTTATATTTTTAGAGCATTGTTGGTTTTATTTCATAAGTAGTGTAGTAAGATTTTTGTATGTGTATAAAATTATACTTTAAGTTTTAGTATTCAAACTTTTTAACTTTTGCTTATATCCAAATATCCAAAGGATAATTAAGAAATCTCTAATTTCATAAAAGGGACCCTGATGTAAATGAACAGAATATATTCTGATACCAGAAAGTATAGAAGTTGTATCCCAGTTAATTTCCAACTTGCTTAAAGAATAAAATATCTTAATGACTGAACTCAAGCTGTTGCTACTTGAAGCATTACATGGTTTCCAACTAAATTTTGCCCACTCTGTGGAAGTAGGTCAAAAAAAAATGAAGAATGTAAGTTTTAATCCAACATTTTTACATCCAAGTCATGTTATTTTAAAAAGGCACAGTTTTTTTGCCCCAATGTACTCACAAAGGGGAGCCATTGGTATCTTTCTTAGGTGAGAAAACCAGAAATCTGAAGCAAAGGAAATTGTACCTGCTGAAGAGTAGGGGAAATAAGCAAGGAAAATAGATAAAGACCAGATCTCCAAATTCTGTCTACCCATAATCCTGGCTGACTCCTGAACACTGTGCATAGAACAGTTTCAAAGCAGATAAACTAAAGACAAAGGGCAAGAGCTGCTGCCCAAGAAACAGAGTTTCAAGTTCAAATCTAATCAAGATAATTTTCTGTCAATACAAAAGAAACAACCTTTTTTAGAGAAACATAACAGAATCTAGAATATCTGAAACTTAATAGTCATAATATCAAGAATATAATTCAAAATTACCCAACATAGAAGAACCCAAACTATGAAAAATGTCCTCAAGGGAAAAGAAAATCGACTGATACTGACCTTAAGATAAACTATTTAACAAGATAAAATGTTAAAAATGTCTGTCAAGAATTTCAAAGCAACTATTAATATCTCTCAAAGAACTAAAAAGAGGAATTCATAATGAATTTTTAAAAATGTACAAAGATATCACAACAGAAAACAAGAAATGTTAAAAAAGAACCAAACAAATTTTGGAACTGAAAAAATACAATATCTGAATTTTAAAATGTACTAATTAGACTTAGCAGCAGAATGTATAGGGCAGAAGAAAGAATGTTACTTTGAGGAGAGAAGAATGCAGGTTATCCAATGTGAAGAAAAGGAAGAAAAAAAATTTAAGAGAAGAGTCTAAATTATTTTTAAATAACATCAAGTGATCAAACATTTAATTGTTGTCACAGAAACAGGAAAAGAAAATGGGACAGAAACAAGATTGAAGAAATAATGGCTGAAAATTTTCAAATTTCATTAACTTGAGATATTTATAATTCCAATTTAATATATAAGTATCTCAACTTCACCTTCAAAATTATCTTACTTTTGATAATAAATTATATAATCACCTTATAAAAGACAAAGACTTAAGGATTCAAGCTTACACTGGAGTTCCCTTAAAGTTTCCCAAAATTAAAATATACACACAACTTAGAATGTGATGAGTATGTAAATATCTAATATACAGATTATGTTAATTTTATAGTAACTACTATATTTATTAGTCTGAATTGTCTCCAAACAACATAAACTATAAAATACCCCTCAATGACTTTGAATGGACAGATATTATCTACCCTGACAGAATTTTTTAATGATATGGGGCCATTAGAAAGGCAGATTTAAGGTTCATTCATTTTGTCTAGCCATAGTATGAATATTCCTTCAGTGTTCACTAGAGTCTTTTACTTCGCTTGCCACTTAAGCAGATTTGGAAGACTTATGGACAGGAATCAAATAATTACTTTAAAAATTTGATGACACAGATGCTAACTACCTTGAGACATTGCTTCAATTAAAAGTTGGGGGTTGAAAGTCCAACACAGACAATTTGCTTCTGGTATTGGTAAGTTATGTCCTCCTTGGTTGAGCACCAGATGAAATAGGTGACCTAAATTTTGTGTCCCTGTTATATTACTATTTTTTTTTCCCTTTATACACTAGTCTTACAATCAGGTTGATGCATACTTATTGGGATTGGCTGAAAAAAATAGAAGATCTTCTTGTTCCATATCAATTCCCTTAGGGACATATGTACACAGGATAGAATGACAGTCAAAATTAACGACATACTGTCTACCATTCTTTCTCTGTAGATGTGCCTCCTTCCCTCTCTCTCTCTCAAATTATTTACTGAACACATGTACTTGAAATACTGGAAGATTGTGCAACTCCAGTAATTAAAAGGAATAGTGATTCAATAGCAGTGTCTCCAATTGAAAATGCTTTCATATAGTAATGCTGAAGGTAAGAAAATGGAAAACAGTAACACCCTTATGCTCACTAGAGTTTCTAAACCCAAGGGTAGCGGCATGAACAAAGTTTGATACAATGCATATTCAATAAAGGACAATCTGATTAAAAATGAAACCCCTTTTGTATATAACCAATGGGAATCAATTTAGCACATTATGCATTTATTTTTACTTAATAATGTTTACATCACAGAGCATAAAGTTTCTTCTTACATGTCTTTTAGGAAAGAGAGACAAAACAAAGATGCCAATTATCCACTTACTACCCCAGTGATTGATCATAATACCAATTATATTCAGAATATATTTTTATAAACCTTAACAAGTGTATCCTAAAATTATATGAAGCAATAAAAGACTAAATAAAATCAAGATATTTGTGAAGGAGAATAGTAATAAGAGGAAACTTTTATTTTAATTTTACAATAATTTGAAAATGTGTTACTGCAGAGTTCAATAGATTGATAGTGATTAGTGCCACACAACAGTTAGCCCCAAGATAAATCAACATATAAATAGGAATTTTGCATATGACAGAAGCAGCATCTATAAATCAATGGGGAAAGGACTGACTACTCACTATGTACTCAGACAATATAGAAGAAAAACAAACAACTTTTCTACCTTATATCATAAACAAACATAAATGGAAGATAGAAAAAAGTTCTAAAATCAAAATAAAGTAGAAAACTTAGATAACTATATAGAAGACTGTTATCATGGCATCAGGTAAAGAAAGATTAATTGAAGATAAATCAACAAATCTCAAATATTAGTAAATATGACTATATTACATTTGTTTAAAAATGCTTGTCTAACCAAAGGAACTATGATGGTAGGGACAAGTTAAAGTGTTTTTTGTCCTTTTGTTTTCTTGTCTATTTGCTCCCCTTTGGACTGAAAAGCCTTAAACCTGTTTGCTGATCAAAGGCCCAGTAGAAAAGGTAAGAAAGAAATTATTTGTAAAAGATAAAGGAAGCAATAAAGGGACTGACTTTGATGGGAAATTAAAAATATCAAAATATACATTGCTTTCAACAGAAATGGTTTAAACTGAAAATGTCAAGTCAATTATAATATTTTTCTTTGACACTTAGTTTAACATCAACTTTTATAAATTATTTTGAAGTTTTAAAAAGTATATGAAAATATACTTAAAATATATCAAATTAGTATGGTATAGGACTATACTATTCTATTAGCCTACAAGGCACATCTCATGGAATCCCCTTTTGGGAGTTAAGATTTTGAAAATATTTATGGGTAGGAATAATATATGCTAACCACCATTGATTCCAATTCATCTGTTGACTTAAAATTTGCGGGCTAAAAAATAAACAAGTTATTTTCACTTAGCATTTAAACCTATCCTCCCTGTAGATTATGTTGTGAATTCTATGTGCATAAGATTATAGAAAATAAATTTACTGGGATTTTTCTCATATTTAACTCTGATATGGACTGCTATGTTTGTGGAAGATAATATGGATGAAATAACTCTATCAAAAGTAATTTGTAGTATAATGGTTAATAGGCACTTTAAATAGTTCCATACCTTGAGCTCCTTAGAAAATAAAGGTAGAGGCAAAAATTTACTGACAATGCTCTATTGGTGGGTGCAAACACATGGAACAAAAGGGAAATAAAATATACGTGAGACAGAAGAATGTGGAGAACCAACATAAGATACCCCACCAGCAGGCTTATTGTTTATTGCCTCTGAAATAACACACTTTATCGCAGTGGTGTACAGCACTCGTACATAGAAGCCACGGGAAACTAAAGAATCTCAAAGGAATTCTTTGGAGGAAAGGAAAATGCAGAATTTTTTTTTTTTTTTTTGCTGGCTCCTTTCCATCTCATCTTTCATTGGTTAAATTTGCCTCATCGGGTTTTAACTGCTTTTCATGCAATGGAGACACTGTTAAGTCTGTGTAAAGTAGTGATCAGATTTTGATGATTGCAGGAACAGCATGGTACTCAGACCAAGAATCAAGGCAAACAGCTGAGCTTGGGGTCAGGGTAAGAGGGAAGGAAGCAGCAGGGTCAGATCTATCTGGGATAAAACATAATTGAGTCAGCACTGTCTACCAGTTTTGGTAGCTGGATCTCATATGGCAAGATGCCTCTATCCAAAGAAGCATGGAACAAATTTCATCCAGTAAGTTGATGATCAGCTGCAATTTTCTAACATGATTGAAAAGGTGGTAATGATCCAAGATACATGTCTTAATGCTCAGTTGATCCTGGGGTTGTCACTGCTATGCATCTGCTGCCTCTTTCACAACCATAGATTTGGCCTGCAGCTCATCTGTGTGTGGAACTTGTCTGGCGAGATAACCCAGAGCTTCATTCTTAAGGCATCTGAGCCTTAATGTAGAACATAAAATTAAAAAAAAAAAAAAAAATGTTAATTTGAAAGCACTTAAACCATTTCAGACAGATTGTGGTAGTAGGACTCTAAGCTGATGACTTTCCTAAGCTTTACTTTCCTCTTTAATTTGGCCTTTTCTATTTTGCAATTTTGCTTTGTGAAAAGTTTAATATAAACATGATATTCATTCACATCTCTGTATAGTTGTACTTTCAGATTAGGTGGGACACTTCACATTATTAAAAAGTCCTTGCTCATTATTTTCATTCCTACCTCTGTATGTTCCAGATGAATTTCAGTAATGTTTACAGGCTAACCTAATTTTTTAAGGCAGAAGGATAATGACACCTCACTAAACAATTCAGATACAATAAATCTCACAGAGCACAATGATTTTTCACAAACTGTGAATTTTAGTAGTTGATATAGGAGCCATATTAGTTTTTGGATAGGAATTCAGAGTAATTAAATAGCCAAAATGATTTTATATTTATTGTAAATCATCATAAATATACTGTAATGTTAAAAAATTAATATTAGAGACATATCATGCAAAATTTCATATTTATAGGATATTTAACCAGGAATCATACAGACTTTTAGCATAATACTATTAGTAACAAATCACTATATTCACATCTAAGAATATTTAAAATACTTTATAGTCAATTAGGAAAATAATATAATTGTCTACCATTTTGCCTCCCATATAGTTAATCTTAAGAAATGTTGATAGGTGAACATGAATGTCTAATATTTATTGAGTTCTGGGATATTAGATATGATTCTGATATATAGATGAGCTCCATTTCACAGATGACAACTAGTAGCTCAGAAATATTAGTATATATCCACTATCAGTCAATAACTCAGATTAAAACTAGAATTTTTGACTCTAAATATAAAGTGATTACTTTTGCATTATTTTGCTCAATACAATATATGTTCTCTCTGACATAATGTTAATTTTCTAATTTATCTTATGAGTACTCAACATTACTTCCTTTTGACATGAGGAAAATGTGTTCAATGGGTTAATTCAACATAAAAAACATTACTTAATTCTAATTTTTGGCCTCAAATTGCATGTCCATAGCAATTACTTACCACATTCAGGAGAAGTTTCAGAGACACCTGAGTTTCAGTTCCAGCCTGACCGCTTACTGTACAAGATACTTTCACATGCTGAAGCCTCAGTTTCCTTTTCTGATAGTGTTACGAGCATTAGGATGGTACAGAGATGAGATTGGAATGAAGCTGAATCACAAATAATCCCTCTCCAAAAATTTTGAGAAATGGGTAAAACACACACACGCACACAAACCTGTGGTGATAGCACAATTGAAAGGACACACTTAGTGCCATGGTCTTTTTGGAAAGTAGAAGTCTAAACTGAGGCAAATTCACTGTGGAGCCAATGAAGGTTAAACTGAAGAACACCCCACTTTGTCATCATTGTCTAATGCCCTCTATCTAATTATACAAGGGTAAGTTTTTGTTCTATGTCCCGAACAGGGGTTTCATTCTGCACAAACTTCAGAATAGGCAAAAAAAAACCCTGGAAAACCCCTTCAGCCTAAGGTAGAAACAGAAATTTCTGGAATTGTGTGGAGGGCTCTTAACCTCCTTGCCACCCTCCACAATCTCTAGCTGTAAAATTCCTCAAAACATTTTTATAACATCCATAGAAGAGTGAAAAATTTATATTTCCTCTCATTGATAGATTGTTTACTAAACAGACAGATGAAATAAAGGAAATGAGCAAAGAGGGCCGGATACTCGCTCTAATAGAATCTTAATTTCTAGGTTCCAGGTTGAACTGGTGAGTGAAATGAGAGGGAATTCACCCTTTGGGTTACAGTCCCTGAATAGGGGGAAGTAATCATAGTATGCTGTATTTAACAATTCTAAAGATTGGCCAGAGGTGAGATTTCCTTGGTAAGGACTACACAGAATGTCAGGGGAGCAATCTTCCCTCCATGCTCATATTTTACTGAGCATTGCATCTTTCCTTCCTCCCAACTGGACCTCAAGATTTTCAGATGAAATAAATTTGGGTAGAATATGAAGTAGAACTCAAAGGGTAACTCAGCTAAAGAAAAATGAAACAAAGAAATCCTTTTTCTCAGATGATGTGGAAAGGAGTAGAAGAGAAGTGAGAATTTAGAGAAACAGGATGATAAAAATGTGAACGTTATAGAAAACAAGAAAACAAAAAGAAGTCCAGTAGTGAGCAAAACAGAAACTACAGTATAGAAGTAAAAAATAATTAAAGACCATATAATTTTACAGCATACTATATACAACTTAATAATAACTCAAATTAAGTGTGGGTGAAAATAGTAAAACATTGAGATAAATGCCATTAATATGTTTTTGCTTCATAAATTTCTTTTAATTTTTATTATAACTTAAATATAATGAGGCTGGAAATAACAAGATATTCTATTACTCAAAGCTGATTTTTTAAAAAGAGATTCCAATCTTAATATATAAAATAAGGACCAAAATAGCATTTATATGGTTGTGGTAAACACATTATAAATGCCAAGTAACAGAAAGAGAAGTTAATATATTCAGTGAACTGACAAAAAGAAATCTAAAATAAGAATAACTGGAGTATCTGAAGCAGAGAAACTACTAATGAAAGAGGAAAGATATTCCAAATTATAATAAAAGAAAAAAGTTCTGAAATAAACAGGAATTTCCAATAGAAAAATACAGGGTAATTCAGAGGATATAAAGGTTGTGTGTTTGCCTGTGATTAGGCAATGGACAATGATAAATGACACACACACTCTCTCTCTCTCTCTCATTATATATATATATATGCATATATAATTTAGTATTAAAATGGAAAGATAAAGAAAATGCATTCAATTACCCAATGAGGAGACAAAATTCACTGACAGGGATAGAAAGGTTCGTCGGATTGTGCTCAGACTTATTCACAATATCATTCAAACTCAAGGAAAGGGGCTATGTCAATGTTTACAAAATGTGCAGAGTTTCTGTGATCCAAGTGTATCTTACCCAGCCATGATTCATTCAGTTAGAAGTATAACAAAGATAAGTATTTGAATATGAAATAACTCAGAAACAGAGAACTCAAGAACAGTTGTTAGGAAAAAGAAAAAAGAGAAAATAATGATATAATTAAATTGTTTTAAGAAATCAATCAAGATTAATAAATTGCAAAGGGAAAAATAAAAGTGTCCATTAACATTCATTTAAGTTGAAAACTAATATGAAACAGTTGGTGGACTGTTGTTTAAATAATTAAATATATTTTTCATAATTTATGATAATTTAAATTGATAAAATACTCAAAGCTGGAATGCCAGAATGAAGGAAAGTGCTGTTAAGAATTACAATACTAATTTTGTCTTCTTTTATAAGAGGGAAACAATAGTCACCACTATATTTATATATATTGATATTCCTTTATAGTATCAATACCCTATATCTTAATATTTCATATAACCTATTTTTTCTTTTTCACAAAGGACTGGAGCTATTTTAGGAAATAACATCTCCGTAGTTAATAATTTTTCAATTTTCTGCATCACAATTTCTATGTGCTATGCATGTTGCACAATAAAACAAATATACAATAATATATTGCTATATGGAAACAAAAAGTTACATGAATATTTACAATTTTATTTTCACATATATATAATATAAAAGTGATCTTAATAAATGTGAATAAGTTCAGTTGTTCTGAAAACAATATCTTAAAGTGCTAAATCAGATAATCTTAAAAATGGCATAAAGTATATGTATAAAGTAATGTAAATAAGCATTCTCAAATTATTTAGTGTAAAGTTTACTTTTACTTTGAATAAGTCCACTGATTGTAGGGTCTTCTAATCCTTATTGTGTAAAATATATCCCTAATAATTTTCAATCCCAAGTTATCTAAAATGGAGTAAAAATTAAAATAAAGTTATGAAGCATGAGAAAAAATATTAAGGATATTCATCTCAATCCTTTGCTATTATTTCACCCACAATTTCTTTAATAACGATTTTAATTAATTATATTAATAACATACTTGAAAATTAAATAGTTTTCACTTGGAAAAAAAATTCTTCTCATTCCAGTATTCTATATGTTTATGTAATATTTGATTATATATTTACAGTAACATTTGAAAGTGTCCCAGATAAGGTAAAAATGCAACCGACTATTGGGAAACATGCAATTCAACTTACAAACTTGGAAGTGCACAAGTGATATGGAAAGTAGTTTCAAGTTCTCATTCTGCAAAATAGCATTTGTTATGACATTCAGAGTAAATAGAGATTATTGGTTAATTGTATAATTCATGTAAGTTACAGAGAAAACAGAGTTTGGGGTATGTTTGTGTATGCGTGTATATTCATAGAAAAAACTACAATGTCACAATAAAATATTAATTTTGGCTTTCTGTGAGTGGTGTCATTGTGGATGGTTTTTATGCACATTTTTGTTTATTTTAATTATGCTCTATTTTTCTGCATTATGCAGGTATTACTTTTATAGTTAGAAATAAATAATAAATATTATGCATTAAAATATAAATTACACTTGAACTATTGGAATAATGTGCATATTTTTTTTCTTTCTAAGACAAGGTGAAACATTATTTCTTCCATTTCTACTATCTAGAAAACACTATACTCTGAACATTATAAACAAGAGAGAATTTAAATCTCACTTAGGGAAATGGATAAAATTTCTTATTTAATAGATGAGGAAACTGTTTCAGACCAACGTAAATTTTTTACTAAAATTATAGTTAGAAAATTGTGATCTCTTTGATTCCCAAAGTTGGATCATAGGGACAGAACACTGTAATTAGTAATACTTCTACACATTATGTCACTGTCACTATAAGTATTATTTGGTTTTGTAATATCTAATTGTTACTGTCACAAAAAAACAAAATCTGAAATGCCCATCTGTCCTACTCAATTACCATAAAAACATTACTTCATCATATAACATATTGCTTTATATTATATAACATATTATATTATAATATATTATAATTTATTTCATTTATATTTTGTTTTATTAAGCTTCATACTATATTACATAGTATAATACAACATATTTCATACAATATTATAGTATATCATAAATTACACAAAAGAGCATAAATATATTTTTACATACTATTTTCTAAATGACCTCCTATGTATTACAATGGTTCTTTGCTTTCATTTATTATTTTAGAAATTCATACATTATCCAAAAATGTTTATAAAATGTTCAATTATTGTTCAATTATTGCTCCACCTCAACAAAGTACAAAATAATTATGCTCATAAGAATCGATTAATTTGACCAACTATAGATTTAAAATACTGAATTAAAAATGCCAAATATGTCTAATTTTGATGCAATTTTGTCTCAATAAAATGTTTATTTTGTTGCCAAATAATGGATTAAAAATAAAATATAATAAAACCAATTTTATAAATTAGAGACCTATATTAGTTGGTGCCTAGAATGTAATAGGTATATAATTAAATCAAAGGAGAGCAATAAAGTACTCTCTATAAATCCTCTCTATAAAAGTAGAAGATAATTACTATTTAAACACTGCTTTCTTGTATACAAAATGTATCATAGGAGAAAATGGACCAAATAGAAAACTTGAGAAATGAATAAAATAATAATATATAAAACTGTATTAGCCTATTCTAGGAATTTGCTAGTAAATATAGAATGCTTGTTAGAAGAAGTAAAATATGAAAAGATGAAATTTCTAAGGAGAAAAAATCTCTATTTAATCAGAGTACTACAAGATTGACACTGAAATTTTTCAAAATATTTGTTTCAGTTTAACTTAAAAAGTTGAATATGAAGAAAGACGATTCACTTAATGTATTCACTGAGTTCTAATCAATATCAATATTTTAACACATGAAAAAATTTAAGGAGTAAGAAATCAGCATACATAAATAAATATATTTTATGTACATTTTCAAGAAAATTTCAATCATTGACTTTAAAACCTTGGCTATATACAATATAGCTTACATATACTGCACATCATAGGGTAAAATGGATCAAGATGAATGTAGAAATAAAGTATAGTCAAAGAATGTATAGGTGCCAGTGACTGTAATTAGTAATATTTCCACTTTTCACTGAGTCAAAATAAAAATAAAATAAAATAAAATAGAGATTCTAAGATAAAATGTGGGATGCCCTAGCATTAAAAGACCTGAAACAGAAATTAATATGTGCTCAAAGCACAAAAGTTATATTATTTGAATCCTCTTTGTTATAAAAGGAAAAGCATGCTTATCTATAAATCTACATTTGAATATATTTTCTAATTTTCTTTTAAGATTAGAAGTTAGACAAAATGTGTACAGTTGATCATGTGTTTTAATAGACAGGTTTCACTATGATTTTAAGTCTCTTGAAGGATGAGGTCCCTATTTAAAATATTAAGGTCTACACTAGGTGCTGAACTGGGTTGCTGAATCAGGATCATGCATTCTGGCTGATTGATGGGCCATGTTTGTCAGTCGCTGGGTTAGAAAAAGTATGCTATCATTTATGTGCAGAGTGCTTGGGACACACCCTAGATCTTATTTTCTATTTTGCAAGAATAATGTTAGCTCCTTGTGAGATTAAAACACACAGTGGAGGGAAGCGGATGTGGCTCAATTGATAGGGCTCCCGTTTACCATATGGGAGGCCCCGGGTTTGATTCCCGGAGCCTCCTGGTGAAGGCAAGCCAGCCCGTGTGGCGTGGTGAGCTGACGCAGCAAGATGACGCAACAAAGGGAGACAAGTAGACACAGAAAAACGCACAGCAAATGGACGCAGCGAGCACAAGCAGCAAGGGGGGATAAATAAAATAAATAAATAAAATCTTTAAAAAAAAACAAAAAAAACACACACAGTGGAGAATTCTCGATATTATGTATATTCCATGGAACTTAGCTTTATAAAGTATGTAGCACACTAAATTCTTATATATATGTGTATATATATATATATAAACCAATTCTGAAATTTTATTGAAAAATAGATTGCTATTTAAAAAAAAAATTGTTAGAAAGTTTAGATTTTTCAGTGTATAAACTGAGTATTTTAAAAGTACAGATCAAGAGTCAGACAGGTAAATAGACTTGAGAAGGAAATAGACTACTCTCAGTTTCTTGCACCTGCCCTCAGAATAGCTACCCTTACTAATTCCACTATGACAAAAGAGATTTTGTTGCTTTATACTGCCATGATTGAATGATAAAGCATGAGGAATTCTTTTAAAAGGAAGTTTTCGATGAAAGGGCAGGAAATGCCTTATCAAGTATATACCTTCTCTTCCACAAGATCTCTTGTGGGAAAGGTTGAAAGTTCTTATTTTCACCACTGAAGCATCTGTACTTAATAGCCTGCCTGATCTACATCCTTTTTACCCTGCCAGGATGGCAGAGAGTCGGAAAGAAATTATTCTCTTTAAGAGTGTAGAGTGTTTTCTGGTAAAACAAAGAATTACTTCAAAAAATAATGACTTAGATGTTTTACTACTCTTAATGTTACAGTTCAAATGCATTATACATAGACTTCATTTTTGAGAAATGATATATCTCTGAAATCAACTGATTTATGCAAATAGGATGATAATGTTATACATTCATTAAAAAAAGAATATATTTCTTAGACACCCACTATGAGGCTTCATAAAACTTACAATAACCTGGGAGAGATAAACACTTTATTTGAAAATAGAAATATGTGTGATTTAGAACTGTGAGGAAACTTGAAAAATAAGAGGATAAGAAATACATAACTAAATATCTATGTGTGTTCTTAAAGCATAGGTTTTTAAACCAATAAAGTATATATATTAGAATGGTTTTTGAACCAATAAAGTATATATATATATTAGAGAAAAAAAGCAGTATTTTTCATTAATATGTTTACTATTGCTTAAATTCCCACTCTATTCAAAGCTTCATATTATACCAGTAATAATAAGTTACAAATGGCATTTACGTTGCTCCCCTATACAATGATAGAAATCATAGCTTTGTATTACTGAAAAAATTACTACATATTCTTTTCCCTTTTCCACAAAAAGGAAATTTGTGGAAATTTGTGGAAAGGAAAAATTGGCAAATAACACCCAGATATTTACATTATATAAAAAATATTTAAGGATTCGCAATATAGTCGGAAAGAAATCATATTTTCATGAGATATGTGTGTATATTTATAAATTATAAATTCAGAAAAGATAATATAGCAATAACCTAAAAGCTTCCATATTATACAATGATTACACTGCATTGGAAAAAATGTCACAAATTTTTATAATTATTTTATTCTTAAAATAACAAAAACTGTGAGAATAGTAAATCAAAGTACTAGGTTTGTTATTTGTAGCTTCATAGATTAAAAAAGAATTCAGGGAAGAGTGACTGTGTCTTCATCCTGATTTTGACATCTCACCAAATGTTAATGCTTTCGGGATTAAGACAAATGCAACTTAAAATTATTCAGTTAAATAATTAGCTAATGTCTTGAGATTTTCACAATGGAGTGTTTTAATTTAGTCTAGATGACATCCATCTGCCAATTGCAATCCTAATGGTATTAAGCAGTTTTAAATTTTAAAAAGATGGTTTTTTTTTTTCCCAATCTATGTCTATAACCCTGTTTATTAAGATAGAAAGAACAATTATATTGAAAAGATTCTAAAACTTTAGTATCTTTTTCTGAGGAATATGAGGAATGGCAACAATTATATATATATCAAAAAAAGCTCTGGACCTGAAGTCATTAGAACTAGGATTGAGTATCACCTTAAATCAATTACTACTTTAGATACCACTTTAGATAACTCAAATGTTAAGAGTTTCTATACATATTGGGAAAAATTCTGACCTAAGTAGTATAATATAGTAAAGCTAATACAAGCATTTGCATCATGTGGAGAATCACAAGAAAAATACAGTAATCATGTGATTCATATATTCTTTGAAAAATATCTGAAATAATTATTGCATAGGGAAAAAAAGAAGTTAAGAATTCAAAAATTTTAAAGAAATGTATATCGACATGAGGTTCATTTCCTCTACTATTCTTAAGGCAATTTTTGCTCATATTTGTTATACTAAGTCACTAATTTTCCTAAATTATCAAAGAATTTATCATCTGTAAGTTTGTTATGTGCACACTATTAAAGGGATGACATTCTCCTGCATGTTATTATAATATATACCAATTTACACATAATTTTGATAAGTTTATAGCTCAGTATATTTTACTGTAGAAATGTAAATAGGCTTTCACAAATTGCCTAAAATCATAATACTAATATATATGATTGTGTGCATCTCTTGAATATAAAATAGCAAGTTTTGATGTAATAAAAATTCATAGGGAACATAAGTTCTCTCGTCTTTTAGTTTAAGAGAATTAAGTTGTAAACATTTCAAGCAGATACTGTTTATAATGTAAAGTGTATAGGAACGAAAATGTAAAAAGTAAATATTACCTCAGAGTTCTTCAGAAAGTCATGCTATTTTATAGTAAATTAGATTTTGAAAAGAATGATTTCCTTCATTTCTATCTTTCCACTTAGTTCTTATAATTCTTATAAAATATGTATTACAATTTCTACATTAATTAGGCATTGGGATATACACATATATAGTTTTTAAGTTTATAGTTTATGAAGTTGTGCAGTTTTAAAATTCTCAACTCTGAAATTTAGCAATATATTAACTTTCACAGATTTTAGTTTAGGTCATGTTTGGGACCTTAGGAAAATGCAAATAGTTTCAATATTTTTTATTTTGTAAATTTTTATAATTTATGTGGATATTTTTAAATGATGCAATTCCTATTTGATAAACAATAACAAAAACAATTATAGTAATAATACAAAATATTCTGAAACTCTGGCCTATAATTCCTTGAAATATGAAGAAAAACATGCACCTATAGACAATGATATTATTCAAATATTTTATTCCCATAGGTACCAAACAGTCAGAAAATGGAGTATCTAAGCAGTCAATGAAATTTTGATTTACCAATTGGCATGATTGTTCAGGAACATAGAACATACTCACTGCTTACGCTAAAATCTCTTTGACTATATGACAAATACCTCATTTACAACAGATGTGTCTTTGGACAAATATACAATCAAGTCTGAAAAAGATTTAAGAGTTTAAACCTGAAGCTTAAGAAAAAATGAGACAAGCATGCTGCTGTGATCCAGGAATCATGTTTCTATTTTTTTTTTTTTTTATTATTATTTTTTAAAGAACTTTTAGATTACATAAATGTTACATAAAATGGCCTACATCCGTTGTGGTCTATGGTTGGGGGCAAGGCTCCAGGATGTGTAAGTTCATTGAGGGTGGTGGGCCACACTGTGGGAGATGTTTGTGTGGGATGTGATGGGAGGTGTGGGAGGTGGGCAACATGGGAATCCCAGTGGGTTCCGTGTAATATTTTGGGTAATCTAAGCACCTCTTAAAATATATGTATATATATATATATATATATAAACAACATTTTTGTAAGCAAATACACATATATGCATATGTATTTATTTATCATTTTGCAAATGTTTGTATGTATTGTGAGAATTTTGATTTTTACCCATAATAAAAAAAAAATGAAAAAAAAAAAGAAAATAAATAAATAAATAAATATTACATAAAAAATATAGGAGATTCCCATATATCTCACCCCCTCACCTTCCCACTTTTCCCCCACTAAATAGTGGTACATTTGTTACAATTGATGAACACATATTGAAGCATTGCTACTAGTCATGGTGTATAGTTATGTTATAGTTTACAGTTTGTGCTGCACAATTTTATAGGATTTGAAAAAAAATGTATGATGGCCTGTATCCATCATTGTAATGTCTTGCAGGACAATTCCCATGTTCCAAAAATACCCCAAGTTACACCTATTCTTCCCTCTCCTTCCCCTCAGAACCTCTGGTAGCCACTGCTTTTATATCAGTGATTGAAGTTCTTCCACTGCTAGAATAATAATAAGTCTACTTAAGTCCACATTTGAACCCCCTCCCCCTTATGTTTGATCATTCCTCAGTCTTGAGGATTTTGGGATGTTGATGCCCACTATGCTTCCAGTTGAGAATGGTCTTAGATTCCATGGGGCTCATGGGTAGAACTGTCTTGCTTGCAGTTGCAGTTCTCTCTTTTGGGGGATGGGCATTGTCCATCATCATCCTTTTGTTAGTTGTCCTGGGTGAGTCCGATGAATTGGAGGGTAAGTGTTGGCTGCAACTCTGCTGAAATTCAGGGCTCAACCAGCATGTGAACAGCATATTAGATTCCCATCCTGGGGAGTCCTGCTACATTCTCTAATAGAGCAGCAAGAATCCCACAAGTACATGGGCAGTGCCTAGCAAAGGAGGACAGACCATTTCTCCAGACCCTTGATATTGATGTTCATACTTATGAAACTTGTTCTTGTGAAATTAAAACTTAATCTAGTGTTATATATTGCCTTAGAGTTACCTCCTAAAAGCCTCCTTGTTGCTCTAATATGGCCTGTCTCTAAGCTAAACTCAGCATATAAACTCACAGCCTTCCCCCAGACATGGACATTACTTCCAGGGATGAGCCTCCCTGGCATTGAGGAATTACTACCAAGTGACAACCAACAATGCATTTGGGAAAAAACCTTGACCACAAGGGGGAAATATTAAATAAAAATGAGTTTTTATAGCTAAGAGATTCCAAAGTGAGTTGGGAAGTCATTCCAGAGATTATGCTTATGTACGTCTTAGGAGGATTTCACTGACTGCCAATGTAAACTGTGCCTCAAGTGGGGGTTTATGAAAGCTCTAGAGACATCTGGATACTATAAGCAGGCCAGACAACCCCAGGAATTTAGCACCCTGTCAGTTGGCTTTACCTTGGAATATGTACTAACCTAACACCCTAATGTACTAGAGTTCAACTCATTTATAATTTTCCATTGTCTTTTGTAGTGTCTTTTCTCCTTTAAAGCTTTCCTCATCTCCCCCATGTCACCTTTGTACTCAAATATGTGTCTCATTCCACATATAAGTGAGGATCACAAACACATTCTTTATGGTAGAGTCTCTTTACTTCTAATATAATAGAATAATGATTCTATCAAGTTATAGAAATTTGATTTTCCCAATTTTTGCTTCTCTCTGTTTTATCTCAGTGCTATCAGTTATTTTGTTTATTTAGATATTTAAGAATGATTTAGACTAACATTTTCAATGTTATAGAAATAAAAATGAAATTTTGTACAGTGTGCTACAGATTCTTCCTCAAAAAAAAACCCTGAAATTTTCCCTTTTCCCCCCGTCCTGGAGTTTTTATTCATTTTTGTTAGGAATGGTCTTATATATAACTTTCAGATTGAGCCAATCTTTCCTTAGAATGTATGATTTTAAGAAGCTTTTAATAGTCAAAATGTAGTGCTTTCCATTGATTTTTGCATTCTCCTTTATTGATTTTGATATTCTGAAATTTTATATTCTGAAAATTTAAGTAGAAAATTAAATTTTCCACACCCCATATGTTATTATACAGGTATCATTTAATACTGTTTCATGAGAAAATATATATACACATATATTGTTACATGAATTTTCATAAGCAAGCAACATATATTTTCAGTTACTATACATATATTTCTCTGATATTAATTATCTTACTTTGCCAAGAATGACAATATATTTTTTCTACACTTTGCTTTTCCCTAAATAGGAATGAGAAGCTGTATGATTCTGTTGTACTCTAAACACATATGGAACATAAATTGTTTTCTACAACTATTTGTTAAAGATTTAAGAACACTGTAGTACAGTGATGAATTGGGGAATGGTTTTGTTTTACCTACCTAGTTGTAACAGAATTTCCTCTTTAGTTCTACAGAATTATCAAATTCCATGTTTTCAACCTGGGTTGGATCATAATGAAAGCAAGAAAAACAAGATTCAGATCAGTAAACCATGGTTTACATTTTAGGTCCTCTTCAAGGTTAAATATGTTTCTTCACCAAATTTATTTTCACAATTCACTACCTCATGTTCCCATTTAACTGTACTGCCCCTACACCCCTACTTCTTCACAGACTGCTTTGTTTTGTTTTTGTTTTTGTTTCTTTTTTGCCTAGGTAACCAGTGACCTCTATGTGGCTAAATGTAAGTTCTAATTCATAGTCTATAACTCTATTTTCTTTTAAGAGGTATTTGAAAATTTTAGCTGTATCCACTTCCTGAAAGACTTCTCTTCCTTGGTTGCTTTTAATAAAACTTTTACTCTCCTGGTTTCCTTCCCTCCTCCGTGGTTGTTCATGCATTACTTCTGTGCATGGATCCACCTGAATCTTAAATGATCCTTCTCTGTGTACTACACTCTTGTCTCATTGAGTCAGCACAATTTGCCCAATTGCTCACTCCTGAAATCTGAGAGCTATCCTTGATTACAGAGTTGCTATGATAACCTATTCCATTTATCATCAGTTCAGTCATACTGCATTTGCTTATTAAATAACTTTATGTGTTGCACTCTTCATCAAACTGTATATAATCTATATCTAAATTTGTTGAGGTGTCTCCTATATATTTTGAAACCATACACTGCTTTTTATCCCCATGTCAACATCTCCTTCCTTCCTTCATCATATCTCAACTATAGTAACCCTCTCTAGACCCTCTGGAGCGAGTTGCTATAGGGTGCATCATGGGACCACAGGCTCAGGCACAACAGAAACTTTCAGCAATTGAAAGTTGCTTTATTACATATACAGCATGAAGTTCCAAAAGAGCAGAAGAAGAGATCCCATCATGGCCAGTTCCCCCAGGGAGGCCAGGTAGTTGGGTCAGGGTCCATGGATGGCAGATTTGCACACCTCACTATGTTGTAGAGGAGTGACATCTGTACTGCTCAAATTAGATTTTGAATTCCCAGATGTAAAGGATTCTGCCACTGAGCAAAAAGATTGTGTCAAGCAAACTTTGTGCACAGTTCCTGCTCTGATAAGCAGGGGGAGCTGCTTGCTTCCGGTTTTGGTTTCAAGATATGGTGAGGCATTTCCATTAGACCTAAGGTCTCTACTGAGCTTTGAAATAGAAACAAATTGAAATACTACTACTACTACTAATAATAATAAAATTAAAATAAGAGGATTAGTTGAAGACTGGGAAATAGCCATAGAGAATGTCCGTGACTTCCCCAGCAGAACTTATTTTTTCATCTCTACAACGTGTACTTCATTCTATAACCATTGTCATTTAAAATCATAAAGCAGAATACATAACTCCTTATTTAAAAAATTCTTCAGCGGCTTTCCATTGTCCTTAATGTATATAATCTTCACAATCTGGCACATACCCTGTGCCCTGACTTTGTTTCTCACCTTTTTCTACATCACTCAATTCATTCCATCAGAACACGGACTCTTTTTAGAATATGCTGAATGTTCTCTATATTATGAACCTTCATATGGTTTCCTTTGCAAGAAAGTCTTCCTTACTCATCCTTTTATAAAGAATTCCCTAACTGACTGCACGTCATCATTTTGAACTCAGCTTAATGATTAGTTCTCAGATTACAAATTAGTTCTTCCATATTTGCTCTGCTCCTAAACGCTAGATTTTTCGACATACTGTAATACCCACAGGGCATGAACTGTGTCTTTTTCCTTCTCTGAGAAATTTGCAGCACTAGACGTGTGTCTAGTAAAGAATAGACACTTAAAATTAGGCACTGAATAAATCAATAAATCATAATTCATTTACCAGTCATATTCTGCAAAGATATAGAAAAGATTATCTGCACAAGCATAATTTGTACAAAGCAGGGTAAATGATCAAACTTTCTCAGGTAAAGGACCTAATTTTACAATTTGCTAATTTACAATCAATTTTCTATCAAGTTACAAGGTTTCAGAGCTCCAATCACAAAGAATAAAAAGTACATGTAAGAGATTTGGAAACATCCCTCTTTAGTTAAGAATTGCATAAAAACAAAACTGTGTTTTATTGACTTTTAAATCTCTTCTCTTTTCACAATTTCCCAAATTCAGTGAACATATTGCTTCACTACAAAGTGCACTTGTAAAAACAATCTGATTTACAGAAATATTTCTTCCTTGGAAATTTTTGTCAGCCATGATGATAATTAATGATTGAATAAATGAAATTAAGTCTCACTAAGTAGTAAGGATTATCCACTGAAACATTCAATTACGAAGTGAGCAGTACATAATATATCACTAAGCTAGAGATTTGTCCTTCTCAAAAAGTAAAATATTATCACTTGCAATAAATATGAAGAGTAATAAATTATATTATTTAATGCACTACTATATTAAGTAATAAAAATACAATGAAAATTAGCATTATTAATTGCAGAAGTGCTTTAATTTAGTAAATTATGTAAAAATATACTTTTCAACTTTCTCAATAACAGAAATAAAATATTTCAGCATCCCAAAGGGCAGAATTTTTTCATAAATAAATAAAGCTGTGAAATGAGTGGCTTAGAGTAGATGGCACATAAAGTGCCTCTTAGGCAAAAGGTTCCATGACCTGATGTTGTATACACACCCCTTCTGTCATCAGAGCTGTTGCTTATACAGCAGGATGAAGGTCTGCCCAGCTGCTGCCATCCCGGAAAATCTCTTTCTACCAAAACGTTTTTGAGTACAACACATTTACCGGAATATTTAGAGTCATCTAGTTTTAACTAAGACCACAAAGGAACAGAGAGAGAATAACTATATATTTTTTAATAGGGAGGTATGGAGGAATAATATGTGCAAACATTTACAGCATAAGACTAACTCAAAGTGGCTATATGGTCCTAAGCAGATAAAGAGTTCTCTGAGGTATGAAATAAAAATAACTTAAAATAAAAAGAGAAAAATATGTAACTCAATTAAATTCTTTAAGTTTCAATTTACCAATTTATGAAGTGAAGCTTGCTATTTCCCTGTACATTTAACAGAATACTTTTGCCAATTCCCTCTGGCCAAATTTCACCAGGAGCACCTGTAACTGAAGAAGCTGTGTTTTTTATGAATTGCAGAAAAAGAGAACCGACACTATAGGAAACAGTGGTGAGTCTCGGTAAGACGGTATGAGAAAGAAACTATTATTAAACTTTGATTGGATCATTTCCTGAAGAGTTAATAGAAATGGAGACCCATTTTGGATTGGGTACTGTGGAGAAGAAGTGACAGAGCTTCTATCATTGTGTATTTCCATAAATCTTTTCTACATTGAGGGCAGCATAGAGTAAGAATAATGTTGTAGTTGATAAAGAAGCAGGGATCACTCATATTACATGAGAGAGGGGTTGTTTGTTATTTTATGCATTATATATTGTGCTTGTTTTTGCCTCGCTTTATCATGTCTGAGAGTGATCAAGTCTGATGGTGGTAGTCTCTGAGATTGCTTATGTCCAACATGAGAGCAACATGGCCTAGCTGTATCAAGGCAGCTTCTAATAACCTTAAAAATAGCATCATGTCATAACACTAAGAATAAAGAAAAGTTTATAAAAACTACCAGAGAGAAGGCAAGAAAGAAAAAATATATATTCTGTAGAGTGGAACAAGGCTCATACTGCTATCAGACTGATCAAGAACAATGCCAGATCCTAGAACAAGGAATCAATGTTATTAATGTTAAAAAAAACATTATTTTTATTCAAGAATTCTAAAGGCAGCCAAACTTTGATCCTGCAAAGATTCAGAAGACCTGCCTCCATTGCAGTCTTTCTGAGTAAGACATATACTCCAGCAAGATGAGGCTGAAACCAAGAGGAAGACTCGGATATATGAAGTGGTGAGAAAAGTCAAGCGTTCAAAGAAAGAAGCTGTGGGATGATTGATGTACAGCTGGGCAAGCAAACAAGTAGTCTATGGTGGCATGAAGCCAGTGGGATCAATGTGTAAAAAAGAATAACCGGACATTTGTAACTATAGATTTTGATCCAGTAGGTCAACAGTGGGGCCAAAGAGTCTGCATTTCTAACAAGTTTCCAGCTGATGCTGATAGACTATATTTTGAGTAGCAAGGTTTGCCACTGAGTAGCAAATTCATTCCCTTAAGATATGAATTGGTTTATGCGATTCATTTTCCTAGAACCAGACACATAGCTTTTACAATTAAATCTGCTTCTTTCCATGGTTCTCAATGCTCTTCATTATAATGATTCTACATACTTATATTTCAAACCTCAACCCAGGCTGCTCTAAGCTCCATTCATTATGCTCAGTTCTCACTGGCAGAGTTTCAAGAATGTTTTAACCTCAGGGCATTTATATTTTCTGTTCCCATTGCCTACGTTCTTTCCCTATCCCCTGCTAATGCTTCAGAAAATCATTAAATCTCACTTTTTCTTAAACCATTTTGCTTCCAAACTTGCTTTTTCTCTAATGCCAGTTTGTTTCCATCGCATCCCTTAAAGTGAGTCAATTTTAAAGCATTTTTTATCTACTTTCTTTCCCAGATGTAAACATGATGATGAGTACATATCTGCATTATACACAGTTATCTGAAGTTCCTCCCAATATACTTGGCACTTAGGCACTAAATGAGGAAATATTCGGGAGGCCCCATACTAGGGGATGAAATGGATGGTTAGAGTTTTAAGGGAGACTGAACTGGGAATGGACACGGGATGGAAATGTACAGAGCAAGAGGAACAGCCTTAATAAATCACCACAAGAGTTGGCCTTTTATCTACCTTTAGAAATTACATTACTTACTTCTATCTTTCTGTTGGGTAATATTTAGGGTTCTTTTCTACTACTCTTCTACTCTGGGACAGCAACCGTGGCTGTTATTCAATTCCCAGAACAAGTCCTTATAATGTAAGAGAATCCCCATTAGTTAGAAAGGTCTTCAGTGCAAAGTATCAAAAGTATCAGTCCATTTTCTCTTCTGGGCAAGGGTGGAACAAGGCAAGAATGTGGGAAAAATAATATAAATGGTTTCATTGTACTGCGATGGAATATGAGCCTAACCTGCAAGTTAAGTTCTCATGAAACTATAGAATATAAACGATAAAGAAGTCATAAGGGTTTACTTGTTCAGCATATGCATAATATAAAATGTCATTAAATAGAAAATTTATCTTTTTAATTGCAAACACTATTTTAAAATGATAATATCATATTAAAGAAGCATCTAAAAATTATACCATTTCATGCATATTAAATGAATATAAGCATGGATGTATTTATTACAAATAGATATTAAAATTATATGAAAATATGTATTTGTATATTTTATGAATTAAACTAAATTTTCATTAGTGGGCCTGTAATTTCTTCTCAACCTTTTTCCCCATATATTTTCTCAGTGAGCTGAAAATTTCCTAAATTGCCCTAGAGATTCTTACCTCAATCTTGGCACAATTGAGTTTCTAAAACTATTGGTGTAGATATTCAGAGAAATTGACTGTGCATTAAGTTTAAATTAGCTATCATTATTATTCACAAAATAATGAGACTGAGAGCAAATCACATCATTAGAAAGAGCTTTTACATCGGTATCATATTTTCTCCTCTGTTTACTGCTAAATGTGCAATTTACCTAAAGAGGGAGTGCAAGGAACAATGAGACAAGAATTGAGTGAATATTTATAAGGCCTATTCTCTGATCCAAGAACGCCAAAGCAAGAAATAAAAATACCTTTGAAGAGAGTGCTGTCTGTAAATCATAAATATATACACAATGCCAAATATGCAGACATTTGCCCACAGGGAAAGATGAACAGCAGGTATTATTTATAGTTTCTAATGATGTATCTTAATATTGAATCTTAACCTAAATATCTTTTGAAGAGTAGCAAGTTATTGAGTGTCAAACTTAAAAATTTTTAGGGGGAACTTAAGGAATTTATAGGGGAAATCACTGGATTTTCCCTGAAGTAGTTTGTGTACCTAATTTCTCACTCATTCTTTCATTCTTTGATAAATGTTTCCTGGCACCCTGAGTTTTTACTCATTGCTAGGCATGTTTTTTGAAACTTGTAGCCATTGGGCAATTTGATGTAATTATGAATTCCAAAAATATAATTGGATCATGCTTGTAAACTGATCTGTTAATCTGGGCTTGATTAAGTTATGATTAGGGTGTTGACTGGGCCACATCAGTAGGGCGTAGAGCCCCACCCCTTGGTGGGTGGGGGAATCCAATATAAAAGGCAAGGCCAAGGACAGAGGAAGCTGTTTCTGAGTAGCAGTTTTGATGTTTGAGTTTTGAAGTTTGAGAGAAGGCCCCAGGAGAAGAGAAGCAAGCCGGTTGCCTGATAGTCTATGGCTGGCCTTGTGGAGGAAACAGAGGAGCTAATCCCAGAAAGAAACGCAGCCCCGGGAAGAGAGGAACCCAAGAAGCCTGAAGAGGTACATATATGTACCTGGCACACATAGGCAGCTATCTTGCTCCAACATGTGGCAATGGACTTTGGTGAGAGAAGAAACTTATGCTATATGGCCTGGTAACTGTGGACTTCTACCCCAAATAAATACCCTTTATAAAGACCAACTCATTTCTGGTATTTCACATTAGTGCCCCTTGGCTTACTAATACAAACCTCATATATGTACCTCTTCAGACTCTAATTTTCTATGTTATTATGTTCTGTCATCTAATGGTCTTTCTATAAGGCATTGAAAAGGGTATAAATTTTGAAATTAGTTAAATTTGAATCTTAGTTCTAAAAGCTCTGTGCACTTAGACAAGTTAATTAATCAGTCTTTAATTCAGAATTCTTTATTTAAAATGAGCTAATTCTTCACGGACTAGTTAGAATCATTAAATGAGAGGGGAAAAGTATAATATGAAGAATAATAGGCTTAAATTGTACCTGACATAAAATAGGCACTAATTAGAAATTAGTTTACTTTCCCTCTATCTTTGCTTGAAACTCAAATAACAGTGGCACTCATTGTTTTAACACACTATTCACACACATCAAACCAACCTGATTCCTTGACATGCTTAAAACATTTTTTTTTAAATTTCATCCACTGACAGTGTTTTTTTTGTCCTCTTATTTATATCATTTTTCATGCCTCTGATCTTTCTTCTTTTCATAAAATTTTATACCAGTAAGTAGTTGACCTGTCAGAGAGAAATACACTAGGAAAATGTTTTAGGAAAATTAAATGAATTAAGAATTATGGAAATGCAGACCAGTTTGAAAATGATAAATCAGTAAGAAAGCAATCACATGATGGTTCCTACATACTATTTTTCCTTAGAAGTTGCCTCTTAGACAAGAGAAAGCTCTTAAATTCAACTAACAAGGAGATGATGATAGACAACACCCATCCCAAAGAACAGAGATTGTCTGCAACTGCAAGTAAGATAGTGCCATCCATCTACTCCATGAGATCTAAGCCCCTCTCAATTAGAAGCAGAATGGACATCACCATCCCCAAACCCTCAAGATTGGGAAATGAACAGTAGACTAAAGTAGACTTAATATTATTCTACTATGGACTTATTATTATTATTCAAGCAATGGAAAAACTCTTATCTTTGATATAAAGGCAGTGGCCACCAGAGGTTCTGAGGGATAGGAGAAGGAAGTATAGGTGTAATATGGGGGTATTTTCAGGACATTGGAATTGACCTGCATGACATTACAATGATGGATACAGGTCATTGTATATTTTGTCATAATCTACAAAATTGTGTGGGACAGAATGTAAACTATAATGTAAACTGTAATCCATAATTAGTGGCAATGTTCCAATATGTGTTCATCAACTGTAACAAATGTTCCACACCAATAAGGGATGTTGTTGATGTAGGAAACTCTGGGTGGGGGTGGGAGTGGGGCATATGGGAATTCCTTATCTTTTTTATGTAGCATTTATGTAATCTAAAGCTTCTTTAAAATAAAATAATAATAATAATTGAAAAAAAAGACAACACAATTATTTGCAAGCACCAAAGACATTAACTTTCTTCCCAATTTGAGTCAAGGAACAGAAATGCTGAGTTGCTTTGATTTCAAAATATTAGAAAGAACTATTGTGAAAGTCTACAAGGAATATGATAGCATCTTAGAGTACCTACCTTTCTTGAGGACTGCTGCCAAAACTTTGAAATCTGTAAGATTATATGACATTCTTTTTTATTGTGTTAAATCATACATGTTTCCTTTGCTTACAATAAACTTTATCTAAGACAAACAGACTTAGCCTAGTATAAAAAATTCATTTCAAATTCTATGTAATGGAATATACAATTTATATTTTACTACATAGTTAAGTACTCAACTA
Organism: Tolypeutes matacus; assembly: GCA_026826555.1. NCBI lineage: Eukaryota > Metazoa > Chordata > Mammalia > Cingulata > Chlamyphoridae > Tolypeutes > Tolypeutes matacus. The sequence goes on along the minus strand of JAKSZT010054334.1, from coordinate 41,893,372 downwards.
TCTCACATCCAGTTGTCCCACCCAGCAGGATTAAATAGAACTCCAATCAAAACAGTGCATATTGGATCCAATGGATTCTAAATATGGGAGTTTCTGATGACTGTACTTGCTTCTGCTATACTCTATTATATTCCTTGTAGTAAATATTTAATGTGTTCGAAATCTATAAATTGCATGTTATCTAAAGGTAAGTTGAGAACATGAGTAATTCATAAAATTTTACTGATCCTTTGATCTTTTGATATGTTCAATGTTTCTTTCATGACTTTTCCTCCTAAATGACAATGTGACAAGAGTAATTAACTACACAGGGTTTACTTTCAGCACTTCACAGATTAGAATTAAGTTGACAAAGTGGATCAATACAGAGACATTATAATTAGTGATATTTTGAACCGAAAACCTATTCATTATCTTGTATTTTATATATATGCATTAATGCAATTTACTTAATGTGTGCTTCACAATAAAAAAAACAAAATCCATAAATATTACAAATATTAAATTATTAAATAAAATATTAAAACATTACCTGATAAAATATGAAAATTATTTATCATATACTACATGGAATATATTAATAAAATTTTATTTATATATCATATATATTACTTGTATGTTTGGTTAAATCTTGAAATAAAACATTAAAATTAGTTGGTTTATTTTACTCTTGTAATTTTAATGGATGAAGCAAAGAATTTTATTGCTTTGAAGGAAACAAACAATAATGAAAACCCACTATTAATTAAATTGTGAAAGAAAATTTATGTCTCCAAGGTGACTATGATTCGAAATTCAATTTTTTTAGCTTGTCTTAAAAATGAATAATGATGAAGAAAAATTTTGTCAATTAAAATGCAATAAAGTCCTTGAAAGACAGAATTTTTAAAAAGAAGTAAATTTAAACATTCTCTCTCCAGGTTAATAGACTCAAATATCAAGGAAATCAGTTTTTAAATAATTCTCAGAAATTGAATCCTGAATGCCATCCTGAAAGATTAGTTGAATCCCTACACCTAGTTTTGGGAGAGGAGATGACCCAGTTTACTTCTCTGAAGTGGATGGCTCTCGGAATTACTCTGATGTCTAAACATGACTTTAACACGTGATGAGATTATTTGCTTGGCTGTGCTGGACATCTTACACCCTATTCCCAGGAGAGGGTACCAGTAACACAGCAGCAGAGTCCTAGGTAAGAGAATGAGCATCGAAATCAGAACAGCTTTGTTCCTTGGCAACTTATCTATTTGTAGGCATTATTTTTAGATTGTGTATCTCAGGTATTTAAAATGGATCTAGGGTCTTAGCTTTAAGCATGTTGCTGCTCAATTTATTAAAACATGCACTGAATAGTCACATTTATGTTTCTAGTTCCTAAATACAAACATAATTGTACACATTTCCATATACTATGTGTAGGGATTGTAAAAGCAAATGAAGATGGCCTTGGCGTCAAGGACATTATAGGCCACGTCTTCTGGGAAAAACCTACATAAAAATCTTAGTTCCTCAGTTAACAAGTATCAAAATACTTCCCCTGAATTCATAAGCACTGAGAACTCTAAGATAAAAATCTTTGTTTTATGCATTTACCACGTATAGGAAAAAAAGTAAATATTGACTTAGAATGTAAATAAAAAATATAAATACCTGAGAGTCTTCATGCATTCACTGTTGTTCTTTACATACACTCATATACACACACGCAATATCACACATACAGTTTTGACACTGGGACAAGAAACAGGTGTCTATGAGACAGGCAGAAGATGGAGTAATGCAGTTAAAGACTGTGGTAAAAGACTGTGTGTGCTGCCCAATTTTACCTACAGGACTGAAGGAATTATTCCCGCACCTGCTTGGAGTGCTGCAGAAAGGTAGCTGTCAGCTATCAAATCTTTTCTGCAATTTCCTGGGATTAAGTTCTGATCCCAGAGAAGCATGCATGCAGTAACTGGTCTACATGGTTATAAAGGCACGGCTGCCTTGCCCCAAATTGGGGTAACTCCAAAGGGCCATATCAGTTTCAGAACTCCTCAAGGAGTTGACTCTGGTTTCATTTAAACTGTATTATAACATGGATTTTTCTCTGTCTAATCCTGCTTTTCTTTTCCTTTTCCCTTTTTCTTTTTTTTTTTCCTACTTCCCTTCCACAGGGTGATCCCAAGAATACTCCATAATAAACTTCCCACACTCTTAACTATCCCAAGGTCTGTCTCTTGGTTAAGTTAACCTGAAACAAGAGTTATTTCTTAGTTGGAGAATTTGAATATGATTTAAAAAGAAATCAGGGAACCCACTGGGATTCCCATGTTGCCCACCTCTAAATAAAGGATTCAAAAAATTTCTCAACAAAAAAAAAAAAAAAAAAAAAAAAGAAATCAGGGATTACTCCTGAAAGGTCCTATAGAAAAAGAAACATTTTATGAAATCTCTCTTACCAATGTGAATTTAACTCTATGGAAGACCCTAGAATTTACATTATATATTAGAGGTTATAACAATAATCCAAGTAATTTGGACAGATAACTGAGACTTCTGTTCTAGTGGTCTAGTCATGTATAAGAGTAGGAAAGTTTCCAGTATTATTCAAAGTTTGTTTAAGATACATCCAAGTACACACATGCTGCATTGCACGTGCTGATTTTGACAAGTACGTAAGCATATGATCTTGATTGTTGGTGGTGACCAATCAGAGGAAAATGGCAATTCTCAATTGCAGAGCATATGGTAACAATGGAAAGAACCTGAGTTCTTGATGCCATCATTTTGTGAATGAACTCTAACAATCATATAAAACTTTGTTAGGCATGCCAATATATTTCCACATTGTTTAACCTAATTTGAGTCTAGATACTAGAAGAGAGAAAAGGGGAAGGACTTAAGTGATAAGGGAAGCAACATTGTAAATAGCATCTGAACAAGAATTTTAAGCACAAAGTATTTAAGACAGAATTATTATAGCACACAATGGAATAATTAAGGGTATCTTTACTGCAAATTGGGAATTCAAAATGTGTGCCATTTTGGAGAGACAATAATTAGTGTGATTTTCTTTCTCAGTTTTTAAAATTTGAGGTTATGTCCAGATTCAAGTATATATGTAAAATATAATATAATCTGATGTTTACTGGAAGGAAATATGTGTGAATGAGAAATAGTGGTAGAGCAAGAATGAGAGAATACTAAAAAGAAGTTTTATAAAGGAATAAGTAAAATATTTTAAGTCTGAGATATTTAAGGAAATGTGATTTGAGAAGAGAACATTTGATGCCGAATGGGCCAATAGTTATGTTGTGGGTGAATATCAGTGAGATAATTTAAATCAAGTTATAAGTGGTTCCTAGATCACCAAATAAATGTTTGACAGAAAAAAATGTAGGCATAAGTTACAGGCCATTTGATTTAAAGAGGAGGCTGCTTTTGAAAGAATATAAATATGATTTATATTATGTAATTTTAAAAATCAGCTATATTTTCCTGTCACTAAAGAGTCACACAATACATAATGAAAATTCCTAAGATTAATTAGTTGAGCAGAATTATACAAGAAAATGGAATCTAGTTCTTGCTGAAATATTTTTATTGTGAAATATTTTAAATGAAGAAAATTTTGTTAAAATTTAAATATATTTATACCCACTAGCCAGTTTTAGAAATAATTCAATGATGCTCATAGAAACAAACTTTAAATTATGTCTCATATGATGTTCACCTCATCATATGTTTAGAAAAAGTGCATCAAACTGGTGATTTGAAGCTGTATGTACCCCAGAAAAATAGATTCTTAAATCTAATCCATTCCTCTGGGTTTAAATCCATTGTAAGTAGGATCTTTCAATGAAACTACTTCAGTTAAAGTGTGACTACCTCATTCAGGATAGGATTTAATCCTTATTACCTGAGTCCTTTATAAATGGAATGAATAAAGAGAGAGAGAAAAAGCCACAAAACCAAGAAGTTGAAAGTAACGAAACCTGGAAGAGAAGGGAGAGATCAGCAGATGGCACCATGTACCTTGCCATGTGGCAGAGGAGCCAAGGATTGCCCAGAAGCTGGTCTTCAGAAAGAAAGCATTGCCTTGATTATGCCTTGAAGATACCTTGATTTGGACATCCTCATGGCTTTGAACTGTAAGCTAATAAATTCCCATTGTTTAAAAAAAATCCATTTCGTGGGATCTGCTTTAAGCAGCTTTGGAAATTAAAACAACCTCCTAAGTTGTATTTTAATATTAATAATTTTAAATTTCATATCAAGGAATCCTGTGATTATTTCTTAAATCTTTCTCATCCTTTTTGATAGTCTTACCCTTTCCTTTTTTAAAAAATCCTGCTTGCATTAATGAATTGTACTACAACTATCCAACAGCCTTTCCCCGATAATATTTTATAGGAAATTCTTCATTGACTAATTGTGCTATTTAAAAAAATTTTATTCACATTCAATTACAGTACACATAATTTTATTCTGGTAACTTTAGATAGTGAGCTCATTATTTCTCTATCAATTTGAAGTCCTTTATAGACGTGACTGGGAGTTGTTCTTTCAGAAGTTTTACTTTTGCTTCTTCAATAAAGTTAGGATCATTTGAAGACTTCACTCAAGGTTTATTATTAATTTGCAGCTTCTCAGACCATTTTGACTTTTAAATTGTGACTTGAAACCTATATTAGGACAAATCCATGGGAAGACTCAGATTTTGATTTGTATTTTACAAAAGCCCTGGAGAAAAATAACTAGCTTCCTTTTAACTTTATTTTTTCTCATAGTCATTATTATTTTCTCATCATCCCTCTTGCTAATTGTGCAGCCTTTTGGTGCAATAGCTTTATGTATAAGTTCCACCTCTCCAAATTAGGAGGACCAAGAGTTGTCTCCTCTCAACTTGCAACAGGTTTGCCTAATTCCTTCTGTTGCCTCTTTTTTTCACTCTTTTTAATACTTCTTAATTAATGACCATTTCAGGATCCCTTTATAAGTCCTTTGGTTATGTTTGATGCACTATTTCTAAACATTAGCTGGTATATTGCCAGAAATAGATGCCCATCACTGGAAATTTCCAACACTGATTTCAAGATAGAGAAGATTTCCAAGATTTGAGAGGAATGTGTCCTCTGATCTTTCAGTGTGGTCTTCTTGACAATTACAGAAAGATATATGCTTTCTAATTTATATCACTTTTTAAAATAAATGATAATTTGTTTTCTTTTTTAAACCAGTAACCAATTCCTTGAGAAGCATTCCTAAAAAGAATATATGTACTACTTTCATCTAATTGATTGAGTCTTACTCTCCCTATCTCATACTTAGTAAATTTGTACTCTTAAATTTATTCTTTTTTCATTGTAGATACTCTTTTCCCCAGCAATTTTATTTGTAGACTTATTTAAGTTCATGAATGCATGTGGGTTCTTTCAGAATTAGTTGTCATTTGCTTCTGCAAGGCACTTGGCAGTGCTATTGGTCCAGGATTTCTCTAAATTATATTCTAATTTTAAGATTTGCAGGCCACTCAGGTACTACACATCAACACTATAATCTTCCAAGTGTTCTTGAACGAGGTCCTAAATTCCTAGCAGTGATTCCCTTTCACACTGAAGTTATTCATCAAATGAATATTGAATTTTCCTGGCAGTTTTGTGTGGAGTTGGAAGGTTAGTTCTTGTTTACCCTTTAATTAGAATGTATCACTTGGAAGTGCCAGCTTCATGGGGGAAATCTTTCATTAGCCTTCCTATCTTGGCCCGGGCCAGAAACAAGACCCTATTTCTTGTTTCTTAAGTCCACAGTATGAGCATGAGCTGCAGTATTCTACATAGCTCTCTGATATCTTACCTGCATTTATTTATGGCTTGGAAACCCCCTGCTTTCTTTCACCTCATCAGTTTTGTGAAAAGATTCTTAAAGTATTTAAATCAGAGGTATCTAACCCATAATCTATATTCTATTCTGAGCCAAACTGAATCAAGTATTCATGACTACTAGTCAATTGAAGCTAGTTTAGATTAGACTGGCAATGGCTTTCACATTGATAAATCCACAAGTTAATTCTCAGTTCTCATTTTTTTTTTTTTTTTTTTTTTTTGGAATATAATGAGCATTTGACAAAATTAATTACCATCTTCCTTGAAACACTTTCACTGGTTATCAGCCTACATTCTTAACTCCTCCTTTCTCGTTACAAAACTCTGAGCTGTTATGTCTAGGGCTTAGTGCAGGACCTTGTTCCCATGCATATGCCCACTTCTTTGTTGCTCTCATTAGGGTCTGGGGACTGATGTTTACCAAACCAGCCTAGATATAGCATCCATGCCAAAAACCTCTTCCCCATCTCAATAAATGAAAATTATGTCCTTAGAATCAGTCATCCTGAAAACTTGACTCTCCACATTTCATAATCAATTCCTCAGTAAATCTTCTAGCTTACTTAAAAAAGTAGGACCAGTATCTGAGAATTTATCAATACCTCAACAGCTGCCACTCTGGTGCAATCGACTGGATGCTCTCCTGGACCACTGTCCTTCCCTTTTAATCTTGTCACTGAAAATCAGTGCAGGATACACAATACCTTTTGGAACAGTCCATATTACTTTATGCTCAAACTCCGCAAGCTTTTTTCATATTTATAGTATATTTCACCTTTATTTACTCTCTAAACTTTTTTCCTCCTGTGTCTGTCTGGCTTAATACACTCTCAATCTACCGAACTCCACTGTGTTACTCAATTTCACAAGGCATGATTCCACTTCAGGGACTTAATGCTTGCCCTTCTCTATACTTGATATACTCCTTTCATAAGATATCTTTAATCTCCTTTAGGTTTTTATAGAAATATCACATTATCTGTCTCTGATAAAATATATAAAATTCAATACCCCTGCACAGGCAATATCTAGAACTCACACACTATTTCGAGATTTTACTATTATATTCTTAACTCTCTGAAATTTATGTTTTAATTATTCTTGTATTTAGTAACTGTCCTACCCAATTTGAGGGAAAACTTTATAAATGCAGTATATTTTTTTCCTGTTCAGTTCATTTTTATGTTTATGTTTTCTGGAAAAGCAAGTAGCACTTAGTAAGTGCTAAATAAATGTTTGTTAAATAAGTTAATTAAGTAACCTCCCCACAAGATTGTTTAATACCTGAAAACCTATTGACTAAGATGAGACAATAGATATATATCTTCTGGTAGCTAATTGGATAGTTAGAATTTTAATTGATTAAAGGGAAAAATAACAGAATAATTACCAATACATGGCCAAATGAAAGTATTGTCATCAGTATTTAAAGTACAATATAAGAGGGGATGCAGGTAGATCACAAGGATAATAAAGGCCAATGTATAGCTGTTAGTCTTAAATTTTAGCTATCAATTCTCCTATACTAACTGATCATTCTTTGTAAAAACAGGTTTGTTGTGGTGATTAAATAGAAAAACTTTCTTAAGTTTTAGAATGAACTTTTAATCCAACTTAACTTCATTTCTCAGTGTGAATGAAATAAATTGTTCCCATAACATATTACTTGGATTAAAGAAATTAAATAGTATATACAAGCCCTCACTAAGTAGAACAAGTTTTATAACATTCAGAATGCTAAATGTCAATTTATGCTTTTATCTACTGATTTCTTTTGTTATTTGTAACATATCCAAACTCTGACTTCTGATCAGAAAAAAAGGAAAATAGGCTTTTTATATCTTTGTACTTCCTTTATATTTAAAATATATAACTTGATAAAAGTCCCAGATTCTTGCAATTTATTCATGCTCCCATATGCTGGTAGATCATAGGCATTCACCCTACATTAATTTTCAGTTGTAACACCATCCAACCTACAACCAATTTTCTACCTTTGTATTTCTTCCAAATATCTGTCAAAATATTTGTCCTCTGAGCAAACCTTGGAAGTCTTACCAAGGCCATGGGTAATAATATCCAATAATTGCTTATAATTTGGCACATCTCCTTATATCTTACTTCTCAGTGTCCAAGCATATCATTTGCTATTAGAAACAAAAACAGAGGGAAAAAAATCATGGCCTTACTATTTCTATGCAAGAAATCAAGTGGCAGGGTTGATTTTCTTTAGGTTTTTTTTTTTTTTTTAATTAAATGCTCCTATTTTCTCCCATTTCACACCCATCCATTGTTCTCTAATGTGCTGTGATTTTTATTATATTTTTAAATATATTTTCTTTCACTTATAAATCTCTAGACATGTACCACTAAACATGTACGTTGAAATAAAGTTGAAATAATATATTGACTTTTCCAAATATGTCACAGATAAAATTTCTTATTAATATTGTACTATCAAATTTAATGTTGAGAACTAAAGAAACAAGTAGCAATGCTGAAAAAAAAATGGCACCACTTCAATTAAGATGGGGTTCGCAGTACATTGGTTTATAATTTAAAGCTTGTAAAATAGACAAGCTTATGTTATTTATTATTAATCACATTTTGGTTTCTTGGTTGAATCTATGAGAGATGCCTGATTACTCCTTAATTTCAACTAATTTTTAAAGGCAAAAATGTAACCAATGCCAACAATTAAAATAAAATGTTCTGATGCTATTCTTGAATGAAATGGGTGAGTCTTCATGCTATATCTTCAAGTTTTAGGATACATATTATTTTCTTCAGAAAGTCTCCAAAGGGTACAGAAGCTTGTAATAAAGATTCTCTTCTTTCTGCAAATAAGAAGTATGCGTACACTGTTCTGTGGTGTGAAGGAAATATATAAACAGAGTTTTTCAAATATGTTCTATAAGCTTCAGGGAAATAATGTTCTTTTGGGTAAGAAGAAGGTGTAATTGCTAAAATCAAAAACAACGGTAAAGGCCAATTTCTAATGAAAAAATATTTGAGTGTGTTTTCAGTGTTTAATCTCTTAGACTGGGGTGTTCAAAGACTGATTTTTTTTTTTTTTTTTTTTTTTTTTTTGAAGAGGGATAATGTGAAGTGAGGGTTTAATCTCTTTTCTAAAATACTTTTCATGTTATATATACTGACTATATTCTTACTGCCTCTTATATAACAGCTACTTAGTTTTTTTCTAGTCAAATGGGATTTGCAAAATACATAGCTAAGGTATCATAGGAATGTGGTATAAGAATAATAGGTAATATAATTGAAACAAATATTAATTTTATTTTTTAAATAGCAATCTTTTTAACATCAAGTAATTATACATGTACATGAAGAGGTAATTCTAAAAGCATATATAAATAATATTTATATCTCATAGTATAAACTTTATGAAGAGCACAAGAATCTTATTCACGTTTCAATCAAGAAATAATTTTGCTTCTCTCTAGTATGCAGTCTATTCTAATCTTATATGTACATATAAAATAATTATTTTATTAGGTCTTTCTTTTTTATTCTTGTCCCTTTATTCTAACAGTTACTCTATAGTTTCTCATGTTAAGCATTTGCTTATTAACTTTACATCAGGCTTAGTATTTATTCAATTCCTCATCTATATTAATTTGTATTTAACTGCATTATGTGTGAGCAAATGAATTGATGTCTTCTCCAATACCTCCTCCTCCCCTTTCATTTCTATATGAGTATATATTTAAGAATATGAAAAAATCTAATTGGGGATTTCATACTTATCTTAGAAAGGTATACTTTTTCAGTTATTTTTTATGCATTAAGAAAATCATCCAAATTTCTCTCTATTGGAAAGATTGAATACAATTTGGACACCAAAAGTAAAGCTCTCCAGAACAGCAGTCTGGGCAAAAGAAAGTCCGTATTTGAGTTTGCAGTAAACATGAGAATATGCCTAGTAAGAAAAATTGTCCTCCCCTGAAGACAGTGGTGTTGCCTATCAGCTCCAAATGGTGTAAGGAGAATCAAGTGAGAAAGCAGGACATAGTTCTTCCTGAAGGCTAAGGGTATCCAGACAATGTGCCCTACATAATAAAGAGAGACTAATCTAAATAAAGATTTCTTCCCTGGGAAATCCCTGGCATCTTCCTAAATAAATCTGTATATTCTCTTTGCTTGTAGTGAGTGTTCTTTCAGCAGATGTCCACATGGCTTACTCCCTCACTTCTTTAAGTCTTTGCCCAGTTATTATTAACACCTCCTTAATGATGTCCACACTGACCACCTATTTAAAATCACAAGTCAATCCATCCTCTCTTCCCTCGCAATACACTGTATTTCTTTTGAATGGCATTTGAAATCTTCAAAAATACTCTAAATACTCTGCATTATACTTTTTTCAGCTTATTGTATATTATCAATCTTTCTCTACTAAAATGTCAGTTTTTGATATATGGGTTACAAACTTATTTTGTTCACTGATGTATCCCAAATATCAGTGCCTTACAATAATAGATACTCAATAAGAATTTGTGACTAAATAAATGATTTTTAAAAATGAACCCATTGATGCAAGAGGTATTTGGGAGAGGGCTTGTGATAGCCCCAATAACTATCCATGTTTGAGGAAATTTGTAGTTAGTCTGACTGAGGAGTGGAATGTAGGAGAGACAAGCTGAAGTTAAGCATCAACCAACATTTTAAATAGGCAAGAAAGGTGTTTTAGTTTCTTGGGTTGCTCTAGCAAATACCATAAAATGTGTAGGGTTAAACAGTGGCAATTAATTTGTTTATGGTTTTGAGGTTAAATCTACAATGTGAACTATGGTCCATGCTTAGTGGCAAAGCCCCAGGATGTGTATATCCATTGCAGGTGATGAACCACATTAATGAAAGATGTTTATGTGGGATGTTATGGGAGATGTGGGAGGTGTGGAACATGGGAATCCCTGTAATTTTTGTGTAATATTTATGTAATCTAAGCAACTTATAAAATATATATATATTAAATAAATAAATAAATAGATAGATAATAAAATAAAATAAAATAAAATAAAATAAAATAAAATAAAAAGAAAGTCCAAATCAAGGTGTCATCAAGGCGATGCTTTCTTCCTGAAGACTGTGTTCTGGGGCTGGGTACACAGTGCCTGTTCAGTGGCCTCGTTCTCTCCAAACAGTGAGATGAAGGCTCCACCCTTTCTGAGCACTAAAGGCCCGTCCCCTCCAAGTGCAGGGGTGGACCAGCCCTTTCCGCACATATAGGTAGGTCTCTCTTTGCCTGAGGAGATGTCCTCTGTCTAGACCGCAGCTTCCATGAGTCTGCCTTGGAGCCCTTTTCCCTTCAATCTGGCCTTTTTCTGTCCCTTTTAGTCCAGGCTGGCAGTGGTTCTGCTCATACAAATCTCACAAAAAGCTGTGGATGGTTTTGCATGTAGTTCACAAGGGTCCAGACCATTAGATCATTCCTGAATAACTGCATTTCCATTCTTGACTTCACCTGAAATGGCTGGCTGGTTCCATGTTCAGTTAAACACTCAAATAGAGCACTGTTCTGGATAGGTTCAGAATTTTCCAAACCATCAATTTCTGGTTTCTTTATGCCCAGGAGTTCAGTTCTCAGTTTCTCTCTTTCCTCTTGTATTTTACTATAAGCTGCAAGAAGAAACCAGGGTGCTCTTTCCACAATTAGCTTGGAAATCTTCTCAGGTAAATATGCAAGTTCATCACATTGAAGTTCAGCCTCTCATCTGATATTAGAACTCAATTTCACCAACTTCTCTGTCTCTTTAAAAAAAGGATCACCTTATATTCAATTTCCAATAACACATTCATCATTTTCTTCTAAGGCCTCATCAGAAGTACCTTTAGCATCCATATTTTTACCATAGTCTTTTTCAAGTAATCTAGTCCTTTTCTAGCAATCACCTCACAATTCTCCAGCATCTAATTAACCCATTACCCAATTACAAAGCTCTTTCCACATTATTGGTATTTTCATTACCAACACCCACTTCTGGTACCAAAATCTGTTTTAGTTTTTGGGGCACCCTGGTTAGGTACATAAATATTTATGATTGTTATTTCTTCTAGGTGCATTGGCCCTTTTATTAATATATAATGTCCTTCTTTATCTCTTGTAACACTTTTTCTGATATTTTTTCTGGCTACCCCAGGTCTTATTTATGGTAACTACTTGCATGGATTGTCTTTTTTCCACAATTTCACTTTCAACCTATTTGTGTTTGAAGGTCTAAGATGAGTCTCTTGTAAACAACACATATTTGAATTGTGCTTTTCTATCCATTCTGCAAACCTGTGTCTTTAGTTTGAGGAATTTAATCCATTAACTTTCAGTGTTATTACTGTAATGGCGGTACTTCTTTCAACCATTTTGTCCTTTGGTTTTTATATGTCACATCTTTTGCTGTCTTTCTTTTCCTTTATCGCAAACTCTTTTTCTGTATAGATGATCTTTTATGATGTAGCTGACTGATACCTTTCTCATTTCTATATCTGTATATTTTAAGATACTTTCTTTGTGGCTTTCCTGGGGTTGGTATTACATAACCTATATCTATAACCCTACTAAGTTGAAAAGCTATACATGCTTTGCTCCCATATCCCTCCCTTTCCCCTCTTTATTTTTGTCCTACATCACATGTTTATATTATGCATGTCTGTTATCAGGACCTAGTGAGGGGAAAGGGTCCAGACTGGTGGATCCAGATTGTAAATCTCCTAATTTTATTGTTTTTCTTTCTTTGTTTTTTGTTTCATTTGTTTTATTTGTTTTTGTTTCTTTTTCTTTAATTCATCATTTGTGGTGTCCTTCTCCAATATCAATCACACTCCAGAGTGGGATTTGTCATTTTATTAGTTGATTTTGAGGGGAGAATTTTCCAGGAGATGTCTTATGTCATTATTTTAATAACACTGTAAAGATATTTCTTAGTGACGGAATCCTCACTTCCTAAAACTTCTCTCATATATTCTATGTTTGTCAAAAAGGATATTATAGTGTAAAATTTGTCAAACATATTTCACTTTTGAACATAGCTTTCAATAAGCAACAAGAAAATGGCATCCACTATGCATGCATCATACTCCCTGAAAAACGGAATCTTCCTTTTCTATTCTTATTTCACATTATTTGCATCTTTCCTCATACAGGAATATGTATAATATTTTACCTTAATTTGTTTCTTAACTCAGACTTTCAATAAATCAAGTCTTCTAATATTTTTCATAGTATTTATTCTGGTTGATTAATTTTGAGTGCTGTACATTATTTCATTGAAGAAAATGCTAAAGTTAATTGATTTGTTGTCCTATCAATCGATGGCCATTTGGTTAATTTCCAGTTTTGAAAATACGAATGTTGTATAAACATCTTCATATATGTTTTATTCTCTCAGTAATGTGTGCAAGAATTTCTTTAGGTTATATATCTAGGAGTGGAATTGTTGAATGATTGTGTATACACCTTCAACACTTTAGGTAATTACAAATTGTTTTCCAAAGTCTCTATAACAATTTACACTATCATTAATATTGTAAGAATTTTTTATATTTTCCCAAGGTCTATTACATATTACCATGGAGAACTTTCACAGACATAAAGTTGAGTGAAAAATGCAAGTTTTAAAAAATATGAATACTGTGACACCATTTACATAAAGTTCAAAAACTGTTGGTATTTAGATATATATAATTTAAGGATATATATGTAATTAATCTTTGAGCAAAGCAAATGAATGGAAAACCTTTTAGAAAATAGGTTATCTCTGCCATGAGAGAGGAAGATGTACTTCGGTGGAGTAAAATGTATGTTTATGTTATGGTTATGTAGCAGTGTTTTGGGATTATTATTTTTATGAACTATTATTTGTATATTTTAAAGACTTCAATGGATATTCATTAGTTTTTATATAAAATTTTAATTTCCTTACATAAATGTAGGATATGATCTGTGCATACTTCTCTTCAATGAGCAATATTGAGGGACTTCTGGGCTCCCAAATGCAGGATGCAGTTTCAGATGACTCTTACCAAATATTTGTTCTTTTATGCTTGGTATACCTCCTACTCATGCAAAATCCTCTTTACCTTCTGAACCTTACTAAGATGTCACATTGCAAAGGTGTCTGTCCCTACCTCCCCACTTGCTTCCAAACAGTTAAATCTCTTTTCTGTGCAATCTCTATACATAGTACACATTTATATTATTTTTTCCATAGGGTGCATTTATCTATGTATGACTCTCTTTTATTAGAGTATAATCATATTCTCAACAGAGACCAGGTCTTATTTGTCATCATATCTGCATAAGAGAATGGCATATATTAAGCAAGTAAAAACTATTCTTAGTAAATGATTAAATGTTTAATGAAAAAAAAAAAAACAGTGGCAGTAAAATAGGCCACTTGCTCATAGATAACAAAAAGTCACTACTATGGTTTCTTTGAATCCTCAGAATTGAATCATATATTGTTTTTATTAGTTAAAATTATTAAGACGGTTTGATGTATGTATTTACTAAATATTTGATCTTTATCAAGTCCCATTTTAGGTGATTGTATATGCATTTTGTTATTTAGTATTCATTGAATTATTTTGCAATGTTTTAATATTCATGTGTGGATGAAGAAATTGAGGCAGAAAATATGCTTATTACACAGATAATGGTAAGGCAATATTTGAACACACGTCTGACTGCAAAGCTAATAATCATCTGGCATTATTTAAAAAGGTCCTTTAGGTGCCAAAGAACAAGCTTTAGGAGAAGAGTCAAAGATCCCAAGAACGATCTAATCCCTTGAAGCTTTTAATTTATGTATAGTAAATTATATTTGCAATCAGGTTTTACTTAACTCAGACCAGATTAATATTGATATAAATATTTTAAATTAGTCAATGAAAACTTCCTATTGCAATCATGCTGTACTTGGTCTAATCTATGAAAAAATGAAAATGAAAAAAGAAAGAGATTTTAGCTGAACTTTATAGATAACCTTCAGCATTAACTGCTTTTTACTTGTATACTGTACTGTATGCTCTAGCTAGATTTTTTTTTATTTTACCTTAAAGCTTTTGAACTTAAATATATCTATTTTGACCTCTATTTAAGCTTTCATTGAAACCAACATTTTATTGGTTTTAACTATATTGATTTTTCAGTTGAAGATAACATTCCACTCACATGAAAGTTCATTTGTTACAGCTTTCCATTTGTAAGCTCTTATGTCTGGATTTAATGTTATTTTCTCGCAGAAACTAAAGTTTGTAGGTCAATCTTGAAGAATGTGTATAACCACAAATACAGCAGATGCCTCATAAAATTATCTTCTACTGCTTTCCTGTGACCTCTGTCAAGGAAATAACACTCAAATCCGCGTCAGCATGAACAGCTGTGGATGCTGCTGTTACATAGCCCTGACCTCTCCTCCCGAGGGGAGTGCCCAGCCGGGAGGGAATGGTGATTTTCGCAGAGTCAATGTTATTAACGCCAACATAAATCAAGAAGTACTGCCTCAAATCTAAGAATTAGATGCCACAGTTCAGAAAAAGAAGCAAACTTCCCTCATAATAAATCAAACAGAGGTCTGCATAGACGTTTACAGAAATGATAATGACAATTATACAGAGATATTTACATCCCTTAAGACTTCATTTAAATAAACATATAAGCGAGCTTGTAATATGCACATTTCCTTTCAAAGAAGTACATTAGAAATCATACTTTTTCTCAGCTGAAGGAGCTTGAGCAGAATTTTACAGTGTGGAGGGTGGTAGGGCTAAACACTCGAGCTATTTTTATTAAGTTTTCCTGCTGTCTGCAACTTATCTTGCTACAAATATTAATGAGGAAGATGCAAACTAAGAATTTGATTCACATGACCAAATATTTTTTAAAGAAAACTCTCCACATCATAATTATTCCACTTGATCAACTGCCCTTTCTCTCATCACCTTCTACTAAGTTCCTTTATCTTCTAACAACATACATAAACCCAAATACACAGGCATATACTCACAAGCACTTGAATACACTCTGCTTTATCTAGTTTAAGATTCTCTAATTGCTTCTCATTAGCTTATACCTGGCACTGAATGAAAGTTATGATAAACTGCACCCCAAGGAAGCACTTAATAAAAGGAAAATGACACATACACTTAATGAGCACATTTGTATTTCATTCTAGGCATTTGAAACTCCTTAGTTTTCCATGAGCTCAGGAAAATAAGTTAAAAAAAAACAATATTTTTGGGTATCTAGAAGAAATCTTCTGGTTGTTAGCTAACACAATGATATCCAACGAAGTTTAACAATACTTTGGAATTAGTGATTTCATGCAATGCAGTCTCAAACTATCCTGAGGTTCCCATAAGAGATTTTGTTCCCCAGATGTGTCTCTGAGTCCAGGAAAGCACAGAGTCTCTTCACTGACTACATTTGATTGAAAAATTATAATTTTTTTCTCTTGGTAAACCATGCAAAGATATAAGTGTAGACAATTTCAAATGTTGGAAGAAGTGCAGGAGAAGATGGTCATCTATCAACATTTACTACACTCATTTAACACCAATATCTTTACAGATTTTCTCCTCTACACCAAGGATGGAAATAAAGCAGTGGAAAAAACAGACAAAGCCACCACTGTCATGATTCCTAAAATCTAGTAAAGGGCAAGAGAAAATGAACAAATAAACTGCTATTTAACATAAGGGATAATAGTTTGCAAAGAAAAAATTCAATAGGATAAATGGATAGTGATAGAAAGCTTCTATATTAGATATAGTGGACAGGAAGCTTCATAGACCTAGAAGTATCTACGTTTTACAGGAGTTGTTCTATGTAGGGAAACAGCAAATGCCTCAAATGTGTTTGCACAGTCTGCTTGAAGAATATTAAGGAGGCCAGTGTCACTGCCACGGAAAGGGCAAGGAGGATAGGAGCAAGAAATGAGGTGTGAGGGAGCAGCTGAAGGAGATGGTAGCCTTTCAGCCCATATTAAGGAATCTGGCTTATGTTCTAGGTGAGACAAGAATCCTGTGGAGAGTCTAGGGCAAAGAGGTGACATGGAATTATTAGGTTTTATAAGAATCCCTTCTTCTACTCCAGGGAAAATAAATGACAAGGGAGCAAAAGTAGCAGC
>JAKSZT010054334.1:41608755-41876351 GCA_026826555.1 Tolypeutes matacus | reverse complement strand
AGACTTGATGTGGGGAGATAAAGTACAATACCTTAATAACCTCTTCTTTCCCCATAGTCCATTTATCCCCTAATATTTGTTTTTCACTCAAACATTTACTGCCTCAACCCTGTGACTCATTTGAAGCAACAGTGCACTAGAGACATAGAATCATGATGGGTATACATTGAAAAATAAAATAAAATACAATATCTATTCCTAGTATATTTTATTTCTTTTCATAATTAATTCAAGACGTTCGTATATATAGTTAAGTAGATAGCTATTCATGAATTCTGAGAAGAGTGGCTTTTGGTTCTTGGCATTACTCTGTCTTTCTTTTCAGTTATCATCAGGTTTGAATCCGCCCAATCCCTAAAGGAATGGGGCCCCTTATCTATCCCTGACAGGTCACCCTGTCTTCCCATTTCTACTGGAAAAACATTATTATTTATTTAGTGTTTATTAAGCATTAGTAAACCCCAGATACTCTTCTGTTCACTTTTCTTCTAACCTTCATAAGAACCGTATCAGTTAGGTTCTATTTTATCCACATTGTACAGATTAGACAACTAAACAAAAGAGAGGGTGATTTGCTCAATATGACAAACCTAGTGAAAAATAGAGCAGGATTTTCATTCTGACAACCAGCTCCAGAGTTTGATCTCTTAACTTGCATGTTACAGAGCCTCATCCATACCCGCTTCCTTACCAGCAGTAAAAGTTACTATCTGTAAACTCCTCCAAGTCCTAGTTTTCTCCGGGAATACAAGACTGGTGATGCTTTTTAATTAGGTAATTTATCTGGAGCTAATTCATTCTCTAGTTAAGAATCAAATAAACAAAGACAAAGGTAGAAATAAAACAACAACATCAGGGAAGCACCAATGCAGGGTAATCTAATTCAAATACATTGTCAAAATGCCATTCTACTTAGCAATTCCACAGGCTACTGGATAGCTCACTTTTGATTGGTTGTCTTAAGGAGTTTGTTTGCAAGAAATAATAGCTCTTAAACTATTGCAAAACATGGGGCTTTATTACAAACCATGAACATAATTTATTGAGGAAACTGAGGAAAGGAAGTGTGCTGAGACTTCCTGATATATCATTAGCAGAAGTCCTAGAAAGCTTCTCTCTTCAATTAATTTCTCTCCTTGGACATGAATTCTGGACTTGTTTCCTTCTGCCATCCAACATTCTATTTTTATTACCTTCTCTCTCTCAGAAGATTGAATTTCTCTTCTTCAACGTGATACATAACCATTAATACCCACCTATGACTTCCTGATTTTATGTAGTCTTAGTCTAAATAATCAGCAGAAATTAATTATAACATATAAATCTCATTTTCATATCTTTAGAAGAAAATTATCTGTGATCTCAAGCATGAGTCAGGAACCTACCTGTAACATCATGTTGTATCGACATTATTGCCAACACCCTTCACTGTGATATATTTCTCAAATTAGTCTGGCAAGTAATTAAAAAAAAAATATGTCTAAGACATCAAATGAGTTCTTTTCTGCATATCCAGTCTCACCACTTAAGTTAACCTTTGCATAATTAGAGGATTTTGGAGGGTTTATTTTTTGTTTTTGATGCTCTACACAAAAGAGTTTTCTCTTGAGCCTTTTTCCTTAGTATATTCTTATTAGAATATTTGATTCATTACTATAGTTATTTAGAGAATAAATCATGACCTCATTAATTTTAGTTAGGTGATTTTCATGGAAACAACCATATTATCAATATCAAACAAGGAAACAAAAGATTGCACTAATGAAACAAATACAGTTTTTAAATGGTCATTTAAACCCTTATTACAATACTTATTCTTTGACTATATTCATTTCAAAATATACACAAAGTTGCTCAGCTTAGTAAAATGATATACTTGCAAACATCATGCTTTTCAGGCACCAATTTGTTTATTCAGAGTACATGACCTCCTATTACCAGGAGGGCAGAGTCATCTATTAGAAACAAGGGTATACTGGCTCATAAAAATCTTCATTTTCCTGCTCTGGTTCCTAGATTTCTGTTATTTGGGATCCATTAATTGGTAAAACTTATCACTGAACATTATTTTTAAGTGTGAATATGATAAACATAGAGCAAGACAATAAGTCAATATGCTAATTCAATTAACTTTAATCATTTTCTCTGAAATGAGTAAATCATAACCTAGGTATACCTTTAAGCAGATGGCCCAAATGACCAAGAGGTTTATCAAGATGGCAAGTGGAAATCATTTGCAATTTTTAACCAATATGAAAGCATACATTATAACCCTTTTCAAACTTGATTTCTAAATGCAGTGACTTCTGTCCTATGCATACATAGGAATAGACATACTGAGATATAAGTATATGCATGCTATAACTCTATGCCATTATTTATTTTTCATTTTCAAGGAATATATGTTTTTATAAAATCTATTCATGCATTTATTCAGAGGTGATTCTAGTTGTAGAATTTTGAGTGAACTATTGTTTTTATATTCTTGCACTGTTTTCTTGTCCATGTTCTTCCATCCTCAAAATGCCCTCTTTTCTCCTTTTTCTGTTCAAATCTAAGCTTGGTATAAGTCTTACTGCCCTGTGATACTTTCCCTTGACTACCTCAAATTGTACTATAATATCAAACATAATGTTCCACGAATAGCACCTCACAGTTTCCTTTACCCCTGGCATGGATTCAATAAGTATTGATGAATTAATAAATTATAGCTAGCAAATAATAAATACTTGTTTCTATATCTTCGGATTTTCACCCCATTGTCTTCATTTAATTTCATTTATTCAGGAATTTATTATCAACCAATTTAAACTCAGACTGTTAAGAAAATGATATTCAAAAGTTCCTTTTCCTCTAGGTGTTCTCATTTTTCCTACGGGTAGCTTCTCAGGTGATTCAAAATAGAGACAGTATTTATTTGAGAGAAGCCAAAATTCATGTACATGGGGTATTATTCCAAAACACTAATTATTCTTTGCTGTATCCATAGTGGGTAGGATTATGTATTAATTTCAGACAAAAACATACCTGTAGGTAAGCTACAGTATTTTTATGTAAATATATTATTATAACTGTTCCTTTTCTCAGCCTATAAATCTATTATTATCCCTTAGGATGATTTCACAATAAAAAATATTCCATCTCATAATGGGAAATTTTATTCCATCTCTTTTTTTCAATTCCTATTTCATTTGCATATATTCTTATCCCTTTATTTTCAAAATCCTTTTTCATTGAAAGAGTTATGGATAATGTATTGCCGGATGTTTCCTGTGTGTACTTGTGTGAATGTGTGTGATGTGTGAGTGTGCATTTCAAAACAATTTGTTTGCTTTTATTATTAATTTATATTTACTGTAATTTTTCTTATATTTATAAAGATTTTAACCATTTTACCCCAAGTTTCTATTGTCAAGCATTTCTTTTTATATTTTTTCCTCCTTTCTTATCTATCCAGAGAAGTTATCATAGTTTAAAAAATAGTTTTTTGGTTATTCATTCCATTTTTACATGTCTTGGTATTAAGACTTACATATATTTAATATTTCCTATCCAATTCCTTTAGCTTTCAACATTTTTGTTATCTCCATAAATGAAATGAGATTTTCTCACTTGTCTCTGATATCTACCTATCTTTATCCACATTTTACCATGCTGATATTGTTAAAGGTTTAATTCTAGGTTCTTTTGGATAAACTCCTCTGCTTTTATTTATTTATAAACAGGCAACTTTATTGTGATTTTATTTGCCACTCTGAATTTGGATACCTCATAATGCTACTGTGATTTACTTATATTTTGGTAGGGTACTTATTCCAAGAAAACAATTTGATTGCAGTGCTTTGCTATTACTTAGAAAGTCTAGTTTCCTTGACAGTTTTATTTTCTTCAACATGTTTGTAAAACAAATTAGTTGGACAAAAGCCTAATATATTTTCCTTCAAATAAATGACATCATTTTATCTATTTTTATTCACTTGGGGTTACTGCTAAGAATCCTTATGTTAAAATCTGTCCTGTATGTTTTTAAGGAAACCATTTCTCTGTAGGTTTTTAGTTAGATGTTTGTCATTTTATGTTCTTAAATTTCACTTTATTGAGAACAGGTGTAGATATTTCTTATCATTCTTGCCTTGCATGTGCCTAGAATTTTAAACCTAACATCACGTTTTCTCTAATTCTGTGAAATTCTGCCACTGTAACTTGAAATATGCCCCCACCTTATCTTTCGCTCTCTACTAAGAATCTACTTAGATGGATTCTGATGTTTCTAGTTCTACTCTTTATATCCAGTATTTTTGTTGCTTTTTCTCCCTTTGTGCTTAGGTTTCTCTATGGTCTTCAAGCTGGCAATTAATTTTTTATTTCATTTTTGTAGTTATCATACTCAGTATTTCAATTCAATATTTCCTTGGAACTCTTTTTTCCTGCTCTTGGGGGCATTGGATCAAATACCCCCATAAAAAGCATGTTCAGGTTCCAAGTTTTGGTCCTGTGGGGGTAAATCAATTGTAATAGGATCTTTGAAGATGTTATTAATTAAGGTGGTGCCCATAGTTTCCAATATCCAATATGGCTGCATTCCTAAAAGAAAAGGAAATTGGACACAGAAGGAGAAGCCAGGGAGCTGAACCTGGAAGTCAACAGAACCCAGTAGAAAAAGAATATGTCACCATAGGCCTTGCCATGTGAGAGAAAATTCTATGACCAAGACGTGCAGGCAGCCAGAAGATACCAACCAGAAGAGGAAGGAAGCCTTCTAACATCTGAAACCATAAGCCAATAAACTCATATTGTTAAGCCAACCTATTGTATGGTATTTGTTTTAGTAGCCAAGAAACTAAAACACTGCTCTACATTTCCAATCACTGTCCTTATCTCTTTAAGGTTATCTAATACCTTGATAATAAATTTTTATTTGGTCTGTTCCATTAATCCTGTTTCAGGTGGCATAGATTGTTCTGGGTTATTATTATTATTTATACATCCGTTGAGATCCTTGGATGCTCAGGTTTTCTTGTGAGATTATGTCCTCTGGGTTATAATCTTCTTGCCTGTTAATATGAAAGGAGAGGCTCAAGTTTACCTCCAGGTTTATGCAGCTCCTGGTGAATTTAGAAAGATAAAGGGCTTCACCATAGAGAGCTCCTGGCATGATCCTAAAGGTTGAGGATTCCCTGAACCCAACAAGTCAGATTTACAGATAACTTCCTATAATTCTTTCCCAGGAGCTGCACTTTATACGAGTTATCTTCTTGGTTGTAATCACTAACCCTCTGGGTCTATATCTAAATTTACTATACTATATACCAGAGACCCACCAGTCCATGTGCATTTGTTGTGGCCCATCCCAGTCACCTTAGGAAGGTGACTTAGGAAGTCCAGACTTTATGTTTCTTCATGTTCCTGGTTGGTGATTTTTTTACTCAGTCTTGCAGTGATGATAGACTGGGGAAGATACACCAACAGCAATATTGAGGACAAAGCACAACAAAATTATCAGCTCAGTTCTCTATGCTAAACTCATGTAATTTCTGAATAAGAGATTACTAATTAGTTATGTGGTTAAAGCTTCAGTTGAGTATGAGTGGTTTCTCAGTTATTATGTTAGAGCCATCTGAGTATTCAATTAGGGTGAGAAACTAAAGTTTAAAACAGAAAAATCACAAAGAAATATATGTATATATAGCTCACTCTTACAACATAACAATAAGCATAAATTATGAAGTTTGAAAATATGTTCTATATAAATTTTACATATTTGTAAAACAAATTAGTTTGACATGAATCCCAATATATTTTCTTTCATATATAGTGCATCATTCTATTTATTTGTTTTCACTTAAGATTACTGCTAAGAATTCTTATGTCAAAATCTTTCCTGTATATTTTTGACGAAACTACTTCACTGCAGATTATTAGTTACGCTTGTCATTTTATGTTCTTAAATTTCCCTTATTGAAAATAAATGTAGATATTTCTTATCTTTCTTTCCTTGCATATGCCTAGAATTTTAAATCTAATATCGCATTTAATGTATTTAAATATTAACAATAGTAAAATATATTATCTTTGTAGTTCTACCATATTATACATCTTAAATATCCCACAGTTTTCATTTCTTGGTTTGGTTTATTTTTACCATACTTTCTCAGTAAATGATTTTATATTTTACCACAATTTCCAAAATCGAAATAATAGTTTTATGATTGAAAAGGATGAGAATGAAGTAAAGCAATGAAAAAGTAATATAAAACAGAACAAAATGTTCTAATAACTGAATCTAAGCTTTATATAGATCAAGAAAGTTGATTTTGTCAATTTGCAGGGACTATATCAGTCTCTTCTTGCTAAATTCTGCCAATTACTCTTTAGGGAACCCCTCTCCAGATTATCTCAAAATTAAGTGAGTGTACAGATTATATCTTGTTTAGTAGAAATCCCAGGAAAGAGGGTGGATATTTTCATAAGTGTTAGCCCTGTTCCATGACCGAAATTACTTGCATTCTCTAAATGAATAACATTGACCATGCACTTAAGATTTTGTGTTTCTTTCCTTGGGCAAAGGTAGATTTCAGACATTCACTCACAGCCAACTCCTGTAAATGCTTTCCACTCTGTGTGCTTCCATTTCTGGCCATTTGTTCTCAGTACACATTCTTTCTTTACATATGCTTTCATGCAGGGAGACATTCAGTCATTATGTGCAGACACTCTTAGTTGTTCTCAAGGGTCAGGGAGAACATGGCTATATGTCTGTCTCCAGTTTGCACTACTAGGAAGGGTTTCTTGTGTTTGAATTGTAAACATATTGTTTGATGCATAGAAAAGACTATTGTACTTTTAGTCAAGATATCAACATTGAAACTTTGGCTTTGCTATAGAACATAGGTAAAATCTTTTAACTTCTCTACATCTCAACTTCTTTTGAATCAAAATACATCAATGTTTCATATTAATTTAGGATATAAGCCCCCGTTCGGCTTTGCTATATATTAGCAAATTACAACTTATTAGAACAACAGAGCACATCTATCTTTGGTATACATATAATAAGAACTGAAAATTACCATTCTGCCTGAAAAGTACTGTTTCTCCATGACAATATTATAGAGCACACCAGTACATCATGTATTAGAACTATACCAAAGTCAAAATAGAGCAATGGTTAAGAACTAATACATACAAACTGTCTTCAACTTTTCACAAATGAAAGCAGGAACATGTGTATTTTAGTGCATTGCACATGGTATTCATACATTAGGTACAGCATGTGGAATGATTTTATTCAGAGAATTATTACCAGGCTATCATTTATTTATTTATTTATTTATTTTTCGAGATACCAGGGGCCAGGGATTGAACCTGGAACCTCGTGTGCAGTAAGCTGGCGCTCAACCACTGAATTACATTGACTTCAATGAGTTGATTTTTTTTATTGTTTTGCTTGTTGTTTGTTTTCGTTTTTTCAGGAGGCACCAAGAACCAAATCCCATACCTCCCATGTGGTAAGCAGGTGCTCAACTGCTTGAGCTACATCCTCTCCCCTTTTCATTCAATTTTTTATCACTGGAATATCAAATCAATGAGATTTTATGTTTTTAAACTGCTGCAATATTTTAGAAGAACGTGAATTATTGCTTTGCTGTTCTGTTGAGATACTAATGTTAAATTTAAAATAAATCATTTTATTCCTATTAATCTTTTGTGGTTTCTCATTAGAAATTGACTATCAACAACTCTCAAAGCAATACAGGTACATGAAAGTATAAAAGATCAGAAATATTTGTTCTTTGATAATTTTCTCAAGGTAGAAAAATATTAGAGGATATTAAAATAACTTTTTGAATGAATACCCTCTAGCCTTGTATATATAGAATAGACATGTTTGTTTCTATCTTCATTGGAGAAATTTTTAAAATTTATCATGTGTATATTTATGTTTATTCATAATGTACACTCATTGTTGATAATTTTATATAAAATACTTGTATATCTTTGAAGTACATGAATAAAATGCTTTAGTGTTTGCTGCACAAAATGGGATCCAGTAGCAAAACCAGCCGCATCGACACTGGATAGGAACTTTTGAAAATGCAGAATCACGGTCCACACTCCAACCTACTGGATCAGATTCTGCTTTTTAATAAGATGCTTAGTCTATACCCATTACACCTAAAGGAACACAATTTTCATCTGCGAATCTAGTATACAGCAGCTGCAAATAAATTATTTCATGGAAGAAATAAAATGTTTGATTGGAAAGCCCAGGCCTTGTGTAATGTACTTCTTTGCATAATTAATGTATACTTCTAACAGGGGTTTTGGTTGTCAGCCATCCTGCTTTCTTCTTCACTCACGGCTGGGTGATTTTACTTAGATACATGAATGCAGCAACCAAGTGCTATAAATGAGTATGTTTTTAAAATGCATTATTTGAATGCAGAGGCATTGTGCAAGTTCACATGATTCTTAGCCAGACCCATATGTCAAAGCCTTACATTCAGTGCACGGAGGCTCAACTTGGATATACTACAGGTATGCAAAAAAATTGATAAACTTCAGCCTTGGGGCAGATGAACTAATGTCCAATCGACCAGCAATGTCTTTATTTACGTCCAATATGTTCTCAACAGCAGCACTGTAATAGTGTGTGCAACATGAAAAAGGTTTAAAAGCACTGCTTTTTGCCTTTCATGAACAATATCATTTTATATGTTCTTACATTGGATTAACATAGGTTTATTGTAGGTCTTCAATAATTTATATGATAGGAGGTTAAAGAATTAAAAGTGCAAATATTATTAATGTATATTTTTCTTTTAATAGTCTAGACATAGCAAGAAATGAAATGAAACATGCTTAAATTCATTTTTTTTTTAATTAAATAACCTTATAATCTCACAGGCAGGCTATGGTTCATGAGTCATTTTTGTTGCCCATACATTGCTACTGTATATTCACTGTGGTCAAATCCTGGCTCATCTGGAAAGTTTTACTTTTATTACCTCTATACACCATGGAATTTTACTTTTTAAAGTTTATTCTTGAAGCTTTATTAGCCCCTTTTAACATTAACAAAAAAGCAGTATCAAGAATATAAGAAAAGACATTTAAAGAGAACTGATAGGCTGCAAAGAAACATTTTGAGGTATAATGACTACATAATTTGCAAGATAATTGAACCACTCATTCATTGACTCACACACTCATCTCTTTTAATTGCCCCTGCCTTATTCTTAGATCAGCTCTAATGTCAACAGCTTTAGATATAGTGTGAGCAAAGAAGGAAAACTCATACATTGTAGATAATTTGGTGTGATTAAAAAAAAAAAACAATATATTTTGTAACAAATGAGATTTGAGTAAAATCATTTGAAAGACATATGGCTATTGGCTGAACATTATTTAGTTTTTTTTTTTAATTTTTAAAGAAGCTGTAGATAACATAAATCTTACATAAAAATATAAGGGATTCCCGTATGTCCCACTCCCTCCCCTCCCACACTTTCCCACTTTAACAACATCCTTAATTAATGTGGTACATTTGTTACAATTGATGAACACGTATTGAAGCATTGCTGCTAACCATGGACTACAGTTCACATTATAGTCTACACTCTGTCCCGTGCAATTTTGTAGGTTATGACAAAATATACAATGGCTTGTATCCATCACAGCACCGTCATGCAGGACAAATCCAAAGTCCCACAAATGCCGCCATATTACACTTATTCTTCCCTCGTCCATCCCTCAGAACCTCTGGTAGCCACTGCTTTTATATCAATAAGATTTCTAAACAATAGGTTCAACATTGAACACTGCAGGATAAAAGCTTATGCTCTATAAGCTTTTCTGGATGATCTGAAATTTTTTGAGACCCAGACAAAAAGATTGACTAACTAATGTACATCATGTTTACAAAATGTATTATTATAGTAAAGAAAGCAACTCCATTTCAACTCATATATTTTAACAATAAAGTGTATTTATCATGAATGTGGATATATATTTTTGATATGACATATAGAGAGATGTCTTTAATTGCATTGTGTCTCCCCATCTGTTATGTTCAAGTCCTAACCCCTAGTCCCATGAATGTGACCCCATTTTGAAATAGTATCTTCAAAGATGTTCATAGTTAAGATGAGGCGAGACTGGATTATAGTGGGATTTTAATTCAGTATGATTTGGGTATCCTTTTAAGAGGAAGAAATCTAGACACCATCAATAAGAGAGAGACAGAGAGAGGGAGAGAAAGAGAGAGAGAGAGAGAGAGAGAGCATGCTGACCAGTGACTTAGGCAGAAATTGAGTAGTGCTGTCATAGCCAAGGAACACCACAGAATGCCAAACACCCCCCCAGAAGTTGCTAAAAGAGAGGTTTGAATGTATTCTCCCGTTTAAGGGGAAGCATGACCCTATGGACACCTTGATTACTGGCTTCTAGCCCCTAGAACTGTGAGAATATACATTTCTGTAGTTTAAGCCAAGTAGTCTTTTCTGCTTTGTTATAACATCCCTGACAAACTGAGACCAGAAGATTTTGAAGTAATAGTGCAGAGATACCTCAAAATGTCTTATAGTGGTTTTGTTTCCATTTTCAGTCATGAGCACTGCCTGAGGAAAGTTGTAAAGTGCGCCTGCTCATCACTTCTACTTTACCTAGAGTTGGGTACCCCTATTTCCTATTTGGTATTATCCTCTCCTCCCCTCATCTCAGGACTTTTGCCACCTGGTTCTTATCCACATTCAGATGTTCCTGAATTGATGTGATAATTCTCCCAGAAGACAAGTTATATTCGAAAATGCTTGCAAGAAAAGCTTTTCTAATTTTGTGACTTAAGCCATGTCAGAACAGTGAAAAAACTTGGAACCCTGCAAAGTTTTGATCCTGCATGTTAGCACTTATGCTACCTATAGCTTGTAATAAGTGTGCTTGGCATGCCACATAACCCGGGTATATTATATGGCAATTCTGGGTAATTCTTCTGGCATATATGCCTGGTTTTGTTATTAGCCTTACCCAGCATACACGGGCAATTTGGCTGCTTTTCATCTCTTTTCCGAAATTCCCTGAAAAATTCAATAGTTCAGAAGGGCAAAATGAAAGGCCATGATTATAGAATAACTAAATGACAATTCTGTTCAAGTGTGACCAATCCCTAGACAAAATACTAAATAAAATGTCAGAATAATTAAAGGTCTTCTCTCTCCAATTTTCCTCTTTTGGCCCTTTTCTCTCCTACAGTCCCCCATCCCTCATGAATAAATTGGCAGTAAGACACTCTGGACATTCAATATAATCCAAAGTTGCAAACAAATCACATCTTTCCTCAAGTGTTTCACACTCCCATATTAATTATTTATGTTCTTGCTAATGCGAGGTTCCCAATCCTTCTGACACTGTTAGAAAATTGATCAGATTACATATATAGAGGTTTAAAGAGCATCTCCCTTAACATCTCTGTAGTGCCTGAAATTCATTGGATACCTGTCTATGATATGTGAATATTTGGGTAAATATACTAGATTGATAAATGTTTTTCTTCCTCATTATAGATATTCAATAATGCTTGCTGAATTTTTTATTCAGTCTTTACTGAAAGGAGTAAAAACTGAGTAGTTCTAAGAAACCTCAAATTTCTGTAGAATTACTGAACTTCCACTATGCAAATTACATCTAATGGGGACAGCCTTGGAGCTCCAGTGATCAGGAGAGAATTGGTGAAATTCCACAGGTTTCCAAATAGGAATTTAAACTCATGACGTAATAGAAACAGCATGCCTGGAGAGTGGATTTCACTCCCATTTTCAGCTGAATTAGACCCTCATGAGTCTTCGCAATCCATGAAGCATAAGGGAAGCAGCTGGAAAGGCAGAAACAGATGGGGAGTGGCTACTGACTGCCAAATAGATGTCGTTTCTTCATCAGGGAAAGGCTTAGTTTTGAACCATGTGAATGTCAGCCAAGAGCTCTGTGGAAAATTTTGACATGGACCAAATGAAGCAGAACTGCCAAAGAGTAATATGATCAATAATATACATTTTTCCCAAAATCTATTTTAACTGCTCTGACTGTTCAGGGTGGTTGAGATAATTAGTTAGGCATATTATTTTGTCTTTCATTCCTTATACTCACATCTTCCTTTTTGGAGAGAATATCTAGAAGAATTGTATCTCTATAATATGTTTCAATCCACCCTACTCTCTTTATAATATGAATTATCAATTAAAAAGGGGGTCTGTTATGAATTTATCTATTATATGGAAATGGGGAACACATCTTAAGGCACAAGAAAACATGATTCTTATAATAGCTGAAATTATTTTTATGCCTTCTAGAAGTAGACACCAGTCACCTTAGTGCCTGAAAATAGATACCTAAGTGAAATAGATTGCCCTTCACAAGGTAATTGGATTTTTTTACCTGAGCAACTAGATGAAAGCTGGTGACATTTGATAATATGGGAAATATTTAGAGAAGAGTGGATATTTTTAGAGTAGAAAGAATAGGAGTTCTGTTTCAGATATGATCAATTTTGAGGTACCAACCAAATCAATTAGTGATGTGAGATTGGAAGACATGGGTGAGATACATACTGGAGACATAAATTGTGGCACCATCACCATATTGAAGATAAGTAGAGTTTTTGAGCCAGAAAAGACCTCATAATAATAATAATAATAATAATAATAATAATAATAGCTAACATGCAATGGGTTCTTACAAGGTGTGAAGAGAAATTCTAAATAATTTCATTCATTTCATTCACACAGAAAGCCTAAGAAGTAGACACTGTTACTTCTTTCATTTTAGAGAAAGAAATTAGACTAAGAGAGCTTAAATATTTGGTCACCTGCTAATAAGTATTCAAACATAAATCCCAATCAAGATAGTTTGAATCCAGAACCTATGTACTAAATCAGTACATAGCACCTTTCATTTGATAGAGATTAGAACAGATGATGAAAAAGAAGAAATCCTTGAACCAACTTTTAGGGCATTTAAACATTTTGAAATAAGAGATAAAAGAAAGATGCAATGAAGGATACTTAGAATAAATCACCAATGAAATGGCAATAAATAAGGGAAATGTATTCTGGAATAGCCGAATGATGTATTTTTAGAAGAGTGGAGTGATCCATTGTTTAAATGCTGCTGAAATATTAGCTAAGATGATACCTTTTCTGTAACCTTTGGATTTTATGCAATGGATTGTTTGGTGAATTTGGTAAGAATAGTTTTAGTGGAGTGGTGTAAATGAAAGCTTCTGGAGTGGAGTGAAGAGCTATGGAAGGCAAAGAAGGAAGGAAACCAAGTTAGCATAAACAACTTTATGAGGAAGCTTTCTGTAAAGGTAAAGAAGAGAATTTTGGTATTTTTAGGAGGTAGAAGGCCAAGAAGATTTTGTTTAAGATGGGAAATATTATGGATGGTTTGAATTCTGTTGGGAATGATTAAAAGGACAGCAAATCCTTGATGGTATAGGAAAAGTAAGAGACAGTGACAGGATTGAAATCACTGAGTAGACAACAGGGGCATGATAACTGCACAAGTGAAGTTATTAGCCTAAGGTCAGAACATTGATGGTGTATAAAAGGAAGCAAATCAGAATGTATGGGAAGATCTGTGGGGAAGACTGTAGACTGGATGAGAAATGTTGAAAAAAAAATAATTTCAAGTTTCTAACTTATTTTCAGTGGAATTAGAATCAACAACTTCAACAAAGAATGAAGAAGGGAGTGTGAGGTAAGTATGTGAGGGGGAAGGAAAATTGTAAAATGGAGATCTCATAAAGATCAATTTACTAGGAAATATAATAGAATATTTCGTCATGCTGAGGTTTTTATCATGAAGGTGAAATGAGATTATTCAGCATAGATATGTGATTTTCTTCTGCCATAGTCAGCTGGTAGGTATAGGTGAGGAGTATGCCAAAATGTTGAGTTTAGCCATAATTTGGGATTTGCGAGATAAAAGATGGAAATCAGAAGGGAGATTTAGGTAGAGAACTTTATTCGTTTTCTATTGTTTCTGTTACAATTTATCACAAATTTATTAGCTTAAATACAACATTCATTTATTATCTCATATTTCTGTAGATCAGAAGTCCAGTGTTTTCGGCTGGGTAGTCTGCTTATGGACTCCCAATGCCAGCATTAAGTTGTCAGCAAATCTTGGCTCTTATCTGGAGGTTCATTTCTGTTGTTGGCAGGATTCAATTGTTTGCATTTGTAGGACTGAAACCTCATTTCCTGCTAGCTGTCAGCTGCAGGGTAATCTCAATTTCTAGAAGACTTACGTCTTTTCAAGAGTTGGAGAGGACTATTTATTGAATTTACCATTGTCTAATCCCATGTCTTCGGAAACTAGTAAGAAATCTTGGGAAATTTCTATAATAGAAATTTTGAGAAAATATACTTGACTATCTTGTGAATTTTTGTTATTTTGTTTGTATTTGGATTAAGGTATTGACCAAGAGGAAGCAAAGGGATAGATATAATTTAACTTTATAAATATCTTTATATTTCATCCATTCAGCAGAAAGTTTAAAACTTTTTTATATTTACACATTTCCTTCTATTTTTGTTAAGTCAAACAAGTATCACTGATATAAGGCAGGAGAAATTATTATATTCCAAATAACAACAGGTTTATACACATAGATTTTTTCCCAAAGCTTAGGATGTATAATTCAAAATGAAGGGAGACAAATAAAATTTTAAATATAAATATCATGATGTAAAGTATATTGCACATTATCTCATCGCATGCATGATTATATTTTTATTTCACTTAAGAGAAATTATCTGTATGTTCTTATATATTTTTCAGGAAGCAATATTTGGGACAATTGGAATATTTCTAGTATGACAATGTCTATGTAGGATGAGGAAAATGTACATATTAAAAATTAAAAGCACAGCAAGCAGATATCTTCATGCTCAAATGAAGACTTTACAGTAGCCAAGATTTTGTTTCATTTAATTTCTGCTTTTCTCTTTTGTGTCCACATCTGGCACCGATTCTTTACAAGAGTACTGCCAGGCAAGCTTTTGAAATGCTTCTCTGAATAGGCATTATTTGGTTTTCATAGATAAACAAATGGTTATATATTTCATATTGCAATTAAGCTTTACCAAATTATGCACATACTTTGAATATGCAGTTACTGTTATTATTAATATTTAGACACATCTGTGTTCTCCCATCATATAATCAGCAATTGAAGAAATTCTAGAGGACATAAAACAGAAGTATTTGTCACCAATTCAGAAATTAACCATCATTCAAAATTGTGCCAATAAGCATATTAAGTTATGCTTTAAAAACTTGTTTTAGGCTCTTTCCTATTAAGGAATTCCTTAGTAGAAAACATTTAGAAGAAATGTTCAAGTATATGAAATAGCAACAAACATATTTCTAATATTCTCTAAGAAATTAAACCAACATATTTGAATGAACTTACTGAAGTTTTAAACCAAAGACAAACACATGGAAATCCTTAACCTTATCAAAAGTACACTGAAATTTAGAGGAAATTTTAGATTTCTGTGAGAATTCTCTCAATCTTTAAAATGTTCAATTGAACCCAAATTGGAGAATACTTGGCTTGTGAATTTAGAGTTATGGTATACTTACTTTAGAAAAGGAGAGAAGAAAAGGTGAGAAAAGGGCAAATTTTTTTTTGAAAGAAGAGAGATTTGAGGAAATTGAGACAAAATTTCCCAGAAAATATAACTTAACTTGGCTATAGATGAATAATTTGGAATTACCTAGAAGACTAGGTTTAGAGAAAGGAGGAGTTTTAGTTAGAGTAAGAAGAATCCACTAAGGCAAGACAATGAACCTTCACCTGGAGATGAAGATGGCGCCCACACCACTACAGGTTAGGAGTGCTTTGAAGGCTTTAAAGCAGAAAAGAAAATGACAGAGAAAACCTGAATTTTACATGCTAACTTGTGCAGAAACATGAAAGAAAGATTTGAGATAGTTTAAAATTGAGAGCAAGGAAGTCAGTGTGGTGACTCTGAAATATTCTAGATGACTTTACTGTATCTTAATGTAAATACACGCAAAGAAGATTGGGAGAAAGTGGAAAATAGGTAGGCAGGAAGTAAATCAGGAAAAGGACTGATTGGTTTTACAAAGTGAGCCAGAGGAAGAAAAGAAAGAAAGAATTATAAATTTCTGGTTTGACTAGGAAGATGCTGATGTAATCAGAGGAGTGAGGGAGTCTCAGGAAAATAAAAATGTTTGGGAAATTATGGTATAGAGTATGGTATCTTGTTGTGGACTTGCTAATTGTGATTTTTTCCCCTAGATTAAAGTTGAATTATGAGTTCTGGGAAGATGGCATTGGAGTATACAGGCAGGAAACAACTGTCTCAGAAAAAAACAATGGAGAAAGGGCCAAAAACTTTCCAAGGGCTCTCCTCAGGGGATCAGTAGACCAAGACAGTGCTGTACAACCCCCAGAAAGGTGAGGGATAGAGAGAAGAACCCAAAACAACAAATGTGAGTTACTAACCCCCCATGGCAGCCAAGAATGGCTCCTTTTCCCCATCTTCAAAATTTTAAGCCTGGCTAAACCCTGGCTCATTGTAGTTGATTGAGAGGGCAACTGACGTCTCCCTCCTTGTCATCTGTTACAAAGGAAGAGGGAGGGCACATCAAAGGGTGGAAAGCGGCTACCCTTCAGTCCCTTCAGTAAATATGGCTGGCAGAGCCCACTTTCAATCTTGGCTCTGGCCATACCAAAAACACTAATTGAAGGTTAAAAGAAATACCTCAGTGGAAAGGTTCACTGACAAGCATCATCTGCTGGCTGGCTAGTAAAGTGCATGGAGAAAAACTGCTTTTACATCTTTTTTTAGTCCCAACTACTGGGACAATATTTGGCCCTATTAGTGAGTCCCTGGCAGAATACTGATAACTTTTAAGCTGGGAAATTTTAAAGACTCATAATAAGTTGAACCCAAAACCAAGAGGAGCCATGACAAAAAAAAAAAAAAAAAACAATAGGCAAGAGAGAGAAATTGACCATCAGAGTAAATTCGCCAGATGCCTAGACATCAGTAAAAATTATAAGTCATATAAGGAAACAGGAAGAGATTCCCCAGCCTAAGGAACAAAGCAAAAATGCTGATGACATACAGTTTTAAGACAACTAATAAATGATAATCACACATATCTCTTAAATCAGTTCAAAGAATTAAAGGAAAATATGACTAAAGAGATAAAGGATATTAAGAAGAAACAGAATGAGCGTAAAGAACAATTTAAAAGCCTTCAAAGAAAACTAACAGAGCTTATGGGACTGATGGACACAATGGATGAGATTAAAAATGCACTAGAGGCACATAGCAGATTTGAATTGTCAACGAGAGAATTAGTGATTTCAAGGACAAAACATTTGAACTGTAAAATACAGGAGAAAGAAAGAGAAAAGAATGGAAAAAAATGGAACAGGGTCTCAGGGACACAACCAGGTTGAAAGTTTGAAAGTGAAATGTTGGAAAGAGATATTCCACACAAATAATAATAGTAACAACAACAAAAAGCTGGAGTAGTGATAATAATATTGGACAAAATAGATTTTAAATGCAGAACTGTTATAAGGAATGAAGAAGTTCATTGTATATAAAGAAAAGGGGCAATTCACCAAGAAGGAAGAACTATGCTAAATATTTATGCACCTAACCTGATTGGCCCAAGATACATGAAGCACACATTGGCAAATCAGACCATACGTTGGGTCACAAGACAAGTCTCAATAAATTTAAAGAGATTGAAATTATATGGAACTTTTTCTCTGATCATAATGGAATGAAGCTGGAAATAAATAATGGGTGGAGAAATGGAAAATCCATGAAACTATAGATATTAAACAACACATTCCTAAATAATCAGTTTGTCAAATAATAAATTACAAGAGAATTCAGTAAATATTTTGAGAGAAATTAAAATGAGAACACAACATATCAAAATCTATGGGACCCCACAAAGGTAGTGCTGAGAGGGAAATTTATAGCTTTCAATGCTTAAATTTAAAAAGAAGAAATAGATAAATTTACAGATATAACTGCACATATGGAGAATCTAGAAAAAGAACAGCAAACTAATCCCAAACCAATCTGAAAGAATGAAATAATAAAGATCAGAGGAGAACCAAAAAAAAAAAAAAAAAAATAGAGAATTAGCAAAAACAAAAGTTGATTCTTTGAGAGAAGATTGACAAACCCTTAGCTAGACTGACAAAGTAAAAAGGAGAGAAGATGCAAATAATAAAGACAGAAATGAGAGATGATGAGGTTTTTTTCTTGTTTGTTTTTTGCTTCAGTATTATTTTTTATTGGAATAATGAAAATGCTCTAATAATGATTGAAGTGATGAATGCAGAATTATGTAATTATATTAAAAAAAAAAAAGTTGAATTACTCAGCCGGTCATTTAATGGGTAAAGGAAATTTTGAAGCGGTATGGTGCAGTACCAAAAAGCAGATGGCCAAATTTTTCTAAAAGGAAGATAAGCATCTTATAAGCAAAGAACACTCACCAAACACATATTCTGCCTCTTTTTTGGTGTCAGGCATGGTGTTACCTAAATGACATTGCATGTGGATTACATATAAGAGATGAAAGTAAAGTAAAACCCTTTAGTTGACAGACCTATCTGTGCTTCATGTAAACACTGAGGAAAATGTTAATAAGGTCAAATAAAGTAATATATAAAACATAATGTGTAAGACAACATATAAGATATTAAGCCAATATAACTATTATATTCAAAGAATGTTGAGGTATAATATAATTTTTCATTAAAGAGTTGTTTAAAAAACAGG
Organism: Tolypeutes matacus; assembly: GCA_026826555.1. Taxonomy (NCBI): domain Eukaryota; kingdom Metazoa; phylum Chordata; class Mammalia; order Cingulata; family Chlamyphoridae; genus Tolypeutes; species Tolypeutes matacus. Next base: position 41,857,503 of record JAKSZT010054334.1, on the reverse strand, counting down.
GATTTATTTTTTCTTCTTTAAGAGAGTTTTTTTCTTTTCCTGTAGGTAGAAAAAATAATAATTTCACCCTTCACCAAATTGAATTATTTTATAGCCCCAAATCTAGGGCTAATGGCAAGCATTTACCGGAAGTCACAATGCTTTCACACAGTCATTAAGCAAAACCAAAATATATTTACCCTTAATATGATGTAGTTTTAGCCTAGTCTATGCAAGGGAAAAACTATCTAAGGATATAACTTCAATAACTATGACCAAACTTGCTGCCTTAACAACTAATATCACACCTTCTTTGTTTGTTATCCATGTCATTGCATGTGGGTGAAGTGTAAGATAAATTGACAATGCCTCTGCAGTTGTAATATATTTTTTCTGAGTCCCAGTTCATCCTAAGAAACAAGACTATGGAAAAATACTTATTCCCTTAGGATTAACCAATTTTCCAAGATTTGCATAGCATGCTCTTGAACTTTGTTTCCCAATACTTCCGGTCATTGTGTATGATTACTGATTGAATGCTGAAGTTTCTAATGCTTAACATATATTTTAATTAAGCTGCTTGGCAAATAATTATAAAGGCTCTCTAAGTATTTCTGGAAACAAAATACAATGTCAGCATAAGACACTGATATTTAATGTTTAATGTTCAATGCTTTTAGAATCAATTAATTAGTGAATGATTTTGTTGCTTTAAAAAGGATGTAAGAGAAGTACAGTCCCTGTGCGTTTAAAAATTTCAAATGTAGAAATGAAACCTTTAACTGCTCATGATTTGCATTGAAACATTATGCCTTACTCCATTATAGCATTTCATTCCATTTATAGTAAAGAATATATTTTAAGCACCGAAAAAATAAAATAAAATAAAAAGCAGATTTAGTCAACCAAATGTATTTAATTGATTTTCTATTCTAACAAGCTTCCAAAGCTTTCAGGAATGATAAAAAAGAGAAATGAAAGAACATATTTAAAGGTAAAAGGGAGAACATCAAAGATTTAAGATTTGTCTAAAATATGCTTAGCAAAACAAACTTGTAGGAACATTTAACCATACCCTGGCTAAAAGACCCTAAAAAAATTAACAGAAAGCAGCAAAATGGGCAATTAGTTTCTTTGGATCAGTGACAGTATTGCTATTCTTGCAATTGAAATATTTATTCAATTTACAATCTGAAGTAAAATGGAAATATAGTAATTTTCATGGAAAAACTATAAACCATTTTGTGAACATTATCAAATGAATATTCCTCGTAAATTATTCAAACATTTCAGTTAGTCTAATACAATAATACTATTTTTCTGATGAAAATGATTCTAGAGCAGTGCAGATTTATAAACTGAAAGCAGATTTTAGTTTTTAAGAAAAAGAGACCAAAGACATGTACCTTATACTTGAAGGTCAATAGATTCAGTTTCCATCAGATTAGGATAGATGAGTTCAGAGAACCTCATGAAAACTCTTGCTTCAATTTATACTCAGTTTGTCTTTCTGTTAACTGATGGTATCAGTTACAAGAGGGCAAGGTGAGAAAAACAGTCTGTAGGTAATCCGTACATAAAGAACATGAGATGCCTGCTAAAAATAAACACTGGCATTGTGCTAGGGTCTAATAGGAAGCAAGGTGTGTGTTAGGGAACCAGTGTGGGACAGCGCAGCCAGAGCTGTGTGAGGTAATAGAAATCCAGTATAAGCAATAATCTGGGCCAGGACAGGTAGAAGAAGTAAGGAAACATTATTGCTAACGATCACTTTTGGTATCAGGGATTGTTGAAATCAGAAGGCAAGGGCAGGTGCAGTGTAGAAGCGAGTCTTTGAAGCAGAATGCTCTGGTTCAGAAGACCAAAGATTAAATGGTTTGAAGTAGTCTTGCCCTAAATAGATGGCTCCTTAATAAATGTTCTGACATTATGTAAGGTAAAACTGAAGTAGCCTCAGACAGACTCAGGTCATTCAATTTTCTGACTAACAACAGATTTCTTTCTCTTTTAATTTTTATTATTACTTGGGTATGGGAGAGGGAAAGTCAGGCTAGTGCATATTGGTTAAAGAGCCATCGCTTCTTGTCTGGAGTGCCTGACAGCTCAGATTCTGAAGATACAACTCTGAATTGTTGTGCCTGGGAAAGTTTCTCTCACCTAGGTTAGTGAAGTGACATTGCTAAGAAAGATCTCTAGGTAATAAATCTCATGACTTCTTTGTATGGTTCTTGGCCTAACCAATCATTCTGAAATAAGGAATTTATTGAGAGACATAATGATTAAGTAGGTATTCAAGTTGGTTAAATATAGGAATATAGGGCATAAATGGGTAGAATAATGTCATGTACATTTTACAAAATAAAATGTACTACTTTAGACTGTAGTGGTTTCTGAAAACTAATATCCAAGGTGATTTGGAAAGTTATAGGTCCAATGTTAAATGGGAGCTCTAATTTGAGGTGAAAAGGAAAAAAAAAATAGCAAAGTTAAACTATTACCTGATTGGCCAGTATAGCTGTTATTTCAATTAGTGCTTGTGGTGGTTTGAAACCGTATGTACGCTCTGAAAAGCAAGTTCTTAAAGTTAATCCATTCCTGTGGGTGTGGACCAACTATAAGTAGGACCTGTTGATGAGATTGCTTCAGTTAAGGTGCAACCCACCTCATTCAAGGTGATTCTTAATCCTTTTTCTGGAGTCTCTTATAAAAGGAATGAAGAGAGAAGGAGAGAGAGAGAAACCAAGGAAGCAAGAAGCTGAAATGTGCCTTACCATCTGAGAGAAGAGCCCAAGATCGCTGACAACAGGTCTTCAGAAATAAATCATCGCCTTGATAATGCCTTGTTTGCACATTTTCTTGGTCTCAAACTGTAAGCTAATACATTCTCATTGTGCAAGCCAACCTATTTTATGGTACCTGCTTTAAGCAGTCTAGGAAACTAAAACAGTGGTAAAATGTATTCTCAGGGAAAACTCTCAGGGCGCAAGAAAAGGAATGTTAAACTAGAAATGGAACAGGGATGACCATCCAACCCTTGATGTCTGTAATGGAAACGACTGCTTGCTGACGTATATCTGATAACATTGCCTGTGATGCTCAGGTGTAGGCAGCATAAGCACAGCAGTAATCATTAGACGCACATACCCAGTCAACAATATTGTTTCATTGATTCATTGAGCTGATAACTGCTTAATACCTTTGTCATTATATGCTTCCATACATTCTACAGTCCCATGATATTATTAAATAATTTTTAAGCCATGCCGTTTTCCATGTCACATTTGATAAGATAATTTATAAACCAGCAGAGGCAGAGTATGCCACCAGTTTTTCTAAACTTAATCTCTTCAAAAGCAAGATTTATAGCTTAATCATCTTTATATGCCCATTACCTGACACTGCCTAGCTCAAAATAGGTACTCCAAAAATTTTTTGTATAGTTTTTTGAATTGAAGAGCTTTCAATTTTAAAGAAATTCTATTGAGAATATATTCATTTCCCTCTGTCCAGGGGTACATTAAGAGGCAAACAAAGAGGCTACTTGCCCCAATAAAATTAGTGATTTCACTAAATAATAAGCAAATATCATCTTTAAATTTTTTTAACTTTTTAATTTAGAAAATACTGATTGATCTTCTTTAATGGTGATTGATTCACTTAGGTCTTCTTGTCTTTTTGAGTAAACTTTGATCATTTACATTTTTTCTAGAAATTCTCTATTTCATATATTTTCATGTATGTAGCATAAAGTTGATCATGGTATTCTCTTTTGATGTTCAGCAGTTCTATTGCATCTCTAGTTTCATCTTCCTTTCATTCTTTTTTTTTTTTTTCATGATTTTTATTTTCTTCTTTTCACTTATCAGTGATTATTTTTAAACACTGAATACGTTTTATTCTTTTTTTTAACTTTATTTTGTACATTTAATAATTGAAAACATAAACAATTAAAAACTAAAAAGTAAACACAGATGAATAAATATATACATTTCTCAATTGTATCCTTTCATTCTTAATATTATATAGTTGTGCCTTTCTTATTTTTCTTCTTTTATTAGAGAAGTTGTGGGTAAAATACAGGATTCCCCTATACCACCCCACCACCACCACTTTCATTGGTGTGGGGAAAAAAAACAGTAGCAATTGACGATAACACATTTTTATAACCATAATATTACAGTCCATGGTTTAACTTAGGGCTCATTGTGATTTTAAAAAACCTTTATTCTGTTACCGTATATACAACTTAATACTTTCCCTTTTAATCATATTCAGATATATATTTCAGTGCTATTAATAGCATTCACAATGTTGTTCTACCATCACAACAAATGTAGTTTTTATAAATGGAATATAAGAGCATATATAAATATTCTGAGATGGCTTTATTTGAGGGGAAAAAAATCTAAAGAGGTTATATAGAATCTGTATACAATGCTTAGAAATTGATAGTTGCAAACAATAATAATCTATATTTAAAGATATTTCTTTTCATTCATGGTCATATAGCACAAATTGATCAGCTTTTAGTCCATTGGAAATTGAGACCTGAGAATGCATTCTGTTCCCTAGTTCAGGCAAGCCCATATCAAAACTACTAGCATGTTCAGAATATCTATGGAAATTTTTCTTTCTATTTTTTCCATGACCTTATAGGGAATTTGTTTTCATCTGGGTATAATACTTAAACAATTCTCTAGGATTCTAAAGGTTGCCAGTATCTTGAAGGTATGTCTGTCCAAATGCTTGGTATCTCCTTAGTGACTTTCAATTGTTAAACCGTTGATAAATATTGGTTGAATAAATATACGATTATATCATAAAGTCACTGAAATTTGTTTTTAAGAAATGGAGAGCTACTAAGTAAATAATCTGAGGCATGAAAACCTTTTACCCACTTACAAAATGAGCATTTAGAGTCACGACACAATCAGGAGGCCTCATATTAATGCATATATTTTGGAAGCTTGTAAGTGAAAGGAGACTGAGCCACCAATGTGGATACCCCACATTAGCTCATTTCTCATCTTTACAGGCCAACATTCGTGAAAGAACATTATCACCGGTGAATAGGAAAAAAGTCATTTTTCTTATGTTTCTGAAAAATTTATCATTTAAGCCACATTCAACTCATTTTAATTTTGAATATTGGTAATTAAAGGTGTTAAAAACAATTATTTTTTCTGATTTTGCAATGGAAACTGTATTCCAGGGTCCTGATTTGATGAGGATATGCTGTACTTTATAGAAGAAAGTCCATTAATCTATGTACAAAAAAATAATTAAAATTTAAAAAGTCCTAAATTCACAATTTTCCTAAAAGTTTTGATTTGGGAAAAGGTATCTATTGGCTTTAAAACCATTATCTCAATGGTTGATGTGGAACTGGACAGTTTTGTAATGTCGAAATAACATTATGCATTTTGCTTTCTACTTGAAAATTGCTCAACAATAAAAGAATCAGACTATGATCACCCAAATTCAGTGGCCATACTTATTACCTGGAATGGAGCTCAATAAGATATTGTATCTTCTAGAGTGGTACAACCTGAATTACATTATATCACCTATTATGTTTTCTAGCCAAAAAATTATTAAATTGTAACTATCAATCCTTTAGCTAGAACTGTGCCAGTTTCCAGGAAACAGAGGGTAGAGAAACATACAAAATAAAACCATAAATAATCCCCAGAAGAATTTTTAAAAATACATAGTTAAACATAAGATTTATAGGACTAGTCTATACTACATGTAGTAGGGTGGGGGTGGGCAGGGAAAGGTAGAAAAGAATGGGGGACAGAAGAGAAATGAGGACGAAGAGGAGGGGAGAAGAGAGAGAATGGAAGAAAAGATTAAAAGAGGTTTAAAGCACATTAAAGAAGAGATTTCGATTCTTGTTTACTTTGCTGGTTTATATTTCCTAATTTAAATATTTCTAATTTGTATTTTCTAATAGGTCCTTTGTTTTTTTAATACAAAGGATTTTTTGTATTAAATATTTTTCAAAATAAATCTCCCCTTAAAGTTTACTGAACTTCCACAAATGTCTCCACTTCTCTGAAAGCATAAACTTAGTTGTTTTGATATGTCACTCGGGACCTTTTGTAACAGTTTTCTTCCCACTGCTGTGACACACCCTACATTTAGAGCATCACCACATTCTATTATCTTTGCACATGTAAATTTCCCAATCTACAAGCATCAAAATTCCCATGGTCTCTACCCATTAGCTTTATCAGCATTATAGTCCTCTTTATGGATTTTATCAATTATCTGTATATTTTATCTGTAATAAAATTAATGTTTTAAGATTAGCTTCAGCTTTAGCTTTTATCTTCTTAAATACATTTCAGGTATCATCAAATAAGTAAGACTACTTTAAGTGGATGTAACAAGAATGCCAAGGAACTGCTAATATCTTTGGGATTGGATGTTCTTAGCCAATATATGGATCGTGTATCCTATGTTCCTACAAAGTACAGGAGAGCTAATTCAATGCTAAATTTCACTATGTAGTTGATGAACCTTGTTGCTGCTTGTATCACAGCCATTTCTGTCTTCTTTGACAAAAGTCTAAAATAAAAATGGGTTAGATACTATGCCCATGCCTCTCCAACAGGACTATTAGGTGACTTTGGCCACTTTTCAAAATTTGTGTGTTTTGAATTCATAACAAACTTTATTTTTAGAGAAGTTTTAGATTACAGAGAAGTTAAGTCAAAAGTATAAGGGATTCTCATATAACCATACCCCAGACACACACACACACACATTTTCCCATATTATTAACATCTTGCATTAGTGTGGTTCACATGTTTCAGTTGATTAATCAATATTGAAGCACTGCTACTAATCAAGGTCTATAGTTTATGGTTTACACTTTGTGCTGTACAATTTTATAGGCTTTGGCAAACATATAATGTCATATTACATCATTGTAGTATAATCCAGATCAATCCCAATGTCCTAAAAATGCCCTGTGTTCCATCTATTCAACCCTGCCCCCTACCCCAACCACTGGTAACCACTATCTTTATATCACTGTTGCAAGTTCTTCTATTACCACATGATAATAACTACAACAAAAATGAATTTTCATTGGTCCATGGTTACCCTACCTCCTGATGTTTGTTCATTCCTTAATCTTGAGAAATTTTGGATGATGTTTGTTCTGACTGCTTCAGATTGAGATGAGGCTTAGATAATTTGGGGCAGATGGAAGGAAATGTATTGCTTGAAGTTGTAGATAATCCTTGTTTTATGGGATAGGACTTGTCCACGACCATCAGTTTGTTAGTTGTGCTGGGCATGTCTGAAGAACTGGAGAGTAAGTGTAGGCCACAGTTCTGCTGGGAATCAGGGCTAAATTGGCATATGAACAGCTCAAATATTTAAGTCTCTGAGTAATATATTTAACATACATTATAGGTTCAAATAAAAGAGGTAAAGGAATCATGAGTAGGGAAATTATAAATGAGTCTAACTCTGTTATATTGGGGAAATAGATTATCACATATTCCCAGATAGGGCCAATTAAAGGAGTATTGATTTCATGAGGCTATATCCTTTTTCTGTAGTGTCCAGACGTCCCTAGAGCCTTTGAGAGTATATTTGTTTGAGATTTTATTTACTGTGGCAGTTAGTGAAATCTATTTGGCCACTGTTAATAAGTCCAAGTGCAGACATTGGGAAACAAGCATTGGTACCATGCAAATCAGATTATCTTGTGGTTGAGAAATGTGTGAAAAAATACTTAGTAATATGGAACTTAATGGGAAATGAGTCACTCTGAATGACAGAGATCTGGAATAGGTGCCAGGACCCTTATATATATAGGAGTTGCACTAACTCACCCTTTCCTGAGATTTAAATGTGCCACTCCCTCCTAGTCTGTGATTTATACAGTAACACACCAAATATCCCTATATTTTAAAATATACATATATATGAACTTTATATACAAGTTCATTGTTCATCATAATTGCATACAAAAAAATGTTTGTAACTAAGGTAATTTTACATATCATTCCATTTTTCAATCTGAATACCAGAACTGTTGGTAATGAAAACGCCAAAAATCTTTTCATGCAAACCAGTGTCATATATGTCATTTGTTAAAGTATCTTAACTGTGAAAATCTTATTACTTTACGAAATATATTTTTTTTACTATTTTCCCGAAGACTATAATTTCTTTAAACTACCCACCCCTTACATTTTATGGGTATTGTTCTGAATCACTGATGATGGATTACGTGGTGACACATTTCAGTGGGATGAGTCAGAAAGAGGGAATATTTCTGAAAATTTACCACTTGACTTACATCTCACAAAGACTTCAAACATGTGTTAAAGGAATTAGAGTACATTGCAAAGTTATTTTTTGCAGGCTTGTTAAGTACTGTTCCATCACAAATGATTGCTTAGGTTGTCATAGTAGCTCTTGAGAAGAGGTTGTAACAGACTGAAAAATCAGTAGTCAACGTTCTGATCTTTCAAGAGTATAGTTCAGTTTAGTTCTTTATAATAAAATAAATTCAAAATATTTTTTCATTATATATGCTGCAAAATTGGAAAATGAGTTTCATCTAAAGATTGTGTGTACTAAATGAATTTCAGGCTGCTACAATTTATTAATTTCAATTTCCAAATCAAGTTTGATTGGAAGGTTTGTACTTTATATAAAATGAATTGTCAGCATGACCTTATTAAATATATATATATATACCTGTGCATGTGTATGTATATATGCTGTTTTATATTATCTGTAGTAAAGCATAATATATTACATATAATAACATTTACATAATACAATGTTTTCCTTTATAGTAATAATATAAATCAAATAATCTATATGCAATTTAAAGTCTTTTACTTTATATTTAGTGAATTATGTCAGCATGAAAATATATATATGTGTGTGCTATATTATATAATGTTATTTATAATTTTTATATATTACATACATAGTTCTATTTGACTCACATATATAGTTATAAAAATGATTTAATCACTTTAATAACCTATATCAATACATTCCCAGGAAATATGTGTTGATAAATGTGAGCTGAAAATGTCAAACAATTCCTTTCAGAAAGATATATTGAATATTTCTTATTCCATATTTTTTGTCAAAGATATGTTGAATACTCTTTATCCCATAGCCATGCTTAACCTTGATTCTACCTTGTGTCACCAATACCAGTAAGTGAGAATTAAACCCATTAGTTGATTTTAAGTAAGATTGCAAAGTCTGTAGATAATTATCTATGGCATTGTGTTATAGTAATGTCAAAAGCATAATATGAAAACACAGTTAAATATTTTCATTAGATGATAAGAGGGAGAGTTGTTTTTTATATATGTGTATATATAAGACATTAGAAAAAATGAAAGTTTTAAAAATATATATTTAGGATAAATAAAATTAATAAATTCAACTAATATACTTTCATTTAGGCTAACTTTATATGTGGTTATTTTTGGACGAAAGTAAATTAATATATTTTAGAGACTCCAAGAACAAAGTTTGAATTCCATAAGACTTTTATTTTACATCAAAGACTTAGTTTTATCCAAAAATTTATGTGCAAACAGTTATTATCCAGGCATAGTCTTACTTAATGTAAAATTTTATTAGGCTTAACCATGAAGTTCAGGATAATGAACATATTATCTGATTCAATGAGTATGTTTATTGACTGTCTAGCATGAGATTAGCAATGCTAGTTCTCTGTTGCTTCAAACGGGTGCTCAAGATAGCTAAAACACGAGGAGCATATGCATGATTGTGATATGTTTAAAGGAAAGATCTTACAAGGCAGAAACAAAAAAATATTAGTTCAAAACTTTTCGATTAAAATATGTAATGCAGTCAGTGTTTACAGAAAAAGCTAGCTATTGCATATGAGTACTTTCCTACAGTGGTACTCAGCTTAGGGTTTTGGGGTGTCTGATATTCTGTGTTACAACTTGAGTATGGCACACAGTAGCACAAGTCCAGCATACCAGTGTATATCAAGACCTGGCCAATATACATGCCTAATTCCATGCACTCCTCATCAAATCCTGTGAAATTAGTTTTGTCATTGTCGTTTAACAAATGAGGAATTTAAGTTATGGTATGTTTTTTTTTTCCATATATCTTAGATCATGTAACTTTTAGCAGAGCTAAGATGGAAACCAGACTTGTTTAAACACTAAATCTGTGCTTTTCTTACTTCACAATACTGACCCCAGTGATTGGTTCAATCATGAACAGTAAATGTTTATCTACTTTCTTGCTAAAAGATTGAAATCAACACTGTTATGAAATGATGAACATTGATTGACAAAAGATAGAGTTTTAGATGTTACTTTTTCTAGCCCTTTGGCAAATGACTTGAGAAATAGGGACTTAAAGAACAGCTTAGAAAACAAAGCATGACACACAGAGTTATTATGTTTATTCATAACTTACTTACAAGTAAGTCGTGTCAGAAGCATCATGTCATCAATAATTACTGTACTTACTTTCCATTTGTTTCCATAACTTCTTCAGATACCTCTGTTACTGCACCAAACATTTAGTGAAGTAATCATACAGGATTATCTGTCTCATTTAAGACTGTGATATGTAGGACACTCATCTCAATTATATAGCTAGTAGTTTTGAATATTGTAGGTTTCATAAACTACCTCTGATTTGAGTTGTAGCTTTTAACCCACCAATCACAGAATGCTTTGCTGCAAATATTAGATTTAAGAGATAAGATTTGCATTCTTGTCATCTGGGAATGCTTCAGATATAAAGTTTTTTTAAGTATGAGGCAATGGTACAAAATTAAAATTAAAATTTTACATTTGCAAAAGACATGGAGTTTGGCTATATTAGTCATGTAAAGTTCTCTGCTATTTAATCTTTCAGTAAATCTGCTTTGTTTCCTTCAAATTGAAATACCATTTTCACCAATGCTGTCAATAAAAAAAATCTGTTATGATCTTGCTGAAAAGCTTCTAAAATAAGTTGCAAAAGTTATTATATATATATATATATATATATATATATATATATCTTACAAAAGATTGTGTTTTTTGCATTTCCATATGCAGTGACATAAAATACTATAACCTCCACAAGTCAATTCTAGATGAATCTTTCAGTCGGATGGGGAGTTTAATTTATATGACAATTTATGTGACTGAATGAGTGAAGACATGATGTAATCTCTCAATATATACAGATTTGTACCACATTGAAGACCATATATGGTCAGTATATATGTGAACTATACTGAGAAATCTCCATCAACTTTGATATTAAATTAATGTATGCTGGCAGTTAAAGTTAGATTTAGAGTAAATCTGTAGTCATTTTAACATGGTCATTTGATTTCCAAGCCACCATTTGTGATCCATTTTATCCATAAGAGAAGGTGGACAGTCAGATTGTCACTGGAGTCCAATTCTTAGTAAATTATGGGAAGTAATTTTAAAATCATGGAGTAAATAGCAAGTTGCTGGATATTAGCCAACATTACTAAAGAATACACAAAATAGTATCAAAAAATTACCACGGAGGAACAAAATGACTTAGATGATTTGCTTTATAAAGACCAGGATTTTCATGACCTCAGAAATGAAAAAGTGTATACATGGCAAAGGTTCTTTCCCAAATCTAGTAGTACGATTTACATGTCTGGCCATGATAACTTAGATGTAACACAACTATGCTTTCTTCAAGTTGTTATATCTACTCAAGTATTCTCTGGTGATAAAAGCAGTAAATTATCTTATCTCCAAAACCAACAGCAACCACAAAGAAGTGGCATCTTTCTATTTGTTAACCATAATGTCTAAGCTAAATATTGACTTCAAACTCAATGGGAGTAGCTTTTTAAACTACATTTCCCTTCCTGATTCTTCAATCTATTTCATTATTGTTGTAAATAACTAAAACATAATCAATAAACATATCACATCAAATTAAAGTGATATCTATCTTGATCTCTGCCCTGCTGTTCCTCACATTTGACAACCCCTGATCAATGCGTTCAGGGACTGGCTCTTCTAAGATGAAATGCTATCATTAATAGTCTCTAGAAGTAATTTATTTACTAAAATTACAACTTTTAAAACCTTCAAAACCCAAACCTTATATTATCTAAAGTAAATTGCTCCAAAATTTTTAATCACAAATGGATTTGAAATGGTCATTTGGAAATGATAAAATTAGCATCAAATACCTTTTGATAATGACATAGCATGTCATTATAATTTATATTTCCCCTTTTAGATTTATATCTTCCCACATATGCCATTTTTCTATATTTAATTGGAATGTTTTTTATTAAGAATAATGAAAGACACAAAGTTAGAATTTTGTTAGTTGTCTCCCCCTTAGAGAAAAGTCACTTAATCCCCTCAAATGGAATAGAGAATTAAATTTTAAAAAAAAATCTATACAGAGAGATTGACAGCACCCTTTATTTAAATTATTGGTGTGAAACTCAGTTCTAATTTACTGTGATAGTAAAACAATTTAATAATGTCTTGGCTCAAAATGCCTTTTCCATGTTTTCATTTAAATAATATTTTAAAATTTAACCTTTTTCATGAAGTGTATCCTGACTGATCAAAATATTATTTCCTCAAAACTTGCTCAATACATAAATGCAGGCTAAATTCACTTCCTTATAATTACCATTTATAAAGATTCCACAAAATTTTAGCATTAATTTCCATTCAATAAAATCTAATTCAGTAAACGCTCTACAATATATTATACTTTAGTTATTGGGGTACATGGTAGAGATAGTTATTGGGGTACATAGTAGAGAGTCACAATAAATAAGGCATGCACAGGACCTCCAAACATTTCATAGTCTTGTATTTAGGATAAAAATGTGAATAAATGAAAAAAATTAGTTATAGTATAAGACATGAAATGAAAAAGTAATTAAATAGTAGGGCATTGTAGAGAAAGTTATTGCCTTTGTCATGGAGATGACAAAAATATCACTGCAAAAACCAGGACAGCTGCTGGATTTTGATAGTTGCTTAGCACAATGACACAATAAAGCACGCAGAAAGTCTCTTTCACAAGAGTGGAAGAACATTCTGAGAAGAGACAATTGCATGCTTAGAAGAACAGACATGAATTAAAATGGTATGTTCAGGGAGTTCATACCTAAAATTGGCTGGATTATAAGCAGTTTTGTAGAAAGCAGAAGGTGATGGTTTAAATTGTAAATCAGGAAACTAGCTAATTAAATAACTAATCAGGAGAATCATTGAAGATTCAAGCTCAAATGGACATGGTGGAATTTACATTTTAGTAAAAATAACATGTATAGCGTTATGGAGAAGAGATTAATGGGGACTATTTAATTATTCTCCCTTTTTATGCACATGGAAATAATTTTTAGCCTGCCTTAGATTTACTTTGGGGCCACGTTACTAGTTCTGTCTAATAAGGTATGAAGTGGTTAAGATCATATATGATTTCCCAATATTCTCTTCTGTTGCTGAAGAACATTCTCAAGATACATCTTTTATGTGGAGGGAATATGTAAAAAAATTCCCTAAGATGGCCTTTAAAGACACAACTATGATATGGCATTAGTATGAATACTATTGGATTGTAAGGAAGAATAGAAGATGTGTAGGAAATGAAGTCAAAGAATAAGCCGAGGTTCATATAATATTGGGTTTACGGCCCTTGGCAAGGACTTCAGATTAAATTCTACATGTGAGAAGCCATTGGAGTGCTTTGATGAGAGTAGTGAATTGATCTTTTTTATAAAGAAGTTTAAAGTTCTTTCTGGCCACTCTACAGTAAGTAGTTTATTGGAGGTGAAGTATAAGTGACAGTTCTTGCTAGAGATGACAGAAACTTGAAAATGTTGTATCACTTAAATATTTGCATCAGGCTTGTTCTTGATTTTGTACCAAAGCTTTTCCTTACATCCCCCCAGCTCCAAAATACTTTATTTCCCATGTCTAAAAGGTTTTCCTACCTCCACTCTACTACAGAATCAGTCCTCAATATTGAATATATCTTGAGTATCCAAAATTCTACAATCATTTCTCAAAAGCCTTACTGAAGCTTTATCATTACAAAATTCTGCAAACTTCTCTCTGTCCTTAAGCACTCGTGTTACTGAAAAATGGTGATCTGTTACTTCTCGGTGTTCTTTTGTTCTAGGCAATTATGGTAATTACCAATTATGATTCTTTTACTCCTGGGGTCATAATCTGACCTTATTCTGCCTGCTCACTTTATCCCCAGAACTTCTGTTTGCTCCTCTTATTTTTCTCACATGCTCTGGACATTTGATGATCTTAATGTATAAGTAGCTAAAGACATGCAGATTAAATTTTCAGATTTATAAACCTATTAAATTCCAGAACCACAAGAAATATTGCCACAGGACTCGCAAACAATTCCCCCTACCTTATAATACATTATATATGAAACTAAATTGTCATGTTCATATCCATACTCCAATTCCCACTTCTTAACCCCAAACATTTTTTCCTTCTGTGTGCCTAATATTTTGTTAATAACCTATATTTAAAACATTTTGAAGGTTTTAAACCTTATCAATATAGGAGGTAGTGAAAATATTATAATATATTATCACTAGTGTAAATGAGATTTTATGTGGCTTAAAAGGAAAAAAACTACTAATTTTTTAAAATTTTATTTTCATCAATAAAACATATTAATAATTATAGCTATATTACCTGAAAAATTGATTTTTGAAAATGTGTTATTTTCCTCTTGCTGCCATAAAAAATTAACACAAATTGAATGGCTTGACATAACACAAAATTTATTATCTAATAATAGCAGGGTTCAGAAGTCCAAAATGAGTCTTAATGGGCTAAAATCAAGATGTTGGCAGGGTTGCATTCCTTTCTGGGGGCCCTAGGACAGCATCTTTTTCCTTCACTTTTCCAGTTTATAGAGGCCTACCACATTCCTTGGTTCGTGGCCCTCATTCACCTTCAATGCCAGCAATGTTGGGCTGAGTCTTTCTCATGCTGCCATCCCTCTGATTTTCTCTCTTCTGCTTCCCTCCTATTTATCAGGATCTTGTGATTACATTGGATCCACACAGATAACCCAAGATAGCCTCTGCAGCTCAAGATCACCTGATTTGTAGTCTTAATAACATATGTTACCTTAACTCCCTTTTACCATATAACCTAATTATCCATAGGTATAGAGAATTAGAAAATGACATCACTGGGAGGACATTATTATACTGAACACAGATAAATATTATATTTAATATAATATTATAAATATTATAAATAAATATTATATTGAAATCTCAAGACAAAATTTGGAAATGAAACTCTTCTGAAAGGTTCTTTCAGAATATATGGAAGAGAAAAAAAATTTGAGTTTTCAAAAGAAAAGTGATATACAATATATCATACTAGTCCCCTTTAATCCAAAGCTGCATAAACTAGATAGTGTTCTAACACAGATTTAGGTGCTTTTTCTAGACCTCAAATCAATTCATAGAAGACTTGAAAGACTTGAAACATTCTTAACACTACTGATTATTTGCACTTTAAAATTATTTTCAGCATTTTTAGTATTTCATGTTTGACTTTTTTCTACTTTATCTTTTATATAGCATAAAGAAAATATGATCTGTCTAGTAGTGGAATCTAGAAATCACTTTCCCAGGAGAATTGCTAGGTCCTGATATTGCATTGCTCAGAATGAAAACATAGACGATGGTTAGAGCACCTATTTCTAAAATAAACTAAAAATAAAATATTAAGGAATGGTTTTCTTAAGAATAATTTAAAAAGGATCCAATGAAAATATAACTCAAGGTATGAAAAAATAAAATAAAACCAAAAATATATTTGCTATAAGGAAATGAAAACAAATAGATTTTGTGAAATAATTTATTAAAAAATTAATAGCTTCTTGAACAGAACTAAAATAATACATTTAAAAGGCTGAAACATACATGGTGAAATGCAATGATAATGCATGAATATCCTTTTAAAATATATTTTTAGTCAGATATATTAAGATACACTTTGCATACCATGCTGTAGCAGTTTGATATTGTTTATGAATTCCAGAAAGAGATATTGGATTATGTTTGTAAACTGGTCTGTTCCTCTGGGCATATTAGATTGTATTAACTTCAGAGATTTCACTTTTGCTTGATTAAATTATGTTTAGGGCTTTGACTGGGCTGCATCAGTAGGAAGTTGAATCCCTGCCCCCTTGGTAGGTGGAGACTCACAGAGAAAATTGCAAGGCAAAGGAGAGAGGTTGGAGTATTAATGCTGGAGCCTCAGGAAGTAAATACAGAGAGAAGCAGATATGTGAGGAAAGAGAGAGGGCTCCATTAGACACAGTAGAGACCCTAGGAAGAGAGGACATGTTCACCTGAGAGTTTACAGCTGGCCTTGTGGAGAGAGCAGAGCAGCTGAGCCTGGAGAGAAATGAGCCACGGGAAAGAGATGAGACTTATCCCAGTCTACAGCTTATATTGGAAGAAGCTCGGACCATGAAGCCTAAAGAGGAAGCCTGAACACTTGCAGACATCAGCAGCCATCTTGCTCCAACACAGGGCAACAGACTTTGGTGAGGGAAGTAACTTACACTTAATGGCCTGGTAACTGTAAGCTTCTACCCCAAATAAATACCCTTTATAAAAACCAGTAGATTTCTGGTATTTTGCAACAGCACCTCTTTGGCTAACTAATACACATGCAAGTCACCCTTTTTAGGAGTAAAATTTTATAAATTTTGACACACAGCACAGCTGTGTCACCAAAATCAAGATACAAAATATTTCAATCCACCAAAATGTACCTAACCTACTAACTCCACCACCAGCCCTTGAAAACCACTTATTTGTTTTTTGAATATACAATTTTGCCTATTCTAGGAGGTCAATAGAGTCATGTATAATGTAATATTTTCTGACTGCTTTCACTTAGTATAATGCTTTTGAGATTCTTCCATACTGCTGCATTGTATTAGTCAACTATAGGGGTGCTAATGCAAAATACCAGAAATCTGTTGGCTTTTATAAAGGGTATTTGGGGTAGAAGCTTACATTTACCAGGCCATAAAACATAAGTTAATTCCTTCACCAAAGTCTGTTGCCACGTGTTGGAGCAAGATGGCTGCCGATATTCAGCCTTTCTCTTCCTCTTAAGGCTCCATGGTCAGGCTCTCTAGACTTTGTCTCTCTCCCTGGGGCTCAATTCTCTCTGGGCTCAGTTGCTTTGTTCTCTCTGCAAGGCAAATGGTTCATCTCATTCCCAGGGTCTTCTCTCCTTCATTATGACCAAGCTCCTCTTTGTGCTGACTTCTCAGGGCACCAGCTCAAAAAAAACTCCAACCTTCCTTCTCTGCAGTGCAGTTTTTCTGACAGGGACTCAACATATTCTGACATGGCCCAATCAAAGCCTTAATCATTATTTAATCAAGTAAACCTCTGAATCCAATGTAATCTAATATGCCCAGAGGAAAAGACCAGTTCACAAACATAATCCAATATCTATTTTTGGAATTCATAAATAATGCCAAACTGCTACATGCATATATTAGCAGTTCATTTGTTTTTGTTGCTCATTAGTATTCCATTTTATAAAGGTACCATAATTTGCTTATATATTCACCAGTTGAAGAACATTTCTGTTGCATTCAGTTTTGGGCAATTAAAAATTAAGCTACTATAAATATTCTTGTACAAGAATATTTTGTGGACCTATGTCTTCCTTTCTCTTGGGTAAACCCCTAGAATTAGAACTGATGGGTCATAAGGGAAGTGCATTTTAATTTTAATATGAAACTACCAAAGTTTTTCCAAAGTGGCTGCGGTATTTTGCATTCCTGAAACAATGTATGAGAATTGCAATTACTCCCCATCTTCTTTGTTGCTATGGTTACTTTTAATGTACCACAAGCTCCAAATTTAAGAGGGAGGCTTCTGCTGTCTCGTGTTTAGGTTGGAGTCCCTATCTTTTTCAGACCAACATACTATCCCATACTTTGCTTTTGGAAATTTGTTCAAATTTTAGCTTATTTCTTCTTTCCTACATGTATGGCAGCCAGAACCTATTCCTTCCATCTTCTGCATTGTTCAGATAGCTTGCATTGTCCATCTCTCCTTGGAGGCATTTGTTCCTCTTTGGAATTCAGGTTACTTTGTTGTCTTGAAACCTTAGCTCTCTGATGGGCTCAAGGAAAGTTATGATTCTGTTATTGTTCACACACCTTTCTTATAATATTTGAAAGTTCTTTGAGTTTTCCACAATCCAAGATAAAGCACAACCTTTTGTTAAAATGCTGTAATCTGAGGAACTGTATTTTTGGAAGATGGTGGAGCTATTTTTGGTTCAGGTGGATGTCCTTGTCAGAGTTCATATCCAATCCTGTTTTTACCTTTTACTAGAGAAATTTTAAACATATACAAATGTAGAGAGATCCCAAGATCCAATCAAGCATTTTCAACAATTATCAATACATGTTCAGTCTTGTTCCTCACATCCCTCACTTCCACACCAGCCATGTAGACACTATACCCTGACTTTCGCGGAGTCCATGAAGATGCGGTTAATATTTACTTCCACAAGTGCTGTCAGAGTGTAGCTTCAAGACTACGTATGCCTAAGGGGTAGCACTTGGAAAGGAAAAAAAAAAAAAAAACACAAACAATATAGGAGGGGATATCTTGGACGTTCTCAACCTGCACTCTCCTCGACTTCCAACTGCTCTAGTATTTTCAATTTCCTGGTTAACTTTTTTATTTCAATAAATCTTCTTCTCAGACTCAACTCTTCCAAAGCTAAACATCTTTGTCCAGATTCCATTATTATAACTACTACTTTTATATGCCTTCAAATCCCTTGATTCCTCACAGTCATTTGACAAAACAAACCTTGGCAATATTGTACTTTCTACCTACATATTTAGCCTTCTGGACTATTGGCAAGGATAACATTTGCAGGTGCTTCTGAATATTGAATCATTTTATTTATTAGTGCATATACCTCCTCACCTACTCACATGGCTCCACAATTTCCTTCTCTCTCTTCTTTTACATCATTAATTTTTCACACTGTAATGGATTATTCCCTTCAGAATGAAAACTTTCTATTATTCCTTCCTTTTAAAAAAAAAATGAAAAAAAGAAGTATAAAGAAAGAAAAGAAAAGAAAACTACATCACTTGCCAAATGCTACCTCCTATCTATGTTCACATTAGTATGAAAATTCCTCAAAAGAGTTGTTTATATTCACTGCTTCTAACTTCCCTCATCCCAGACACTCTTTAACCTATGCTTAATCAGGATTTTGTAAACATTATTCAACAGAAATTGCTCTAGTAGTTCAATTCAACATTTATACCCATGTTCATAAAGCCAGTTGTTAATTCTCAGTCCTTATCTTCTTCAATCTCTTGGAAATATTTCCAACGATTGATTCCTGCTTGTTCTTTAATCTATTTCTTTAAATGGCTTCCAGTCAAGGCCAGCATCATTAGTGTGATATTTGTGCAGTCACACAC
Organism: Tolypeutes matacus; assembly: GCA_026826555.1. Classification (NCBI taxonomy): domain Eukaryota; kingdom Metazoa; phylum Chordata; class Mammalia; order Cingulata; family Chlamyphoridae; genus Tolypeutes; species Tolypeutes matacus. The sequence continues at coordinate 41,837,982 of JAKSZT010054334.1, read as the reverse complement.
AACCCTGATTTTAAAAGTATCCTGTGCTTGTTCTTATAATTTTAAATAAATATTTAACAAGGAGTACACATTTTTATTGCGTATTGTGACCCCCAATTTATGTAGCCATTCTTACTTTCAATACACCACACCCTTTTTATTTTCCTCCTATCTTTCTGATTGTTGCATCTCAGTCTCTTTCCTTGCTCTTCCTCGAATCTTGGACTTTTTTTTCCTGTTTATTCGGTCATTTAATTAATGATCTCACCCATTCTCGTGTCAATGTCATCCATTTGTTGACAATTTCAAAATTCATTATTTCTTTGCCATACAGAATACCCTCCACAAATCCAAATTTGTATATACAAGTGCTTCTTCAACATCTCAAGATTAACAGGTCTAAAATTGAAATAATGATTTTTCCCCTCTACCTGCTTCATCCACAGCCTTTCTTATCTTAGTTGACAGCAACTCCATCCTTCCAGTTCTGTTACACATTCTTTCATTTCTCACATCTGATCTGTCCGGAAATCACAATGGGTTTCCTTCACAAAATATCTAGAATCTCACAATTTGGTCATCACCAACAAAGTGATGAGGTTTTAAAAAGCAGCAAACTTTATATGTTGTAAATTAGTTTAGATGATTTCATTGTTCAAATTCCTGAACTACTCTGGCTCTCTATTTTGCATAAAGTGCAAGTCAAAGACCTCATAATGACTTGTAAGACACTACATGATTTGGTAACCTATTATCTGTCAGAACCTCTTTACTGCCCCATTAATCAGCAAATTTGTTGTTCCTCAGACACACCAATCACATTAAAATTTTAGCCTCATTGTTTTACTGTCTCCCCTTCCAGAACTACCCTCTTCTAGCTATATACTGATGAAATCTCTTGCCAGCTGCAAGACACTGTTCATATCTTCTATCTCTGACCTCCTTAATTAAGACTTTGACCTGGTTTTCTTGCATTCCATAATCTCTTACCTTGCTGTTTTTTGTATCTGCTGTGTGTGGGTTGTGTGTATTTTTTTCCTCTGAAACATTTCTAAGTTGCCAACATTACCATGAAATATCAGTCTACATCTCTTAAAATTGAGAACTTTCTTCTATATAGCAAGAATACAATTTTCATAATCAGAAAATTAACATTAACTTCCAGATATCACCGAAAATACAAGTCATTTACACTTGCCCTTCAATTTTATTTTTGCTGTTTTGTAGCTAAATACTATCCATTATAAAGTAGAAGTTTTTTGACAGACAAAAAACAGGTCAAGTGAAATTTCTTCAGAGTACAGAAGAGATCACATAAAAAGTTTTGACCTCCCTTACATTCTTCTAAAGACCCAAGAACAAGAAAAATTATATTGGGGCAGAAGGGAAAATATTGCATAGATTAATTATAAGCAGCTTTGAATTTAAAAACAAACACTTCTTCCCTAAAAGTGCATTTATAGGTAGATGATTGAATTACATGAAAATGCATAATAAGATGCTATGTGTGACTTTCTGTGGTACACAAATAATATTATCTTAGTATATTGTCACTAATAGTAATTAGAGGTCATATAGCCCAATCTCTTCATTTTATGGTTGGAAAAATATAAAAGGTATAATTTTTTTCCAAGAACAATAGTTAACAGTAGATTTGATATTTAGTACATCTTGCGTTCACACTACTCTTAGATTTTGAAATAAAAATTTTAAATTTGCCCCTTCCACTTTTTCCTCCCCTTTAAAAATATTTATTGCTCACAGCCTGCATAGAATCAACACTGTGTGAGAAAATGGGACCCAAGCAAAGTATCAGCTGACTTGGAGTGAAATGACAAGTAAAGAAGCACCCAAGTGAAGCTACATATGTGAATGAGGGACAGCATCAATTGGCATGAAGTTAGGGTCAATAAGGAAGGTAACAAGTGAGGCAGCAGACTGGAGGAGGTACCTGGTGAGACTACTGTGTACTGCGTCCACCTCGGGAGCTTTCAAGGGAGGTAGGCGGAAAAAAGACTCTAGGCAGAGAGGGATGTTTGCTCTTACTGACATAGCCACAGTCTCTCTAGGCGTAAAGGTACTACCCTTCTTTATTTGCAGAGTTATTCATACATCACAGTTATCGTTTAAATGTTGCGGACTCGGCCTTCTGGAAGACACTCAGGAGCACTGCGGGGTCATTGGTGGGTGTCACATCTGGACATGTACGCCACTGAGAGAGTCACTCAGCTATACTAGCCCACATATACATTGGGGACCACGCAGCCCGTACTCCCTACCTCCTCAGACAGTGGAGCAGTGGGAGAACATATCAAATCCTGCCGACTATGCCTTTTGTGCACTGCGTCCAACTTGGGAGCTTGTGAGGGAGGTAGGCAGAAGAAAGACTCGAGGTGAGGAGGGAAGTTTGCTCATACCAGCACAACTTCAGTCTCTCCAAACGTACAGGCACCACTTTTCTTTATTTGCAGGGTTATTCATACATTATTGTTATCACTTAAATGTTACACAAAAGGAACACAAAATACAACTCCCCAGATTCATTTCTGCCTTGTCCAGAGATTATGTGTGGTGGGCCAAGGACTTTGTGAGTTAATAGGTGATTCAACAGTTGGGCTGCTGCCCGGGCAGTTGGACCGCTGCCCAAATCTTAACCCTCACACTACACAGTGGCCAGAGAGGTGCTGTTCTCAAAATGAAGGAAAGCACTAAGGAATATTAGTGGTTTCTAAAAACCGGAAAAAGCAAAAACAAAATACAATTCTCACCAAAGGTCTTCAGAAAAAACCACATTCCTGATGACATCTTCATTTTAACCCAGTAAGAACTATGTCAGACTTCCAACTTATAACACCTTAAGATAGTAAATTTATGTTGTTTTAAGATGGTAAATTTGAGGCGATTTGTTATAGCAGTAATAGAAAACTAATACAGAAACCCGGTTTCTCAATATCAGAAAAATGTGTTACAAATATAGAAAGGAAGAAGTCTAGGATAAATGCTGTGGTGTTAGATTGGAATTGAAGATAATGTTTTAGTTTCCTAACTGTTAAAACAAATACTATATAATGGTCTGGCTTAACAACAGGAATTTATTGGGTCATGGATTTGAGGCTAGAAGTTGTCAGCAAGTTGATGATTTCTCCCCAAAAGTTATGGCATTCTGGAGCTGGATGCTGGCAATCCCTGGTGCTTGGGTTTTTCCAGTCACATGGCTGTTTCTTCTTCTTTCTATGTTAACTTCCATTTGCCAGCTATTCCCTGTGACTTCTCTGTCCAATTTCCTTTCTTTGTAAGGACTTAGCCATAATGAATTAAGGCCCACTTTCATTCAATTTGGGTACACCTAAACTAATAACGTTTTCAAAGGTCCTATTTACAAATGGGTTCACACCAATAGGACCAGTGGTTGGGGCCTGAAAGTGCCTTTTCGGGGGATTTGATTCAATCATTCACATGCATTTCAAGATATAAATATTAATATAACTATAGATAGTTATAAATATAGATAGAAATGTGTCATATATTTATATATGTATGTATGTATACATATAGATACATATGTATATAGCATTTATATACATGTATGTATATAAATGTATGAGTATGATTATGTGTGTATGTTTGTGTACACTTCTTACTTCAGTTAATTTATAGAGCCTAGAAGTAACAGTATCCTTCCAGCAATGAGTACATCTGGTACCTAGATGTTTGCTTCTAAATATCTTTTATTTCTTAAAGGAACAAGAGTCCTAGGAAAAATTCCTGATCCCAGGAGTGGGGAAGGAAAATGTAGGATAAGCCTGGAGAATCTTGTATCAGAAAGTAAGAAAATGCCAAAAGAAGCATGGGGACTTGTCAGAGGAACACAAATGACAGCTTATAGAGGCTCCCGCTGCTCAAAATCAGGACAATTTGTACATCAAATTAAATAATTTATATTAACAGATTATAATCCATTGAATAATATATGAGATCATATTAATGTAAAGGAAGAAAGAAATGGGAAGAAGAGTAGATACTTAATGAAAATACTCTTCCAACTAATAAATGTGGAAGAAATGATGAAATTAGAAAATATTCATTTGGAAACATCACAACATTAACTGTTTAGGACCTATCAATAGATTCTATAAATGTGATAGTTTGATGAGGAAAATAGCATTTTTAGTGCTTCTTAGCATTTCCTTAGAAATTCCTTATTAATGACAATGGGAAATATAAGAACTTTATGGTAGTGAAACATGGAAGGCACACCTCAAACAACTGATTATAGTTAACATCACCAGAATGGGACAAATTAAGATCATGTGACATGTGCTATTGGATACACTGAGAACACAGGGTTACTTTTGTGATACTCATGCTAAAATAGTCATAATCTAATCATGAGGGGGCATTAGATGTACTCAAATTGTCTAATGTCTGGCCTGTAATTTTAAGGAAAATGTTAAGATTCTACAAGTGAAGAAAAGATTGAAAAACAACTCTGGATTGAATGACTCAATAGACACAGAAATCAAGTGATTCTCCTGATACTGGATTGGATCCATTCACTCTAAAGGTGGCATAATTTATCAATATCATTTTCCTTATTTTATAAGTTTATACTATAGCAAAATGCCCTTGCTTAACTTTAATGGGGCATCATATGTGCATAAATCTATGAGAGTAAGAGAATGATGTGGTAGTGGAAAATTATTAAAATTTGGTGACTTAAATGATGGATATATGGTTTTCAAGAGTTTCATTTTACTTTTGTTTATAAAATTCCTTTCATTTTTTCAAAAGAGAGTAAACAAAAATAACTTTCCTATCAAACAGCCACCATAAAGAATAATTTTACTATCAAAGCTATTATTTTGGTAGAATGATTTTTAATAAGAAAAATGCTATATTTTATGACATATCCCTGTCTTCCCCAAGTATACATCACATAAGAAAACATATGGCTTGGTTCTCCTGTGCTTATAAGTGGCTTACCAGGCTTTGATTTTATATATCCCATGATAGAATACACACAATATTCCCAAGCAACTTACTATATCTTTGAAAATTCTGAGTGAGGTTGTTTTAAAAGTTGTATAGAAAGTTGTCCATTTCTATTTAGCTACTACCCATTTTTCCTAGATCAACACCTATGATGTAACATATATCAAATCAAATCCCAGATGAAGACCAGAACTAGCCATCAAAAAGATTGATTCACATAGATGACAAACACATTCTTGACAAAAAGGTGCCAGGGTAAGAGAAAGATAGCACTAAATCAACATGATAACACATAAATACTAGAACACATATTATAACATTGACATCATCGCTTGTCCTTCCAGAAACAGATATGATTGGCAAGTAATTGAATTACATAGGAAGGCTGATAACTATGGAATTTTTCAAACTTAAAAAAAAAATGTTCCTCTTCCAAAGATTTAAGATATCCTATGAAAGCCTATGAAACCTGAAAACACACTTTTTGTTGCAAAACATTTTTCTGCCTGCTTCTGAGTACTAAAGATTGAAAATAAATTGATAGATGATGATAGATGATGACAGATAGGTAGATAGACAGATAGGCAGACAATAAATACAATTCTTGACTATTCAATATTTCTTATATTTAAATTTTAAGTTACCATGCAGCAAATAACCTAAACATGCTAACATGTAAAAAGATAAGTTGTTTTGCTATCTTCTTTTTATATTTTTCTGCATAACAGTATTAAAATAATATATATGGAAAACATTGAAGCAGTGTGTAATTTATGAGTGGCAATGCAAATCATTTTGAAAGAGTAAAAAATTAAAAGTCTTTGAACTGACCAGGAATCTATTCAATAATATCATACATAAGTTTTTTTATAATTTCTAAAATTACATTTGAACAAACATTTAAATAGGATGATAAAAATAGAAGAGAATTTGAAAACCTGACATTTAAACAATATTTATTGAACAAAACCAAAATTTTTTTTTTGAGCAGAAAAGTAAGTTCAGTAATGAGAAAAACCAAAGGCTTCAAGATATTTATATATATTATTTGCATCTGTATTTTTCTCCTCTTGATAGTGTTAGAAAGTTCTGCCTACCTTGCCTGCAAACTCTCTGTACACTAATTTACTGAAATAATCATTTGTAAAAGAAGTACTTTTTGAGAAAACAAAGTTGTGTGAAGAGAATATAACTTAGTTTTGCATTGCCTGGAATGAATTAATTCAATTTTATTTTATTTTAATGTGAAAAATACTTTTTCCCTTTATAAAAGACATTGGACCTCTGATGGAAAATTGTCATCAGAGCAATATAGCATGACTGGTTTCCAGACCATCTCTCTTTATTTGTTTCCTATCCCCTGGAAGTAGGTTTGGGAAAAAACAAACAAACAAACAAACAACTATCTGTGAGAAAATGGGATTCAAACACCCGTGAAAAATTAAGGAAACATTATTCTATCACAGGTATTGAAAACCACTAAAGAGTTAAATCACAGTCTCTCATTTCTTATCTTCCAGAATTATCTCTAAAAACAATGTTATCATCTGAAATAGAAATATGAGTTTTTATTATGTATGTGTACATATAGATGAAAGTTTTGAAAAATTGCATGTTTCTTTAGTGGTAAAGAGCATATCATATGTCTTCAAATAGCTTGTGTTCATACACATGTGCACATGCACATATGCGTGAAATAATGATAAGAAAATGGCTAATACACAAGAGATAGCTGAAGGAAAGAATAATGCTGTTTCTTACATATGTTAGTGGAGATTTTTATATCCACATGCACATACATCCACACACACATATACACACACACACAGACACATACTGGTTTAAAGAAACTTACTATACAATATTCCTATATGATATTTCCAGTTTTGTGTTAAACTTTTAATACAATTAGATTTTGGCGATGGAGGATTTGGTTATTAATGGACTTGCCAGAGCATTTGGCATTCTTTTACTAATTCCATTTAAGTTTTTCCTGATTTACATTACAAAAATTTGTCCTGTGATATTCTTTAAGAATTGTCCAAAATTCTCTTCTAAATAAAAAAAAAAAAAAAAAAAAAAAAAACACTCCCTTTTTCTCAGACACTACTTCTAATTTTTATTCCCTTCTCTTTCTCTACTTTTGAAATCAAACTTCAATTACATATTCTCCCTCTAAGTTTTAGACCTTCCATTTTTACTGGCTGATTTTCTTTGTCAAAAAGCACAATTACCCAATTGTAGCTATATTAGATTTCTTGAATGCTGTTGAGAAACCTGAGGTTTTATTAATTGACACCTCTGAATTTCAAGTTCTCCAACTTTGAATCTGGGTTTCTAGTGCTACTACTTGTATTTCTTTAACCCCTTCTTCCACTTCTCACAATGATTATTCCCCATTTTTAATAATTTACTACCTAATTCTAAGTAGATGACATTTTTCCATAAATTTCAGGGAAAAAAATTGAAATCATACTCAATCTTTCTCACTTGAACACAACCACATACTATTAAACATTTTACCTAACAACTATCCTTATTCTTTTTCTGGCATAAAGTTTAAGTGTCCTCTCCTCCTCTATCATTGTCAGTATCTAAGCATATGCCTTTCTCTTATCTTTTAAAAACACACAAAAATTCAAAACAACCAAACTACCCACAAATATATATAGGACACTCACCCACATTCCTTTACGTTGCTTCTCTCTTTTCTCTTTTTCAGCCAAATTTTTTGAAAGTGTAATTACACTTCTGACCACCATATTCTCCCCATCAACTTTCTGTCAACTGTTATATTATGAACCTGTGGGTTTAATGTCTTTGATGAGAGAGGTTGTATTCCACAAGGCACTATAAGTAAAGAAGAACTCAGAAAGTGTTTGAATAGTTGGCGAACAGATATAAGAAGAAACCATGAGAAATTTTGGAACTTGCAGGGTTGAAAGATGCAATTATTACTTTTAGCTTATCAGTGAAAGATGAACTTTTGTGTGAAAGCCACTTAAGACAGACTTATGGAAGAGCCCAAACCTAATATCTGAACATGGGGTACTTTGTTAAACTTCTGGATTGATGTAGTTGGCTCTTAGCAAATCCTTTAATTTGGACAAAAGATTTAGAGAAATGAGGCTAAGGATATTGCTCTCCAAAGAAGACTGATAGGGTAAGATACCTGCAAATGACTCAAGAGAGAAAAGTATTTCTAGAAGAAAATTAAATTGGCTTTTGATACATGGAGCAAGACATAGCCCTTTACAATATTCAGCTCAGACTTCTCCCTCAAATTATAGTCTTATATAGCCCAAGTCATGTATTTTAAATACTTGACATTTCAAGCTAAATATATATCCTAAGCAAAACATCATATATCCCCTAAACAAACACCTTCATCTGTATTTTTTTTTTCCTCTTAATTGGTGTTATTGCTATTTAGGGACCAAGCACAAGTTGATTAATTCTCAACTCCCTTCTCTACTTTATTCTTCACATATAATCAACTTCTTATATTACCTCTTAAAATACTTTCAGTTTTGTCACTTCCTATCCATCACTTCAAATTCTACTCAGTTACTGAGCTTATCCTCTCATACATGGGCTGTTAACTTGACATATTACATTATATAATTGATATATTAGATCACACACTTTATATATTATATCATTCCACTCTTTCTCCTTACCATTATCACTCTCTGTCCCTCAGAACATTTGTTCTAATTTTCTTTTAAAGTTTCCTCTTCTGTTGCATGTCACCTTAAGTTCAGTAATCCCTAGATTCTTTTCCTCAATCCTGTCATTTTATTACTACATACAAAATTCCTGCGTGATCTTATGTACCTCCATAGTAGTCATTGTATTTTATGCTTTTACTGTTTTCTATGTGATACTCTGGAAACAGACTGATTCAGATAACAAAGGATCCTTCACTATCCAAACTTGTATCCAAAATATCATTACTCAATCTCTCCCACTAAGAATTCAGAAATTGTGATTCAGGTAGATAATGTCACTTGCAAATGTTTGCATGCAAATTATTTCCTGAGCTCCAAGACACATTTTCAGCTGCTTATATGAACTCCCTGGATAACTGCAGGCACCTTTAATTCCACTTGTCCCCAAATTGACTCATCTTCTCCAATTTTCCATCTGCTTGTCTCTGTCTTTGCTGATAACAAATAATCTGCAGAAATATCCACTTTTAGCCATCTGTTAATGAGCCTTGTGACTTTGGAATTATTCTTTATTCATTTTTCTCTTGGCTGTTTACCAAGTCCTTCATATATTATATTTTCAATAATTCTGAAATTTTCTCTCTTCTCCATCTCTCCTATCAGTTTCAGATGTTTCCAAATGTTCTTCCATCCATATGTTTTCAAAGTTTCCATATATGTTAAAGAAAAATTCTTTATTCTTTAAATTAGAATGAAGTCTATATAACCTAGCCTCAACATGATTTTCTAATATCATCTTCATTAAATTTATACCATAGCAAAACATTGAAAACATTTTCTTTCTGATATTGGTTATTTATGCCATATTGCTTTCTCATTTGCATTCTACTTTTTTGACAGTGATTCATCAAGTTCATTATTCTTCTCAATGCAAATATTTTTTAATTAGTTGAACCACATCAATTTATGATATTTTCATTTTATTAGTTTCTGCTTTTGTATTATTTCCATCCTATTACAACTTTGGTTTAATTAGCTTCTTTTTCTTAATGTTTTGAAATGGATGCATTGCTTATTGATTTTCATCCTTTATTCTAATCTAAACATGGCTTTAGTTGCATGACACTTTTCAATACCACTAATTTCATTATCAGGCAATTTAAAACATATTCTAATTTCCATTATAATTTCCTTGTTTGTATATTATCTAATATTTTCTCTATTTTTTCCTTTTTTGCTTATCATTTTTGCTATGCTAAAAATATACTCTATTTCTTTTCAATCTTTTGAAATTTTTGAGACACTTTATGTCATTGACATATTATGTTCAAGTTTTATAATTGTTTATTGTGTTCTTGGAAAGAGTCTGTATTCTGCAACTTTTAAGCAATCTGTATATTTTGATTTGGTCCAATAGTTAATTGTGTTGCTCCAATCTTTTATACTGTTTTTCTTTTTTTCTCTGCATGATCCATCAATTTCTGAGAAAAGTGTTAAAATCTTCCACAATGACGGTATATTTGTCATTTTATCTTTCAGTGTCTTTCAGTGACTGCATTTTATGTATTTGAGATTAGTTATTAGATACATACCATTTTAGAACTGTTATACTTCTAAAATATTGTGACTATAGTTAATATATCTGTATTTTTCACTAACCATGCTTTTTTAAATTTTAGAGTATTTTTTTTTCTCATATTAGAGCTACAAAAAGCTTTCTTTAAGTTATATTTTGCATGGTGTATCTTTTTCCATTCTTATATTTTAGCAATAATACATATGATCAAAATACAATTAATTTTTCTTTGCTATAGAATTAGAATATTTGACCATTTATTTCTAAGAAATGTCTAATGTAATTGGATTTCAATACACCATCTTACTTTCCTCAAATGTATCGTCTTCATTCTATATTATTTTTTCTTTCCTTTTGTAGTAGTCAGAATTCTAAGACAGCCCACGAGGAAACTATCCCCTAGTATACATAAACTGTATAATATCCCTGAATATGGGAGGAGCCAGTAAATATGATAGGTTATGGCTTTCATGATGAAATAATCAATCAAATATAAAGAATTTCTCCTGGGTGGACCTAATGTAATTAGATGAACCCCTTCCAAGAGGGTGAAGTATCAGAGAAAAGACTTTCTCTTGGCTTTGATGGAGAAAAGAACCCTGAGTAGGAAAGGGCTACACAGCAATGCGCCAAGAATGGCCAGTGGAGCTGAGAGTCAATCTAGGCTAAGAGCTAGCAAGAAAATGAAAACCTTTTTCATTAAACCTCAAGCAAATTAATTTTTCCAACAACCTGGGGGAGCTCAGAAGCAGATCTTTCCCTTGCTGAGTCTCCTGATGAGTGTGTATTTGACCCACACCTTGATTTCAGTCTCCAGTGTCTGAGCAGAGAAACTGCTAAAATATGTCAGACTTCTAACCATGGAAGCTATGAGATAACAAATTTGTGTTGTTTTAAGCTGCTAAGTTTGTGTTAACATGTTATGCAGCAATAGATAACTAATACGCCGCTATTGATTTCTTTTGGTTGACTATATTTTTAGCTTTCTCTAGTTCAACGTGAAAGTATATATTTTATATACTTTAAAATCTAGCATTAAAATCACACCATGCATTCTTGACTTATCAATATTTGATTTGAATTTTGTGTCTTCTATTGAATTCAGGACCTTATAATGCATAATATGAGTCTTTCCTGACATATTATTTCACGTATTTCAATTCTAATTTTATTTAAACCACAGAAGAGATTACTATTTTACACAATAAATATTTATTTATATCTTCCCCCATTTTTTTTTTTTTTTAATCTTCACATTCATTCCTGCATATCTATAAACTTCTTTCCAGGATCATTATCTTCTGTCTGAAGAACACCTGTTGGTATTTTCTTTAGCTCAATCTTGCACATGACAAATTCTCTCATGTTTTGTTTTTCCTAAAGTGTCTTTATTTAAATCTAATTACTGAGTTGAAACACATAAAATTCACGTTTGCCAGGAATTCTCATAAAGTTTTTCCTCTTGCATCATAAGTCTGGCAAAAACTTCCCTCAGCTTCCCTACCTTTCAGATGCCTCTGTTTGCAGAGCCAAATCTCTAAGTGGAAAATGGTCCCAAAGGATGAGTTCAATTCTCTGAGGTGATTTTTTTTTTTTTAACTTTCTTGGAATTTGTCCCATTCACAGGTTTTTAGATCTGTCATCAATGAAATCATTTTAAATAGTTTGGTCAGATTCCCTGAGTATTCAGAGAAGGGAACACTGGTCCACATTACTTTACCCACCTCACTGGAGACCGAATGCTCTATTCAGTACTTCTGCCTGCATATAACTGAAATGGAGTCATCACACTTCTTTTTGAACTTAGACATTTAGTTACACAATTTCATCACTAGAATTGCTCCTTATACCTGCAAATTCTCTCTTGTTTGTATTTGTGCATGTTGTTTTGTTCCTGCTGCTGCTGCTGTTACTTCTTCATAAGTCCACACAGTCCCCCGAGTTGGCGATGCTCCACAGTGATTTTACGACCTCTTTAAAGAGGCAGTAGCAACAGTATTATATAGTAAACCCAGTGAGCCCTGTAAGTGTGATTAGAAAATAATCCAGAATGATGCAAGATTAGAAAATAACCGTATTAAAAGAGAAACTGATCTCTCACTAATATAGGCTAAAAAGTTCACTAGTTTCCTAATGAAACCACTTCACAAATAGTAGCGCTTCACCATATTTGAGAGTATATATTTCTTGGTATTGTACTATGTTAATTAAACCAAATGTTATTAATTCTACAACATAGATTTATACATGAAAAGATTCCTCTCAGACATTAAAAACAGCTGTTTAACCATCTGAAATAAAAATCCTGGTGTTCAGACTGGCTAGATCAAGTGAAAAAGAATTGTGTAAAAAGGGTTCCATGAATTACATTTAACTCTTATTTTCATGTTACCTATTTACTTATCTATATGTACTATGTTTAGTAGGTGTATTGTAAATATTAATTTAGTAGTATTCAAATTGTCTAGGTATTTGTTTTGTGTATATATAGTTTGTCTATCTCACTTTTGAATGAACAATTTCCCACCCAATACCCCTCTCAATATAAGTACAAAGATTTAAATTGTATAATTGATAGCAATATCATACAATTCCTGCAGAGTCCATTATTTTATCTTTATAATAATTGCAATTAATCTACTCTGAAAACTGAAATCATGGGGTAAATATTGTTCGTAATTCAGCCCAACACTGCTAGGCATATTTAAATAGAGTCTTGTTTAAAAATTCTTACTTTTTAATCCTATTTCAGTTGTTTAAATATATTATTAGATTTTTTTTTCTTTTCCCGATTACCTAGCTATACCCAGTAATCCTCTCTACCTTCAAGTTCATCTTCACTTATTTTATGAAACCATCTTATAAAGGCTGTCTATTTGTTGTTGTTGTTTTTAATCAGTCTAATGACAATACCATATATATCAAATGTTTTCTAGGTGTTGTTTGCCCACTGATTCCCTCTTTCATGAAGTACTCCACCACACACAGACATCTGCCTTCACCCATGAGATGTCAAAATACATTGCTTTAGCTCACTTAGATATTGTTCTATCTTCACACAAGGTCTGAACCATGATCTTCTTGTACCCTATCATGTTTCAGTTAGTCTTAAATCCTATGCACTATAGTTACTTTTCTTCACCTTAGCTACTGGCTAGGCTCTTGTTATAAATGTACTTATCAATTCTAATCCTCTTCCTTGGCATACTACTGAAAACTGTATAGCCAGCCACTCTACTGAAAATATAAATTATCATGGAGAAGGTTATTTAACCTTCAGAGGTTCTTGCTTCTTCATCTCTAAAATTGGAATAAAAGAAGTGCATGTTTCATATCATTATTGGAAATTCTAAATAATATATGGCATTAAAGAGTTTACAACAGTGCTGAGACATAATGATTATTCATACTATTTAACAAGTGCATTATGATATACTTGAGTTGGTAAACACACAAAAGTTTGTTTGTCTTTCTCTAATTTTACATATGGTATCCATTTCTCAAGTAAAATTTTTGGTGGGCACCTATTATATTCTAAATGATCTATCTCGCAAATATATTTATTGTATATGTGAATGAGGAAAATATTCCAGAACCCACTCACCACCTGGATCTATCATTTTCTTTCCAAAATACAGTTTAAAATATTTTGAGTCAAGTTGTTATGTGGGGTTTTGTTTGTTTGTTTGTATACTTGGCCAAATGGCTGAAGAAATAGGAGAAAAAACAGAAATAGTAAACAAGTTGTAACATATGTTATAAAATTTTATACTAAGGAATGTTTACTTCTGTTTGTACTATGAGAAATTCAAGTTCTTGGTAAACTCGATATTGTGACACAATAATTTTAACTCTACGTGATCATGAGTAGATTTATTGAATCTGAATTCAAGGGATCTTTCTTTTGATAACTAAGTGTCTAAAAATATCAAGTCACACTTCAGTAAGATTACATAATTCAACAATATATATCTGGCTTTTGCTGAGAAAGAAATCTACAGGTAGCAACTTCCCTTCACAATGTATTTTCCCTCTAATGATCAATTTAGTTTAAGTGTATTGTATATTTGAGTGTGGTATGTTCATTTGGGCGTGTTTGTGTGAGTGCAGGACAGTGGAAGTATAAGAAATCCTAAGAAAAAGTAGATAAATAAATGCATTTTATGTACTCTGTCTCAGACAATGCTAATTTATGTTTTCTCCTAAAATAACACAAGCTATATTACTTCAAAATCTTATACAAACAATTTGTTATAAATTCTGAACATTTGAAAGTATCAATTGTAATCCATAAAATACTGCTCTATGTAAAATATTACTTCTCTCGTTTTACATCTACAGGATTGAGGTTGAGAAAGGTTGTGCAAATTATACAAAAAGGCAGTACTTGAGAGTGATATAGCAAAGATTTAAACTCATTTCCATAGCATATAATTCTGCACTGAATTACAATTTTACAGAACGGGGCTATTAGATACTTATAAATTAGTAGATAAACAACAAGGTAAAAGACAAGATAAATTGCATAATATCAAGTGATGCCGTATACAAAATGATTAGTTTAAAACTTGGAATCATATTTACATGAATGTATGCATGTACATATATATGAAAAAGCTTTGTTTATAATTTTTAATTTTCACTTATTGTTGCCACAAATCCATTTATAACTTTTTTTTAACTCCACAACTTGGCAACTATAGTAGACAATGCTGACACTGATAAATCACATCTTGTCTCTAATCTTCTTCTTTGCTTAGACTTTCATATGGTGTTCTCAATTCCACTCTCCCACCTAACAAAGATCCAAAACTTTGTCTCCTACTCTCATCACGGTTGGAGAATCTTAGGTATCTATTTTCTAGAATGACGAATGCCAAATAACAGCCTTCTGGTTTTTGTTTGTACATTCATTTCTACCTCTTGGTTTTCTTATCATTCTGGTTTTCTGCTGTCTTCATATATTAAATCTCTGGCTTACTTTTCTTTCTTCTTCTTTTTCTTTTCTTTTAGTGGACTCTTTTGTGCATATAAAGAATATTTATCAAAAATTATCCAATATCTAGCAATTTGTATCAGGATGTTCCCTTAATAAATCCATATTTTCTAAAATATTCAATTTCATTTTCTTTCTTCTCCTTTTCCCATATATTATTTTTCAGTCTCCTTATTAAACATTAAATTATATTCTTAGTAGTCAAATCATCTTTTTCCTACTACTCTTTAGAACTGTCTTAAGTTTACTGTTTAGTTCTTAGACTACTCACTTGTGGATACTTTAGTCCTACAATTTCATTATTGTAAGTATATGAACTAGGTTTTTTCCCTAGGAAATCTATGAATTTAAGTTTGTACTTAAAGATATCATTTCATTACTTTCATCAATGAAAAAAATAATGTACTAGAGAAGTAGTCAATCAATAAAGTTTATTACTTTACGTTACAGGGAGTCTGCAGGTAAGCTGTTCTAGGTTTAAACTACTGGCAAGACCTGGCTGCTTTCTATTTTTCTGCCCTGCGATTCCCTGTGTGTTGCCTTATAAACCAGAGTCTCTATTCTCATCGTTATAAGATAACTTCTGCTGCCCACAAGCTTAAATTTTCTACCGTTGAATTATCGTGAGCCAGAATTATCATCATAGGTTTTCACTGAGCAAGAATTTCTGCCAAATATACAAACAAAATCAATGTTTTAACTATGACAGTGGGAGACTGGGTATTGGTTGAACAGTTGACAGTATCTGATATGAAATCCTTTAGTACGCAGTCAGTAAGTTCTTTGTGAATATGATAGATACTAGACACTTTTATAAGATGTTCTGTACATACACATATATGTGTATGTGTGTACTTGTGTGTGGGGGTAGTTTTCTATTGATGCTGGGGTGAGCATGTTTTTCCATCTTCATAAGCATTTCAGAGATATTGGGGATGTTTTCTGGTCAGGGATTATTTGTAATGGTTATGTAAATTTGTTGATTTGACCCCTTTATCAGAATATAGTGATCTTCTTTGTCCCTCATAAAAGTTTTTTTTTCTTAAAGTGCATTTTATATTAGTATTGTTACATAATTCTCTTTTGGTTATTATTTGCATGGCATGTATTTTTCCAGTCTTTCACTTTCAACCTACTTGTGTATTTGAATTTAAAGTGAGTCTGTTGTAAACAGTATATTGTTGGGTCATGCTTTTTCATCAGTTCTGCTAATCTCTGCTTTTTAACTTGAGATTTTAACAAATTTACATTCAAAGTTACTAATGATAACGCAAAATTTTCTTTGACCTTTTTGCTTTATGGTATTTGTAAGTCTTATACCCTTTCTGTCTTTGCATACTTTCAATAATGCTTATTTTCATTTTTATGCAATATATTTTAGTGTAGCATTTTGAGTTCCATCTTATTTCTTTTAGTATATATTTTTTAATATATTTTCTCTGTGGTTACTATAAGGCTTAAATTTACCACCGCAAATATATAGCAATCACATTTGTGAAGTAAAACCAATGTCATTCGATAGCATACACATACACTGTTCCTATATTCCTTTGTTTCCCCACAATTTTGTTGTACTTGTTACAAAATATACCTTTATACATTCTATGACCCAAACCATGGGTTCATCATTAATTTTTGTGCATTTCCATTTTAGAACCTTTAAGAAACAAAAAAGTAGAGATACACACCAAAGAACCACTTAATTGTTTAGGGTTTAATATCCAAAATATATTAAGAAATCCTACAACTCAAAAACAGAAATACAAACAAATTAAAAAATGGGCAGAAGACTTGAAGAGAGAATTATCCCATGATATATACAAATTACCAATAAGCGCATGAAAAGAGTCTCAGCATCAAAACTAGAATGAGTTATGATTTCACACCTCTTAGAATCCTTTTTATTAAAAAATGGAAAGTAACAATTGTTGGAGAGAATTTGGAGAAATAGAAACACGTGGTGCAGCTGTGTGGAAAACCATTTGGCATTTTCTGAAAATGTTAAGTGTAGAAGGACCACATGATTTAGCAATCCCACTTCTAAGTATATACCGTAAGGAATTGAAAGCAGGACCTCGAACAAATACTGGCAATCTGAAGTTCATACAGCATTATTCACAAAAGATGGGAGCAAAAAAAAAAGATGGGAGCAACTCAAGTGTCCTTCAGCTAATGAATAGATAAACAAAACGTACTATATACTTAAAATAAAATATTTTTCAGTTGTAAAAAGGAATGGAATTCTGATATATGTAACAGCATGGAAGAATTTTGAAGATATCAAGCATGACACAAAAGGACAAATATTGTATGATCTAACTGATATGACATAATTAGAATAAGCATATTTATAGAGTCAGGAGCTAGAATACAGGTTACGAGGGGCCAGGATGGGGTAGGTGAATGGGGAATTGATGCTTAATTGGTACAAAATTTCTATTTGGGGTAATGAAAAATTTTGGTGAGGGATGATGGAGATGATAGAACAACATTGTGATTATAATGAACACCACTGAATTGCATATTTGAATGTGGTTAAAAAGGGAAATTTGAGTTGTATATATGTTAGTAGAATAAAGAATGTAAAATCCATAACATTCTACAACACAAACAATGAAACCTAAGGTAAACTATGGGACTATGGTTAATAGTAGAATTATAATAATATTGTTTCATTAACTGTATCAAAATTACCCACTAATGGAAAATAGTAATAATTGGGAAAACTATGTGTGAGAGGGGAATATATAGGACCTCTGTATTTTCTTCATTATTTTTCTATAATTCCTATAATATCTCTAATAAATAACATAAAGTAAATTAAAATGCATAGACGCAGAATATAGACAGATGAATGTTTATAGACACAAACACACACATACAGTCACATTTGTTAGTCGTCCCACTGAGTGTACCTAGAATCCTTTAACACTCCAGTTGCAATAAACACAACTAGAACAAAAATCGTTTATTCTATGCATCATTTTGTTTTGCCAAGAACCCATGGCTTTTTTGGGAAACAGTTAATCCCAAGACTGTGGAAGGCAAATTCAAAATAAGTCTTCATAGCTATCTGGGCCAGAAAGTAAGGGCATGCTCAAAGATGATGGGAACATGTCAAAAGGACACAGAATTCAACTTAATGGTGTTCCCATTAGTCAAATTTGGAATATTTTGAACATTGAATAAGTTATAGTAACAGATTACAAACCATTGAATAAGAATATGTGAATCCATAATTGATATAAATATTTTAAAATTTGATTGATAATAAATTATTTTATATTGATAAAGATTTTTAAATAATTAATTGATCTGTGATTATTTAAGAAGTTAATTTTTAAGGAAACATAAGCTGAGTTATTTAAGGATAAAGTAGGGTAATGGGATAATATTTTCAAATTACTCTCAAATAATTAAAACATGGAAAAGAAGGAGAATGGCAAAGCAAACAAGGTAAAAATTAACATTTAGGATAGCCAGTTGAACTGTAATTCAGAAATCTTCATACTATTCTTGCAACTTTTCTGTAATATCACAATTTGTCAAAATAAAAAATTTAAAAGAAATTAGAGAAGTAATTTTTCTTTTTGGGTTAATATTGTTAATTTAATTTTGGTCTTCTACACAGGACAAGTGACGTTTACAAAACTTTAAAATCTGTCCTTAAAACTTCTGCATCTAGACTGAAAATTCACTTGTGGTAACTGACCCTGTATTCTACCTGCCTGCAAGAAAATGGCTAGAGGGACGAATACTTGGATTATATGTCTTTCCTCACAGCATACTTTCCACTGATTGCTATCACTTCAAAATATACTTGGCAAGGAAGAAGGGTATGTGAAACTCAAATCTCTTCACAGTGATTTTACTTTCAGAAGCTTGATAAAAGAGTTAGCTGATACCAACTCCTAAAATTAGGTTTAGGGATTATCCATGGATAATCCCATCTCAAATTATCTGTTACTATCTATGAAACCACCTTTTTTGTCACCTAAAAATGGAGTTACTTTTTACTCATCCTTCTCCTCTTTCATAAATATTCTGTTCATTTCCAAGTGCTTTGTTTTAATCCTTTAAAATGCCCTTTTAAAAATATGCATTCTTGACTCTACAACGTTTGCATTAAAGATAATCTTATCTCTCTTTTGCCTGTTCTTCAAGTCTACTTTCAAACACCTCCAACCTTGTATTGGCACCAAATCTGAACTGATAAATTATTTAAACTTTCTATAGGATAACAGCTTGTTTTTGTTGTTGTTTCACCTTAATGACGTTTCATCAACTTGATTTTAAAAAATATTAACATCTCCTCTTGTGGCTACTCGACACCATGCAAATACATGCAAATACTCACTAGGTATTAATTTATTCATTTAAAAAATACAGAGTACCTTTTGTATACCAGCCAATGTGCTTTGCACTTGGGATATATGACACTGACTTATGAGGCTTAAATTCTAAAAGGAATAGACAGATACTAATCAATTAAATATAAGTATAAACAATATATTTCCAGACTGTGAAACATGCCAGGAAGGAAATTATATAGTATGATTAATGTGAGTAATGAGGCAGTCTGGACTGACTTAGATTGGTTGGTCCTGAAAGACTTGGCTAAGGAAGTGACATTTGAACTGAGGCATGAGATCTGTTCACCCAAATTCAGGCAGCAGCAAGAGCCTGTGCACTTGTGTCACTGTGGGAGTGGGTTTGGCTTTTTGAAGGAGAAAGAAATCAAATGAGGCTGCAACTTAGTGAAAGAGGGATAGACATAAGGAGAGAGGCATAGGCTGTAAGTGTATGGATTTTATTCTAAAAGTGGTGGGAAGACAGTGGAGGTTTTTATCTTAAATTGATTTAAAAAATACCTCCAACATCTGGATAAAAAAAGACTCATTTTCCAGGGGGGGGTGGGGATTGGAACGAGGGCACTCTTTAAGTAATTACAGTGATTCAGGTGAATATTATTGGCTTAGTCTGAGTTTATAACCATGGAGATTCTGAGTGGTTAAAAATGGTGGGATATATTTTGGAGGTAGAGTTAAGAGCCCTGGCTAATTATTTTAATTTAGGCATTGTGGGAAAGAATCAGGAATGGCTTTTACATTGTGAATGAAAGAAAAGTCTGAGCAGCTACAGTGCATGTGTGTGTGTTGGGGAGATCAAGACCACTGCCACTGTCATATCAAATTTGAAATGCCTGTGGACATACAAGCTGTGATACCAAGTAGGCAGTTTGTTATATGTGCTTGATATTTTGTGGTTGAGATAAAGTCTGAAAACATGAATACAGGAGTCACCAACATATGAATAATATTTCTATAATCTTTCATTAT
Organism: Tolypeutes matacus; assembly: GCA_026826555.1. NCBI lineage: Eukaryota > Metazoa > Chordata > Mammalia > Cingulata > Chlamyphoridae > Tolypeutes > Tolypeutes matacus. The sequence goes on along the minus strand of JAKSZT010054334.1, from coordinate 41,817,429 downwards.
AAATAAATACTGAATATCAAAAATATATTAATATGTTATATAATGACCTGTCCCCAATATATTTTTACATTTAGATTGTTTATTTCATTCAGGCAGTAAAATGTATGAAAAGTTTTTATTACAAAATTAAATGGATTTTTATATCTAACAGACAAAAATTATATTTTCCAAAGTAATACTTTGAATCTGAAAGTTATTCTCATAGTCACTACATTAAAAAAATACTTCTATTTTAAGATTTTGTGCAAAAAAAAGTGATTTATATCTTCATTAATTAACAAATGCATGTTTTTCCCATATAATGACATTATTGCTTTGGGATTATTATTATTATTTTTTTTATTTTTTTAAAATATTTTAAAAGATGCTTAGATTATATAAATGTTACACAAAAATTACAGGGATTCCCATGTTCTCCACCTCCCATACCTCCCATAACCTCCCACATAAACGTCTCTCATTAGTGTGGCACATCACCTGCAGTGTATATACACATCCTGGGGCTTTGCGTGGACCATAGTTCACATTGTAGACCACACTCCTCCCACACAATTCTGCATTGTATATGTTGATGTAAAATGGCCTATATCTATCGTTGTAATGTCACTCAGGATAATTTCCAAGTCCCAAAATAGCCCCTGTATAACAACAGCTTTTTATTAAATTACCAACATCAGGATAAACGAATCTCAGTTATGGAAGCAATATATATTTGGCAACTTTTTGTTCATATCATTTACAACATTGATGCAAATCAAAGCCAGAATTCAGAGACTATTCTAGAAGTATTTTCTCTCAAGTTCCATTGGCTGAATTGAGGATGGTAATGGTCTGTAAAAGGAAAGACAATTTGCCCCTTGATGGAGATTACTGTACCAAATGTAGCAAAGAGCTTTCGAAAATGTGACATGCTTTCTATTCAACAGTGAAAGGGTCGATTAGTTTCTTAGTTTTTCTTTACATGCAATGGAAATAGGTCTTGCTTGTTAATTCCCCTTAATCTCCCACATCAGTCTCTTAATATTGTTGTTTATTTCTAACCCTGCAGAATTTGTATTTAAGACAAAGCGTATAGTTCTTCATGTTCTAAAATTCTAATTCATTGATAAATAAATAAATTTTAAAATAAGACTTGTGAGATCAAAATACTTTGAAAATAAATTGATTATAATTACAAATTAATGTTTTTGAGAAAAGGATGCATTATTTCTTCAGCATTTTTAAATTTCTCAGAATTAATTAGCAAGAATTTGCTTCCTAAACTAAAATTTGAAAATTATTTGGTCATGTTATAGCCACCTATACAGTGAATGTCTATAGAGACATATATTTTATTTTGAATATAGTGTATTATAGAGTAAATATGAAATATATTTTAATATGTTCGTGATGGCACAAGTTAAAGTCAAAGCATATTAAAATTAAATCAATAGATAAATTATGAAATTAAAATTTTACTTTGTCCATCTTTCTGTACATTTTACTATATCCATTTTATACTTATATCTGAAACTGTTTTTGAATTAAAGTATTAATGTAAATAAAGGAGTCACCCACATTTTAAGGATTGTGTGGTAATCAAATAAATTGTTTGTTTAATTCAAATAAGTTGTGGAATCATAATTTTAATGAAATTTCCTTTAAGGCTACCATTATCTTATGATTTTTTTGTTGGGAGTAAATTCTAGCTTATTAAATATAACCTTGCACCAATGTCTCTAAAACCGTTCATTTAAAAAAGTATTTAAACAAATGGTATCTTTTGAACTTTCATGTTGCTTACAGATAGCTATCAATGCAACAAAAGATTCAAAATAGAAAGTTGCAGAAAAGTTTTTTTAAAAATTAATATGGATATTTTATATAAAACTTTATTGTGGTATGGTAGAGCAAATTTAATTTATCTAATTTACTTTGAAGGGGAGATATAGGATTAATTTTATATTATAGTACATTCTTTAGATTCCTAGAAGACTTAGATTTGTAATGGCCTAAAGATATTAAGTTCAAATTGTAAGACTCTTGATCCTATAGTCTTGTTTCTGCTTGTTTGAACCTTTACAAATCCACTATATGTATGAATTTACAAAACACTTATGTCATTCATTCAGCAAACCTCTGCTGAGTGTCTCCTTCAGGCAAGACATTAGTCTAGGGCCTTGGGAAATAATAACAAATTATATAAGATACCTCTGCTCAAGGCTGACCACGTGCCAACAGATATACTTCATAGTGGACTATGCAGAGGATACAGGCACAAAGTAAGTGGGGAAATGTTACTCAGAAAATTTTTCAGAGGTAACATTTAAGTTAAGCCATGGATGAAGAGAAGCTTTGCTAATCTGAGAGTGGCAGAAAGGAAAAAAAAAAAAAAAAAAACATGAGCAAATACACAAGGATATGAAGAGGCATGACTGTCAGGAAAAATGCAAACATTTGCCGGTTGCTGGCACTTAGAATACATGGAACAATGGCATGAAATATTGACGATGAGGTTAGCAATGATGTCATGAAAAGCCTATAATATGTTCTCAATTTCTAACTGTGAGATGATCATTTTTTAAAAAATGTTTTTTTCTTTTCTGTATTCTTTTGATGGATTTCATCAGGGCACAGTTTTGCCTACAATAATGTATTCTCTTCCATATGTTAAATTTATAATATGAATATTTATTACAGAATGCTGAAGATATACTTTGTTCTCCCTATGGTCATTTTTAACTTTCCTTTTTAAATTTTCTTTATTTTTTAATTAGAGAAGTTGTAGGTTTATAGAAAATTCATATGAAAATATAACTTCGCCATATATCCCCTTATTGTTAACACTTTGCATTAATGTGGACTTTGTTACAGTTGACAAAAGAATATTAAAATAGTATTATTAACTATAGCCCATAGTTTACATGAAGTGTATTTTTCCCCATGTATCACCCTATTATGAACACCTTGTATAAGTGTAATACATTTGTTATAATTCATGAAAGAACATTTTTGTAGTATTTATACCAGTTCATTATCCACAAAAGGGTTCACTGTGTTATAAAGTCCCATTTATATTCTAACATTCATTCTAGTAACATGTATGACACAAAACGTCCCTTTCAACTGCATTCACATGCATAATTTGGCAGTGTTAATTACACTCACAGTAATGTGCTACCATCACCACCATCCATTTCCAAACTTTTACAATCAAATATTGTAGAATTTCTTTTACAATAGAAATTCTGCATAAAATAAGCGTCAACTTCCTATTCTATACCCAATCTATTCTCTGGTAACCTATAGTCTAAATTATAACTCTATGAGTTTGCTTATTATAATTATTTTAAATCAGTGATATCATGCAATATTTGTCCTTTTGTGTTTTTTACTCAAGACGATGTCTTTAAGGTTCATCTATGTTTTCATGTGACACAGAACATCTTTCCTGTTCAATGCTGAATAATTCTCCACTCTATGTATATATTGCATTTTGTTTAAACATTCATCAATTGATGGGCACTTGGGTTACTTTTGTATTTGGGCAATTGTGAATAATGCTGCTAGGAACACTCATGTACACATATCTGTTCAAGTCCTTACTTTCAATTCTTGTGTATATATACATAGTAGTAGGATTGCCGGTTCAAATAGTAATTTTATACTTAGTTTTTGAGGAATTGTCAAACTGTCTTCCACAGCAAGTGTACCATTTTACATTGCCATAAGATGAATGAGTATTCCTATTTCTCTGTATCCTCTCCAATACTTATAATTTTCTGTTTTCTTAATAATAGTCATTCTAGTCTATGTGAAATGATATCTCACTGTGCTTTTGTTTTGCATTTCCCTAACAGCTAGTTATATTGAACATCTTTTCATGTGCTTTGTAGCCATTTTTATATCTCTTTGAGATATGTCCGTTCATGTCTTTTGCCCATTTTTAAATTGGGTTATCTTTTTATTGTGGCATTACAAGAGATTTCTTATGTATTCTTGACACTAAGCCCTCATCAGATAAGTAGTTTCTAAATATTTTCTTACATTTGAATAGGTTGTCTTTTCACTTTGATACAAAGCGCTTTGATGCAAAAAAGTTTTTAATTCAGAGGAAGTTCCATTTATCTATTTTTTTCATTGCTCGTGCTTTGGGTGTAAAATCTAAGAAACCACTGCTTAACAGAAGATCCTGTAGATTCTTCCCTACATTATCTTCTAGGAACTTTTGAGTCCTGGTTCTTATATTTAGGTCTTTCACCTATTTTTAGTTAGTTTTGTATGTGGTTTGAGATAGGGACCCTCTTTAATTCTTTTGCATATGGATATCTAGTTCTCCCAGGACCATTTGTTGAAAAGGCTATTCTTCCCCAATGGAGTGGACTTGGCAGCCTTGTCAAAATCAATTGGCCATAAGTGTGGAGATCTATTACTGAACTAGCAATTTGATCCCATTGGTGAATATACCTATTCTTGTGTCAATCCCATGCTGTTTTGTCCACTGTAGCTTTGTAATATACTTTAAAGTCAAGAAGTGTGAGGCCTCTAACTTTTTCATTTTCAAGATGTTTTTGGATATTTGAGGCACCTTATCCTTCCAAGTAAATTTGATAATTAGCTTTTCCACTTCTGAAAAGTAAGCTGTTGGAATTTTGATTGGGATTCTGTTGAATCTGTAAATCATTTTGGGTAGAATTGATATTTTAATGATATTTATTTTTCTAATTCATGAACATGGAATGTCCTCGCTTTTATTATGTCTTCTTTGATTTCTTTTTACAATGTTATTAAGTGTTCTGTGTACAAATCCTTGGTTAAATTTCTTCCTAGATATTTGATTCTTTTAGTTGCTATCATAAATGGAATCATTTTCTTGATTTCCTCCTCAGTTTTCTCATTACTAGTGTACAGAAACACTATTCATTTTTGCGTGTTGTTTGCATACACTGCCACTTTGCTGAATTTATTTATTAGCTCTAGTTGCTTTGTTATAGTTTTTCATAATATTATATATGTAGGATCATGTCTTCTGCAAATAGTGAAAGTTTTACTTCCTTTCTGATTTGGATGCCTTTTATTTATTTTTCTCACTTAACTGCTCTGTCTAGAACATCCAGTACTATATAGAATAACAGTTGTGACAGCAGGAATCCTTGTCTTGTTTCAGCTCTAAGAGAGAAAGCATTCAGTCTTTCACCAATGAGCATGATGTTAGCTGTGGGATTTTCTTACATGCATTTAACCATTTTGAGGAAGTTTCCTTCTATTACTATTTTTCTAAGTGATTCTATCAAGAAAAGATGCTGAATTTTATCAAATGCCTTTTCTGATTGATGGACATGATCATGTGTTTTTAGCATTCATTTTTTTTTCATGTGGTATATTACATTAATTGGTTTTCTTATGATGAACCACTCTTACATACCTGGAATAAAAACCACTTGGAGTGCTGTTGGATTTTATTTGCAAGTATTTTGTTGAGGATATTTGCATCTATATAATATAAGCAAAATTTGTCTATAATTTTCCTGAAGTACTTTTATTGAGTTAGGTTTTAGTATGATGTTGGCCTCAAAAAATGAGTTAGGTAGCATTGCTGCTCCTTCAATATTTTGCAAGAGTTTGAGCAGGATTCTTGGATTGATTTGTAGATTTCACCTGTAAAGCCATCTAATCCTGGGTTTTTAAATATATATATTTATTACAGAAGTTGTGAAATTACAAAATAATCATGCACATGTGTAGATTTCCCATACAACAGCCTTTCCCCAACACACCACACATTATGGAGTATTTGTTACAGATTATGAGACAATATCATCAGACTATTACCAAAATTATGGTCCATAGCATACATATGGTATATTTTTCCATACCTCCCTATATTAGTACAGTAGATCTTTGGCATTGACACAATAATTATAGTCCATATGTTACATTCATTGTATTTTCCCCATGCTTCTCCACATTCCCACCACCTTGCAATAGTGATGTATATCCATTCAAATTCGCAGAGGACATTCTTGCATTTGTACTATTAACCACAATTCTCATCCACCTCTGGGGTCAATGTGCTATTCAGTCTCTAGATTCTTCTCTAGCTTTCTTAACTACCCTTTTTAGCCATAATCCCAATTATAAATCAGCTTCTACTCACTATAATGTGTTACCTAGTCATGAGCTCTTTTGTTGGAAGTTTTTTTATGACATATTCAATCTCTTTGCTTATAATTGGTCGATTGAGGTCTATTTCTTATAGAGTCAGTGTAGTTTTGTTCATGTGTTTCTATGAAATTGTCCATTTCATCTGGATTGTCTAATTAGTTGGCATACAGTTGTTCATGTCAGCCAACTAATTAGACATACATGGATGAAGGCTCATAAGATATCCTCCTATGAGCCTTCTTATTTCTGTGGGGTCAGTAGTAATGTCCCCCCTCTCATTTACTATTTTATTTATTTGAGTATTCTCTCTTTTTTATTTGTCAGACAAGCTAATAAATGATCAATTTTACTGATTCTCTCAATTGTTATTTATTCTCAGTTTCACATATTTCTGCTCTAATCTTTGTTATTTTTTTTCCTTCTGCTTGCTTTGGGATTAGTTTACTGTTCTTTTCCTATTTCCTCCAGAGGTGCATTTAGGTCTGGTCTTTGATTTTTGACCTTTCTTCTTTTTTAGTATATGACTGTAGGGCTATAAATTTCCCTTCCACACTGCCTTTGCTGCATCCCATAAGTTTTGATATATTTTTCTCATTTTCCTTCATCTTGAGATATTTACTGATTTCCCTTGAAATTTCTTCTTTGACCCACTGATGGCTTAAGAGAGTGCCATTTAACTTTCATATATTTGTGGATTTATTGAGACAATTTTTGTGACCCAAAGTGTGGTCTATACTTTAGAATGATCCATGTGCACTTGATCAGAATGTATATCCTGCTGTTTGAGGTGCAATAATCTTTATATGTTCATTTATCATATTATTCAAATCCTCTATTTCCATATTGATCATCTGTGTAGATGGTATATCTATAGATGAGAGTGGTGCATTGAAGTGTCCGACTCTTATTGTAGAGGTGTCTATTCTCCTTTCAGTTTTGGAGCACTATGGATACATTCATAAATATTTATGATTTTTATTTCCTCTTAGTGGATTGTCCCTTGTATTAATATATGGTGTCCCTCTTTTTCTCTTATAAAAGCTTTTGACTTAAAGTCCATTTTGTCAAATATCAGTACCACTATCCCAGGGTTTATTTGTTGATTGGTTGGTTGGTTACTATTGGCATGGAATAACTTTTTCCATCCTTTCACTTTCAACCTATTTATGTCTTTGTGTTTAAGGTGTGTCTCTTTTAAATAAATATAGTTAGATTGCAATTTTTATTCCTTCAGAAAAACTGTGTCTTGTGATTGGCGAGTTTAATCCATTAACTTTCAGTGTTATTACTGTAAAAGCAGTTCTTCAACCATTTTATCCTTTGGTTTTTATATTTTACATCAATTTTTTTGTCTTTCTTTTCCTTTATTGTAGCCTCTTTTACTGTATAGTTCAGAATTTATAATATATCTGACTGATCCCTTTCTCATTTTTGTTTCTATATTTTTAAACAGTCTATTTGTATTTGTGACTTTCCTGGGTTTTGTATATACAACCTATATCTATAACCTACTAATTTGAAAAGAAATCAACTTAGCTTCAATAGTATACATGTTCTTTAATTGCATAATTCTTCCTTTCCAATCTTTATGTTATTTTTGTACTATATCACCTCTTTACATTTTGCATGTCCTTTGTCAGGAACTATGATGTTTTCCTGTTCAATTGTATTCTTACTTTTATAGGAATTATAGACTACAGTTATATATTATGGATACAGAACTATTGGGTTCTGCATTTATGCCTTGTTACCTTTACTGAAGATCTTCACATTTTCACACTACTCCAAGCCACTCCTTCTTGTCTTTTCCTTCATCCTGAAGCACTCCCTTTAGTAACTCTTGTAGGGTCAGTCTTTTGATAACAACCTTCTCAGTTTCAGTTTATCTGTGAATATTTTAAACACACTTCATTTCTTGAAGAAGTATTTTGCTGTATAAAGACTTTTTCGCTGGAATATTTTCTCTTTTATTCCCTGAAATAGATCAGGCCACTTTTTTCTCTTTTCCATGATGTCTGATGAGAAATTGGTACTTAGACTTATTAAGGATCCCTTGCATGTGATAAATCACTTTTGTGGCTTTCAAAATTCTCTTTTCATATTTGTCATTTGATATTCTGATCAGTACGTGTCTCAGGTCTTTTGGGTTTATTCTGTTTGGAGTACATTGCTCTTATTTGAAATGTATATTTATATCTTTTATAAGAGTTGGAAAATTTTTGGCCATTTTTCCTTCAAATATCCTTTCTGTCCATTTTCCCTTTTCTTCTTCTGGGACACCCATTATGTGTATGTTTCTATGCTTCATGCTGTCACTGAGGTCCCTAATATGCTGGCCTTTTCTTATAATCTTTTCTCTATTTGTTTTTTGACTGAATGATTTTGATTGTCCTGTCTTCTAGTTCACTGATTCTTTCTTATGCCTGTTCAAAGCTGCTGTTGTATGCCACTATTTTTAAACTTCCTTATTATGCCTTTCATCCCCATAAGTTCTATTATGTTTCTTTTTAAACTTTTAATTCTTTTTTATACTCACACATTGTCTTCTTAGCATCTTTTAGCTTTTTATTTACTATTAGTTCATTTCTGTTTTTATCCATATTTTCTTTCATCTCCTTGAATTTATTTAAATTTATTTGAACCTCTTTGATTATTTGTTCCAATTTCTGTGTCTTATCTGAAGTTTTAATTTGTTCCATTGACTAAGCCATATCTTCCTGTTTCTTAGTATGGCTTGAAAATTTTTGCTGATATATAGGTGTTTGGTTATTTTTATGTGTTAACTCTGAAGGCCTGTGTCCCTCTTGCCTAGAGTTTTACTGTTGATTGGCTTTCTGTCATTTCTCTTCGTTGATGCTTGTTTTAACTTCCAGACCTTTAGAATAGGCTGTGTTTTTTTAAATTTTCTTAGCTCTTCTTCACCTGATTCTTGCCCAGGATTTGTGTGAAATATTTAATATTATACTTTTTGTGTGATTGCTTTTTGTCCAGAAGAGAGCTCCCTTACATTTTCCTTCCCTGGGAATCTTGATTTTTTTGTGGATGTGTGTGCTGACTTTTCTTTCCAGGTCCTATGATTTGTTCAAATTTTCTCTGTCACTTAATGCCCTATTTTCCTTACACTTTTCAGTTCTGGGGCCTGTCTTATTTATAGCAGTTTATTTTAACTATCCCCCTTTCTGTGAGGATTTTCTGACTCTGGTTTCTTCCCTATTATGATATCCCATCCTGGGGAACAATTCAGAAAATTGGGTCACTTCAGAAATGTCCATTTTGCCTTTAGTTGGTCCAGTCAGCTGAAACTAGATTTAGTGAGGGCAGAACAGTTCCTACCAGTCTTTTCTATTGTGTTCTCTCTCAACTCCCTTGAAGGGGACTCTTTTGTATGCATCATTCCTCAGTAACTAGTATTCCACACTTGGTCTCTGCGCTTAGTTACCTGTGCCTGCTTGTGCATGTCATTATGCAACTTGCTGCTGTGAGTTGGTCTACAGTCTCTGTCCATAGTGGAAGGGACCTGGTATGTGTTGTCTCTGTGTGACCCCCAACCAGCATAGGACTGCATGAGGGAGAGGGGAAAGGGAACCAACTAGCAGTCCATGATGGAATTCTCCTACTTGGGATTTTTCTGTGTCTTTGATTTAGCATTTTTGGAGTCCTTCTCAGTCTCTACCATCCTTCAGAGTTCTAAGTAAGTGAGATATGTCTTTTATTCACTAAATCTCTGGGAAGGCTTTAGCAGGGGATGTCTCACATCACCATGTTGATAATATCACTCTCATAATAGTCTTTAAATAATTATTACAAGATAATGAGCTTTAAATGAAACTTTTTGATTAGTGTTCAGAATGCAGAAGCCATGTGTGGCCATCAAGACATACTTCTCTGTTTTAGTAGTCATTTCATCTAGTATTGATATATTTTTGGAAAGCTGAGGAACTTAATCTGAAAGAAGTCCCAAAATATCTAATAGTAAGGCAATAATTATCTGTACTATTTGATAAACCTATACAGTATATAATTGGATTATTTCAAAATTTCCAACAAAATAATATGGTAGAAACTATTTTTTTCTGATTATATATTCTTCAAAATTTTATACTTGTAAAATGGTAATATATTACACATATGCATGAACCTGTGCAATTTGCTCATTTTTATGTTGTTTTATTTTGTCTAAATTTTGCAACAATCCACAATATACATAGAATTTTGATGTACATGACAAGGAACATTATTTTCATACCCATTGTGTGTAAGTTATTCACTTAATGATCAATCAGCCCATAATATTCTGAAATATATTTTCTACAAACATGGGCATCCTTCAGGATATCCATAACACAACAATCATGATCAGGATATTATATGATAAATTACTGCCTTCTAATCCTCAGAACCCATTTAAGTTATTTCAGTTTTTTCCAAAAATATTTTACAGCAAAGGAACCAGTTCTAAATTATGCAGTACACTTAATTGTCATCTCTTTAAATTTCTTCAAATTGGAAGAGTTTCTCCATCTTTGCTTGAATTCATATATTTGATAATTTTGAAGACAATAGGCCTGTTATATTAAGGAGTGTCTTTCAATTTCGGATTGTTAGATATTTCCCTATGATTAGACTCAGTTAAGTGTTTTGGGTAGAAATATCACAAATGTGCTGCTGATTTCTTCTGATTACATTCTACGAATGCATGATTTCAATTTCACATATTATTGATGATGTACATTTTGACCAAATTATAAAATTGGTTTCTTATTTCTATTTGATGTTATAATCTTTTACTATAATCATTTATTTTAATGCTAAAATTGCCCTTAATTTGACCAGTGTTAGGCTTTCAAGCTAGCTCCTGTGTCCTTCTGACATGCTCCTTTCATCCTTTCAGCACTTCCTAACTTTCTAGAATAAAAATATTTTTTCCAGGCTCATCCGGTACTTTCTCCATCTCAGCCCTAAAATTAGCCAATGCGTTAGCTTCTGGAAATGTTGACAGCTGTAATGGCTACCTGCTGGTAGAGTATTGACAGCTGAGAACTTAATTCCCTTCAGGGAATTTTCTAAGCTGAAGAGAACCACCTGCCCCAAGGTCCCTACCCATTTTTAAAGGCAGCCTAGATCCAAGGTCTGTTTGATGAAAAGGTATGAAGGTCCAGGTTCTTAGCCCCAATGCAACACAACTCTGGAAGGCCAATCCAATTTTAGAGCTCCCTATTGTATTTGCTGTTGCCTGTCTTGTAACCATTTTGCAGTTTACTTCCTTCTACCCTCTAATTTCCAATTACTTTTCCTTCATTCTCTACCCCTTATCAAGTATTGTTCCAGTGGCACTCTTTAATAAACTTCGTGCACACAGATCTCTCTCTATGAATCTGTTTCCCACAGAAAAAGACATATTTTTTTCTAAGAATAAAATATAATATTATATTTCTTAAGACAGAACATGGACAAGAAGCTGTGTAATAGGAAAAGAAAGTATTCTACTTAATGCAAAAGTAGGAAAGAATGAAAATAAAAGGTACAAAGATAAAATGAACATATAGAAAATAAAAAGCAATATAATAAATACAAATCTAGTTATATAAATAGCCATATTATATGTAAATAGACTAAATCTAATTAAGAGACAGATTAGCAGCCAGGATAAATCAGGAAACTCTGCTCAAATGTTTTTTAGGAGAGGTAAAATTTAAATATAACAAGACAGATGTGTAAAGAGTAAAAGGATGGTACATTTGTTACAATTGATGTACAAATATTGAAGCATTGCTACTAACCATGGTCAATGATTTACATTATGGTTTACATTTTGGATCATACACTTTTATAAATTTTGATGAAATTTAACATGGACAAATAACAAGAAGATGATGATAGACAACAACCATCCCAAAGAACAGAGGCAGTCTGCAACTGCAAGCAAGATAGTCCCATCCAGCTGCCCTATGGGATCTAAGTCCCCTCTCAATTAGAAGCAGAGTGTGCATCACCATCCCAGAATCCTCAGGATTGGGGAATAAACGATGGACTAGAGGAGACTTAAACCATTCTACCAGAAACTTATTGTTATTCTAGCAATGGAAAAACTTTTATCATTGATGTGGAGGCAGTGGCCACTGGAGGTGGAGAGGGAAAAATAAGTGTAATATGGGGGCATTTTCAGGACATTGGAATTTTCCTGAATGACATCACAATGACAGAGACAGGACATTATGTATATTGTCATAACTTACAAAATTGCTTGGAGAGAGTGTAAACTATAGTGTATATTATAATCCATGCTTAGTGGCAATGCTCCAATATGTGCTCATCAATTGTAACAAATGTACCACACTAATAAAGGATGTTGTTAATGTGAGAAAGAGTGGAGGGGTAGGGAGTCGGGCATATGGGACTCCCCTATATATTTTATGTAAAATTTATATAATCTAAGTGTCTTTGAAAAAAAATTTTTTTAAGTGAAACCAAAAAAAAAAAAAAAAGAGTAAATGTAAACATGTATACCTTAAAATAGAATGCATATGGAAGGTAGAAGGACTACAGAACAAAGACTATTTATCTGAGTTAAATAGGGATATATTTTAGTGATTAAAAGTTCAATTTATCAATAATATATAAACACTCTACAGGTATTCACTTAATGAAAGAGGCTCATATTATGTGAAACAAAAGTTGCTAGAAATAAAGAAGGAAATAGGCAAATCCACATTTATAGTTGGCAACTTCAATAATCCCCTTTTATTAATTTATATAACAAAGAGATAATAATCAATAATGATACAGAAATTTGAGCAAACATATAAATTAAGTTGACCTAATGTATGTTTACAGAAAATTACTTGAATTACTCTAAAAAACTGAAAAATACACTTTTTTTCAATTGCACAGGTTCAAGTTCAAGATTACTAAAATGGGCCATATGCTGGGCCATACTGTAATTTCAGTAAATTTAAAAGATTGAAATCATACAGAATATGTTTTCTGATGGTAATGAAATTAAGGTAGTAATCAACAGCAATAATTTGTTTAGGAAAACATCCAAATGTTTAAAATTTAACAAAATACTTCTAGATTATCCATGGGCCAAAGAACAAATCACAGCATGAGTATAAAGTAATAATAAAAATAAATATAAATCACAGCAAACTAAAATTTGTAGGTTAAAGCTAAACTAAATTATAATGGGAAATATATAGTCTAAATCATCATATAATAGTGGAAGAAAGTTTTAAAAATTCAAATACTTCATGACAGAAAGTTAGGGAGAGAAAATCAAATTAATCCCAAGTTAAGTGGAAGGAAGGAAACCAATAACAATAACAGCTATGGAAATCAATTTAAAAAAACTTACTGACAAATGGAAGAGGATGATTAATAGTGTCAAAAGCAGTTTCTGGGAAGCTGATGCGGCTCAAGCAGCTGGGCACCTGCCTACCACGTGGGAGGTCCAGGGTTCATTTCTCGTTGTCTCCTAAAGAAGACAATAAGACAGGGAGCTGACACAATAAGATAAGGCAATAAGATGATGCAGCGAGATAACACAATCAAGTGACACAGTGAGGAAACACAATGAGAGACCCAGCAAGCAGGAAATGGAGGTGACTCAAGTGATTGGGTGCCTCTCTTCTAAAAAGAAGATGGACAGAGAGCAGACAGCATGCACAAACATCGAGGTGGGTGGGGAAAAATAAATGAATAAAATAAATATGTTTTAAAAAGTAGTTTCTTTTAAGAGGTGCTTAGATTACCCAAAAAATTACACGGAACCCACTGGGATTCCCATGTTGCCCACCTCCCACACCTCCCACCACATCCCACACAAACATCTCCCACAAGTGTGGCCCACCACCCTCAATGAATAACATTTTTGTAAGCAAATACACATATATGCATATATATTTATATATCATTTTGCAAATGTTTGTATGTATTGTGAGAATTTTGATTTTTACCCACAATAAAAATAAATTAAAAAAAAAAAAAAAGTAGTTTCTTTGAAAAGACAACACCTAGGCCATTTAAACTGATGATGAAAAAAAAAAAAGAAAAACCCCCAACTAACATCACACCTAATGATGAAATGATCAACATTTTGCTCCTAAGTTTAGAAATAAAGCAAACTTCACATTCTCATCTGTATCCATTCAACATTTTCCTGGAGATCATAGCCAATGTAAAATGCAATAAAAATATGTAAAGGGAATAAGGAGACAGATTGGAAAGGAAAAAGTCAATTTATTATATTCACAGAAGACACAATTGTGTTTGAATAAAATCCCAAAGAATCGAAAAGAAAACTACTAGAGCTAATTGCTAAGTTTAGTAAATTCACAGGATACAGGCTAAAGATGCAAAACTGAATTGTACTCTTATACTAGCCTAAGTCAATTATAAAATTAAATTTAATAAATCCTTTATTATAGTGTAAAACATATATCTAAGGATCAATTTAAAAATATGTGCAAAACCTTTATCAAAGCTACAAAATGTTGCTGCAAGACATAAGATGTTTCTAAAATAAATGGAGAAATATATGATTGTCATAGATTGGAAAAAAATTTTTAGGTTCTCAAATTTCCCTAAAATATTTCATAAATTTACAGCAATAGAGTCAAATCCTCAATATTATTTATTTACAATTTGACAAGCTGATTCTGGAATTTACATTGGAACATAAAATACCCAGGATAGCTAAAATAAGAAAAAAGAATTAGGATACAGGGGTTTTGGAAAGGATGAGTTAATGCTATCACTAGTTTAATGATAATAATTTACCTGGAAAACCTAAGAGTTTTTTTCCTGAAAAACTTAATTATACAATAAGAGTACTGCAAAGGAATATTTTATATTTGATCTAATAAAATACACTCATCTCTCACCTGAACTGGTTAAATTCATATGTACAGATAATATGCTAAAGATAAATGAACAAGAATAGTCAGTAAAACTGGAAAAAAGTATAGTAAAAAGAGAAATATAGCAAGCTGTTAAAACATATTATATTCTATAATTAAAATCATTTGTATTGGTGCATTATTACCAATACAGATTACAAAATCCAGTAAACAAAAGCAGTATCTATTGAGATTTAGAATTTGTTAAACTGACATTCAGATTAGATAAAGGTGGGTTTATAAATAGATAGTGTGAAAACTGGTAGTCATTAAAAAAAGATTAGATCTATTTGTCATACCATTTACCAGGACAAACTCCAAAGGGATCAAATATTTAAATATAAAGAGAGCAAAGATATTAAGCTATAATAAAACAAAGCTGAATATGGCTGAATTCTTTCAAAATATTGGAATGGAAATGGCCATTTTAACTATTACTCGAAGTTCAAAAGCTCCAGTAAAAAGACTTGAAAAACTTAAATGTATTAATAATCAAACAAAAATGACTGCCTAGTACATGTCACCATTGAAGACAAATGATAATCTTGGTAAGGGGGGCATAAGCAAACTTAAAGATAAGAAACAATTATTGTAAAATGTCTATATCACAGAAAATGGATTAATCTCCCACACATGCAATGAAGGATAATTGAAAAAGAAAATGTCCTCAAACCCAATAAAAAAATAGGCAAGGAACAGGAAAATACATTTCATAGAAAATATACAAATGTTTCTTAAAATTATGAAGTTGCTCAGGCTCATACATAACAAAAGGAAAGTACACAAAAACTACAACCAGGATGCCATCTTTTTATCTTTCAGATTCGCAAAAATCCCAAAGATGTAGCAAAATACAAAGATGTGGCTCCCTACCACAGGTTATTTATTCCTATGCAGTAATAAAGACCTTATATCATGCTTACAAGACAACCATAAACTTGTAAGTGATTCTAGTAATATAATTTTTTGACACTCAAGAAGGCAGTGTATCCCCTTAACTTTATAAAAAACATATTGAACAAATTAAATATGAAACATGTCATCAAAATACAATTCAGTGGCCAACATTTTTACACTGAGAATTCCTAGGCAGCAAAATTTTGTTTTGTTTTGTTTTATTTATCAAATGCTCATTCTTCACTTCATTCATATACATTGTCACTTGACTTTTCTTCTAGTGTTGCATTGAGAATCAAAGATTTGTCTCATTATTATTTGACTACAAGTTTAATCAGCTTTTCAGGCCTGTCTTCAAAAGCATCAAGATAGTTTTGCCCTTTTCCAAGACCCTACAGATAAATCCTCATTAGGGCACTTTGTTCACTCATTCCCTGGAGCAAGCCTTTTAAAAAACATATGCCCTTAGGCTTAGAGATAGGCAGTAAAACCCCCTCAGATTTGTCACAATGGAACTGCCACCTCTATTTTCGCTTGTTGCTCATTTCTTTCTCCTTCTTAATTTTCTTCTCAAGGAAATCACCTGAAAGGAATAAGGAAGATTGAGTGTCAAAGTGCCAGTGAAAGTTCAAAGTTTTGATTCCCTTTATTGACAAATGGATCCAGTCAACATTCTTCTTACATACCTTATAGATCCGGTAGTTCTCTATGTACATTATTCCCTCCTCAATTCACTTGATATAGTAAGCATGTGGACAATGGATCAAATGGATAAAGGTTGCTGCTCTCTGACCAATAACATCATAAAAAGTTGTGTGTGTTTGGATGTGTGTGTGCGTGTGTATCTGTTATAGTTTGCCAAAACTACTCAAGCAGCAAAATAAAATGGGTTGGCTTTTAACAGAGTGAATTTATTAATTTACAAACTTACAGTTTTGAGGTTAAGAAAAATATCCAAATGAAGGCATCATCAAGGTGATTCTTTCTCTCTGAAGAGCAGCTGTCATCAACCCTTGACTCTACTATCACGTGGCAAGGCACATGGTGGCACCTGCTGGTCTCTCCCTTCTTTTCTGGATTACATTGCCTTCAGCTCATTGTTTCTGTGGTTTTCTCTCTTTTTGTCAGTGTTTCATTCTTTTAGAAAGGACTCCAGGAAGAGGATTAAGACCACCCTGGATGGGGCAGTTTGAAATTATTTTATGAATCTTCAAAAGAGAAAGATTATGTTTGCAAACTAATCTGTTCCTCAGGGTGTGATACACTCTGATT
Source organism: Tolypeutes matacus (assembly GCA_026826555.1). NCBI lineage: Eukaryota > Metazoa > Chordata > Mammalia > Cingulata > Chlamyphoridae > Tolypeutes > Tolypeutes matacus. The sequence goes on along the minus strand of JAKSZT010054334.1, from coordinate 41,800,219 downwards.
ACATTAAATTCAGCTGAGGTGATTTTGATTAGTTTAGGTGTTAAGATTATGGTTTTTGATTTGATGACATCAGTGGGCATGACTCAGGTTGAGTCCCCTCCCATTTGCTAGGTCTGATATGCATGCACACTCACACAGACAGACAGAAAAGAATGAAGAAAGAGTTCTGTCATTTTTGATCCTGACATGTGACAGAAAGAAGAAGGTTCAAACAGCTGAGGCCCAGGGAGACATGACCTGTTTTGCCTGATAGGTTACAGCTGAGATTAGGAAGAGAGCAGAATGGTCAAGACTGATATAGAAGGCCCAGGAAGAAACATGCCCTATTCCAGGAGAGAGAGGAATCCCTAAGAGACAAGCACTATGTCAGTTTGCAGCTGAAATTGAGAAGAAGAGCAGAGCAGCTGAGCTTGAGAGAGGAAGCCCAGAAGGGAAGGCTGAAACCTTGCAGAGATCAGTAGCCATCTTCCTTCACACATGGCAACTGACTTTAGTGAGAAACATCTCTGCTGATGCCTTGATTTGGTCTTAGAACTGTAAGTTTTTACTTTTAAATAAATCCCCATTATAAAAGCCAAAAGCTTTCTGGTACTTTGCATTGGCACTGGGCCACACCTTAACTGAAGAAAGCTAATCAAAAGTTCTTGCTTACAATAGCTTTATACCAAAAGGAATGGATAATCTTTAGGAATGTGATTTCCTGAGGTACATACAGCTTCAAACAATCACAATTTGTATATAATTGTTTCTGTGAAGGCAACATGAAAAAAGACTGTTCTTATGCACAACATTTATATTTAGCCTAATCATAGACATATCATTCCACTTTCCAATCATCTGTTATTAATTTATATTTTTCATATATAACAAAATGTAAATTATTATGAAGTGATTTACTTTCACACATATGTATTCATTTAAAAGCACAGCCATAAATGATCCCATGGAAATTGAGGGAGGAAATAGAATTTAGAACAACATATCAATTTAAGGTTTCATAAATATCTTTATTGCAATTGTTATAAGGGCAAATATTGATTTTTTAAAATGATGTGAATATCTACATTCAGAGAAGCTATCAATAATTCTTAATGTCTGTAGCAGTTTGGCAGTTTGATATAGTTATGAATTCCAAAAATAGATAGTGGATTATGCTTGTAAACTGGTCTATTCATCTGGGAATGATTAAGTTATAATTAGGGCTTTGATTGGGCCATGTCAGTAGGTCATTGAGCCCCACCTCTTGGTAGGTGGGGAATCAAAGATCAAAGACATGGCAAAGGACAGAGTTGGAGTTTTGATGTTGGAGTTCTGATGCTGAGTTTTAATGCGGTAGCCTGGGGAATCAGGTCATGAGGAAGGAGAGAAGGCTCCAGGAAAAGAGATGAGCTTTTTGCTTGATAGTCTACAGCTGGCCTTGTGGAGTGAAGCAAGCCTGAGCCCAGAGAGAAACAAGCCCCGGGAAGAAGGGAACCCAGGAAGCCTGAACCCCCGGCAGACATCGGCAGCTGTCATGCTCCAAGACGTGGCAACAAACTTTGGTGAGGGAAGTAACTTATGCTTTGTGGCCGGGTAGCTGTAAGCTTCTACCCCAAATAGATACCTTTTATGAAAACCAACTGTTTTCTGGTATTTTCATCTGCACCCCTTTGGCTGACTAATACAATGTCTTTAAAATTTTTCAGATCTCCTGTCTAAACTTTAAAGTACTAATTTTTCTTCATAAAATGGAAAATCATACTTTTTCATAGAGCTAAATTTTGTTCAAGTTAACTTTCAATTCTCTATTGAATATTCTGCTTTTGTGTCTTCAAAGATTCATCTCAGGTGTGACTATGCAAAATATATTGTAGAAATTTATATTTTAAGTAGGAAAATTACAATGCTCATTGCAGAGAAATTTTTTTATCATTTTATATTTTCTTATATTCTTTTCAGATGATGGAGGTAGAAAATATAGATTATAGACATTTTAAAGACAATTTGTTGCTAACACTGTGCTTCAAGAAATTTGGAGTTTTATGAATTTTTTTTTTCTTGGAGAGTCTAACTGTAAATTATATTAGAGTTTATGATCTGCATAAATTATGAGGAAACTTTCTGATATGCCACTCTATTAAGAATGTGTGAAAACAAAACTATGCAATCTGATCTTTTGGTTATGAAAGGGAATATTTTCTAATTTAATGGTTGGGCTAATTGATTAAAAAAGAATGGATAATTTGAACATAAAATTCACTTTTAGGCAAATTATAAAAACTTTTAACCATGTCCTATGTGAGGGTACTCTCCATTCCATTTGGGTCACCCCCACTATTCTTGACTGCATCTTCCTCCCCACAAATCTGGATGGCTTCCCCAATTTAGACAGTTTCTGACTCCCCAAACCAGGTCACCCTTCTTTCTCTGTGTAGACACTGCTTCCCTCTTCTAGACCATATTCTCTCTCCCTCCATTGCAGAACACAGATGTCTTTCTCACTCAGCATGTCTCTTCCTAATAGCATTTGGTCTTAATTATTCAGAAAGAGAATGGAAGGGAAAGGAAGAGAAGGTAAAGGCAGGAGAGAGGAGAAGAAGAAAAAGAATGCAGGGGACGGGGAGACAGAGAGAGAAGGGCATAGAAAATGGGTAAAGGAAGATAACACAATTTTTCATCTACATTGCATAGGTAAAGAATTGAGGGCTAGGGGATGGGGGAGAGGAGATGCAGGCTGGAATAAGAGAGTCAATCCAAGTAGAATAAAGAGTACACTCACTCATATAGATTCATAACTGCTCTATTTGTTATAGGCCCAAACAAGAAATTTGCCCAAATGCCAAAAATCAATCAATAACTTATTCACACAATAGAATATTATAAAATTATAATGAACAAATAATTGCTACAACAATAAGAACACATATAGCAAAAAAATATTGATGGAAAGATGGCAGACACAAAAGTATATATACTCTTTGATTTCATTTACATAAATTTCAAAACTAGAGAAAACCTATAGTATTTGAAGCTAGGATAAAAGGTTTACTTGGAAACGTAGGAACTGGGGAAAGACACCAAGTCTGATTCTATGACTCGGGAAATATTGTTTTCTGGATTTGAGTGTTGTTTTCATGAATGTGATCATTGTGAAAATCCATTATGCTGTACAATGATAATTTGTGTACTTTTCTATATTTTTGTTACATTTTAAAAAGTTCAAAGTATTTTAAAATGTCACTTGAAATAAGATAAAATATCGCGGATATGTTATCATTGATTCCTATATTTTTAAACTTTACTTATAAAAGACTTTTATGTCTCTCCTATGTGATTAATATACATTTCATTATGAGAGAATCAACGCTGTTTCCAGTGGTACCCACTTTTTTATCCTTATAATATTTGTAAAGCTGTATATACTGGTCTCCAGAACCATAGCATGAAAGTGGCCCTAAACATACATAAATACATGTTTATATATATGGAAAGTGATATTTCTAATTGCTAATATTTGCAACATTATTATATTTGAAATATTTTACATTTAAAGTTGTTGATTTTTCTTGTTATGCATCCTATAACATCCCTATAAAATCAACAGGCATCCATTGTTTCTCTAAAACTAAGTCAACTCCTGGTTTTCATTTTTAAGAAAACATGTAATTCAATACATAGGTTATTGTCATCTAATTGTGAACATTTATCTGCAAAGCTTTCAAAAATTGAACAATGCATAATATTAATTTTCACCTTAGAGAATAAAACTGATGGACTGATATAAAGTACTGAACCATTTCTCTCAAGATTTTTTCTAGTTTCTATTTCCCAGGTGTTTTAGTTTTGTAGACTTCTTAAAGAAAATATGATGTAATGATTGGGCTTGAAAAATGGGAATTTATTAGTATTTTAGTTTGCTAAAGGCTTCCAAGGCAATATACAATAAATGAGTTGGCTTTTACAATGGAAATTTATTAACTTATAAGCTTGCAGTTCTGATACCATGAAAGCATCCAAATTAAGGAATCATCAGGAGATGCTTTCTCCCTGAGCCGCATCTATAGGTGATCTGACACATGGGAGTCTGCCAGTCTCTGCCTTTCAGCTTCTTTCACCTTCTGGCTGTTTCAGCTTTCTCTCTACTTCTGCATCCTCCTCTCTCTTTCTGTGGATTTCTTTCTCCTGGGTTCTGTTGATTTCTCCTTCTAGCTTCAGGGAATTTCATTTTCAACTTCTGGGAATTTCTCTCTGTGTCTCTGTGTGTTTCTCCCTGCCTATAAAGGATTCCAGTAAGAGGATCAAGATCTGCCCTGGGCTATACTTTATAGAAGTAATCTAACCAAATGGCCCTTAACTGGATCTAATCTAATCAAACTTTCCCATCTACAATAGGTTTATATCTAAGGAAAGGACCTATTTCAAAACAATTATCTGAGGTCCACAAAAGATTCATACTACCAAATTAGCTTATAGTTTTGAGGCTCAGATAATGTCTAAATCAAGGAATCATACAGGCAATGCTTTCTTTCCAAAGACTGGATACTGGTTATCCTTGGCTCGTCTGCCATATGGCAAGGCACATGATGGTGTCTGCAGTTGTCTCCCTTCTCTTCTCAGTTTCCTTGGTTTCTCCTTATTTTTTCAATGGCTTTCTTTCTCTCTGTATCCATTCTTTTTATAAAGGACTCCGGTAAGAGGAATAAGTTCCATCCTCAATGAGGTGGGTCATACCTTAACTGAGTCACCGCATCAAACGTCCTACTTACAGTGGGTTTACACCCACAGGAATGGATTAAATTTAAGAACATGTTTTTCTGTGCTGTGTACAGCTTCAAACCACCACACCAAGTTTACACTCCATTTCATCAACCATTTCTATTTACTAGTTTCTTTTCTTATTTTTTTATAAGCCCTAGGTTTTATTGCATGGAAGTAACTGAAAGTAGACTCCAGTGGAAGAGTGTGTTCTGGAGTGATTCAGTGGCCAGTGGCCAGCCCCATCTGCTCCAGCCTTGCCAGAATAAAGTGCTCTGGGCAAGGGCTTGGCCACTCCTTTGGAAAACAGAAGGCAACCAGGAGTAGGTGAAGTCATCTCAAGCATAACATGTTTCTAACTGCTCTGTTTACCAGTTTTTGATCAGATAATGTAATTTGAAGTTTCTAGATTATAGTATGTGTCTTAGGATCATGATCTTCATAAACAATTTTAAAATCCTGACATTATGTATAAGGGAAATGTTTTGATAGAGAGGAAATGTGAAATATTACAGACATACATACACATACATACACACACACACAAGTCCAGCGCTTACTGGTTTTTTTTTGTTTGTTGTTTGTTTGTTTGTTTTGTGCTTATCTTTCTTCTTGTCAGACTTTTTGATTTCTCTCTTTTCTTTGAGGCTTTGATAATCAGAGCAGTTGAATCCACCTTATTTTCTTTTTAGGAGCTACAGACACTAATTCAAACAAAAGGGAAGACTCTGAGGTTTCAATAGACTTGCATATTTGAAGGATCTAGTGAAGGTCAGTGCTCTTAATGACCATGGGGAAAGAGTGGTGAAAGGTGAGGTACGAGACTTTGTGAAAGCCAGAATATGGTGGGCTAAAACAATGTTGAGGGTTTGTATATTACCTTGACTAGTATAGAAAGCTGCCAGGGAGAGAATATAATAAGGTTAGTGTGATAGTTTCAAGTTCTTTTATGAATCCCCAAAAGAGAACTAATCCATTCCTGGGGGTGTGAGATCCTTTTGACTGGACTACATCAGGGAGGTTGTTACTCAAATTGATTCTCCACCCTCTTGCTGGGTCTAAGAAAATTGGAGACATAGAGAGAGAGACACACACACAGGAAAAGGAAGCTGCCATATTTGATCCTGCAATGTGGGAGAAATGCTCCAGTTTCACTCACTGCTGAGCTGCAAGGAGAAAAGCCCCCAAGAGGCAGAAAAATCTGACGCCCAGGGAGAGATGAGCCATATGCCTGATAGCTTACAGCTAAACTGGGGAAGAAAGCAGAGCAGCTGAGACTGACAAAAGATGCCCAGAAAGAGACAATCTCTATGCCTGGTTGCCCATAACTGAGCTCCAGGAGATTGTAGATTCTAGGGGGAGGCAGAGAACTTGGCAGAGATCGGTAGTCATCCTGATTCACCACATGGCCAGAAAACAGGATCAACAGTAGCTGACTTTGATGAGAAAGCACCTCTGATGGTGCCTTGATTTGGACATTTCATGACCTCGAAACTGTAAGCTTTTACCCCAAACATATCCCCTTTATAAAAGTCAACGCATTTCTGGTACTTTGCATTGTAAGCCCTTTGGCAAACTAAAACAGATTTACATTTTTGTTTCTAACGATCAATCTGCCTGAAGTGTAATTAACGCATCATAGGGGAAAGATTCAAGATGGAATGAATGGTTAGGAAGCTTTTTTATTTGTCCATGTGAGAAGAAATGGTGATTTGAATGTAGATTGTTGTAACATAGACGGCACAACTTACTCACATTTGGGAAATATTTTACTTGTATTCTACATGTATTTGCAGTAACTACATGATCATTTTTGACTTGGGAATAGTGTTTGACACAAGAACACAGAAACAGAAGAAGAAAATGCCAACTATTTTCACATTTTCCTAGATATAGGTCTAAGCTGAGGCAAATCTTTAAAGTGTGCAAAGCATATATTTTCCCTTGTCACATATTTATATGTATCTTTTTACATAACACCATGCCTGATTCCCCAGATTCCCAACGACACAGTGTCCTCATGCTACCTTCATTCTTCATTATGACTTCCTTTCAGGCTTGACAATTTTAAAAATAAAAATAAAAATTCTCCAGAGTCCACATTTTACTTTCACTGCACCATTTCTCAAAACACCCATTACCTCAGGCAGGAAAATACATGATTAAGTAAGTGAGTAAATAATTACATAGAATGGAAATAATTTTCTGCAATTTCTGAAGAACTGATAGATCATTCTCTCTCCCTTGAAATTTCTTATTTTATTTATTGTCAGGAAAAAATGCACAACTCATAGAAGATGACCAGATGTAAACCAGCTACAACCCAATAAATGCTCAATGTAGACAAAGAGACTATTGGATCAAACAAGATAGTTTACTCAGGGAATAGCAAACATCATGAGCAACAGCAGAGTTGCATTGTTTCCTTGTGCTCCAGTCGTACTGGGAGGCAAGGTGACCACAGATGGATACTATGTACATAGTGGACTTCATACCACAGCTGAGGAAATTAGAGCTTGAGTAACATGCCAATTTTATAGAAAGCAGCAGGCAAGCCTCTTCTTTGTCTGAAGTCAGACTTGTAAGAAGACAAAAGGCCCAGAGAGGACTGTTTCCCAATATGTATATAAATATGTGTGTGTATAGGTAGACATAATAGATGATAGATGCAAATATATAAATATGTTTGCATTTATGTATGTATGTATGCAATTGTTTTTTATTTGTATTTTATGGAAAAGCATTGTAATGAAGCAAAGCAAAAACACTCATAGATTATGAGATAGGAATTATTTTAGCGAGTCAGCTGAGGGTCCAATACCTATGTTTTACCTGGTTTCAAACATTCTTAACTTGCTCAATCTAAATTCACAGAGTTCTAAACCTTCCAGTTTTCATTTTGTTTTGTTATATTTTTGGAATCTTAATTACTCCCATAGAGGCAACACTTGGAGTTTTAGCAAGGAGGGAAACTGCTGGGCCAGAGTTATTGGGGTGACATGGGAAGAGGTGAGGACTGCAACTATTTGTAATTCCTGTATTTGTAAATCAAGGCCTTCCTGCATCCATGAACTGGAACAATACATTTTATATAAATAGTAGTAGCTCCTACTGCTTACAGAGGAATGAAATTTAGAGTATATTTTCAGTTGCTGAGGCTTTTTTCTGCAATGTGATCTTGTGAAAGCTAAGAAGATGAATGAAAAAGATTACATATAACAACGTATATGCCTACACTCTCTCTGTAGTCCTGCTTAAGGAAGTCCTTTGTTCTTTTCCTTAATTAAAATACCATTTCTTTACAAATTCAATATACAGTATTTGTTTAAGAAGGCAAGCAGTGTCTCATACAGTAGTGATTGTAACACGTGTATAAGCTACCCAGCTAACCAGAAATGTACGAACACCTGCTCCAAGAACCCTGGAGAAATGAGATATCATCATGAAGGCTAATTAGGCAAAGGTATTTGAAGAAATGTTCAAAACTAAAACTACCACAAAACTATCTTTGATAGCAGGTGCATAAGTAAATTATTTCATGGCATAGCCAATAAAATGAGAATTCAGTCTAACTTGAGACAAAGGTTCCACAAAAGCAAAATACTATTCTCACTAGAAAAAAATATATAAACCACATATTTCCTCATGGCAATTTATTAAAAATTTATATCTATTTATATATATGTATACACAGACATACACACATCTGTATATAAATACACACATGCAATATACATATAAATATACATATGAAAACACTCATATAGGCATATGTATATGTTTATAAGGTAGAGAAACCAGGGAAAGATGGTTACTTGCTTATTTGCTTTATGAAGTTTAAAATATTTGACTCATTTTGCTAACAAGAGTGAACCTTAAATGCTACAAATGGTATTTCCAGGTGAGTCAATTAATTCTGTTCATAAACCCAACAAGAAAACTTATATTGATTCATAATACAAGAATATGAATATAAACCAACTTCCATTCTGATTTTGTCCACATTCCATATTTGCTTCCTGTGTAACCAAAACAGAACAATTCTCAATAAGGATAATATACTTAGATCCTTTATGCTTATTCAGAAAGATTGTCTCTATGATGAACCAGCCATTCTGAGTGCAGCAACTTTGAAAGATGATACAGCTAAATCATTTCTTTAGTGCAAATAAAATTGTAACATTTATGATATTCTGCCAGGTATTGAATATATTAGATTCTGCCTGAATAAATTATTTTCCAATGGTAAATAGAAAAAATTGAAAGACAGAAAAGCATTTTCAAGTCTTTCATATTCTTAACAAGTGAAGAAACAATATTTATAAAAGCATCAAATTAATTTCAATGCAATGGAATATGTGCATAACAGCTCCTGATGGATTTATGTGGTTGTGCATGTAAATAATTGGGCATTTTCATGTGGAAGGCATATAAAAACCCCAGACAAAGTTAAAAAGTATCCTAGATTCCCAAAGGCAGTGTTATAGTCCTTTATTTGTTTTTCAGCAAATGCAAAGGCCTATTTGGTTACAGATGAAACTTTCGTTATTCCAAAAAATAAATGTTGATAAATCAGGGATGTATATAAATATTTATATATAAACTATTTTCTTAAAAGGGGAATGTTTAGATCATCAAAATTATAAGAAGAAAAATTTTGCGGGAACAAGGAATTAGAATACTCATTCAAATGCACTTTTAATATTAGGCAGATATGGCATGCTAAATGTGAAGAAAAGAGGACTTGCAACTGAGTGGACCAATGAAATACAACATTTTGCAAGATAAAAATCACAAAATTTATCAAATAGATTAATGAACAAATTGCTTATGTGGGTGAGTTAATGGCAATGGGAGAAAGAGATGCTGAGGTCTTCATGGAATTAAATTGGTTATGCCAGAGGCAAGATAGGCATAGATGACTTTCAGTTTCAAATTTGGAGACTTTAGATACAAAAGGAGATGGAACGTAGAAAGGATGCAATTCTGTATTTGTACCCTCCATTTTGAAAACATCAAACAGAAAATGATGTTGGTGTGGATTTTCTGTTATTTAGATGTATTAATTAGGTGATCTTCTTGGTAAATTGTCTCCAAATTACAATATTCTCCCTACTCTGAGAACACACAATTTTCAAGATGATCCATTTATCTATGGGAGGTAAATAGTGATAACTATCTTTAATATTTTTATAAACTGTAAGGATATTTAATTTTATAACATTTTTATAAAATTTGACATAGGTATTTTTAATCAGGACTTTTGGCAGACTCTATGGACCACACACATTATTGGAAATAGCTTCAGTTTAATGAGGAACTATGGTAACTGGTGAGGTTGTTTAATGCTCCATGGACATCTTCTTTATAGAATCTAATGAATGATATTGTACATTTGGAGCAAAAACTTCAAAAGATTCTGTGCAATTTAACTATCTGTTCCAAAGTGATGGAAGTAAAACCCTAACAATCATGCACTTTTGGAATGTAATACTCATTGGTAAAATAAATAAAAGCTTCCCTTTTAAAAATTATTTCTTTCTGCCATTTCTTCTGGATCAGATATATATTTTTAAACATTTGGCCAATCTAATAGAGGTAAGAACTTTAGTTATTCAATATTGTAGTGCTTGGTACTCAAGTGAAATTTAATGTGGTTGAGCAGAAATATATCTGTATTAATAGAACTAAAACTAATGAAAGCAGTTTGACTTTTAGGCTACAACAACCTTAACTGAAAATTTCAGTGTCAGTCATCTAAGCCATTATCTCACCAATCTTCACTATGTGTGCAAAATTTCTCTTATTAGGGGTTCATAAAGGCATAAAATTCTTAGCATGATATAAAACAAACTAGGCATGAAATTGTGGTCTATAGTAATCTGTTTTTCTGCATTATTTCATGAATTTCTTATAAAAATATTTCTAGAAATGTGAGTCACAAAATAGGTAAGAGTAACAATGTGCACTTTTTCTGTAGAAAGATGAATTACTATTTTATCTACAAAGACAAATTGCAATTTTTAATCTGGATCATTTTCTATTTTGTTATTTCAAAAAATGTTGAGGTGATCAACATTTCTATGTTTACATATTTCATTTTTTTAAATAGCAACTGTTATCAATCTTTTTGCACAAAATAGTAAAAAATGACATTCCAGAGTAAAGTTAAGTTTTAAAGGAATATTAATTTTCGATATTCAATGTTAAGAGATAGTAAGTGCATACAGATATTGAGTGATATCAGGTCTTGTTCTGTAGCTGTTGGCAATAAAACTAGCAAATCTGGGAAACACAGAATAAATAAACTCATCTTTAACTATGAAAATATTGCTCATAATATATCTTAAGGGTGATAAAATTCTCTTTACAAATAACCATTCTTATTGCTTTCCACACAAGCAGTAATCTGAAACAGGAATTTTATCCTCAAATACCATGGCAACTTAACACAAAATGAAAGGCAGTTTGTTCTCACAGTTTCAAATCCTATATATTTCTAAAACTCCAATCACCTATTTATAATATTTGTTGTGTATGTTGTGCTGGGACAGAGAACAGCATGGGGGAAGAAGGGCATGAAAGGAGAAACTGTGTCAGAGATTCAAATACATAGCTTAAGATCATACCCTGGGTACATAACATACAGAGATTCAGATCCTCTTGGTCCAAACTTTTAATTCTTTCTGAGCTGCAAGCAAGAATTGTCTAACCTTTTTTCTCAGCCTTGACACCCATGCCAGAGAAAATTCACTTTCATAATAAGAGCACTATCAAGGGTAAACTTCTTTCTTTCCCATGTAAGAAAATCTATCAGAATGAAGCAAATGAGGTGGTATTATCTACACACTACCTGCTATCCACCCCCAAACTGCAGCTTCAGCCATTGTTTGTTTCATTATTTTTCTTCCAGTACATCCAACTTCATAAGCTGCTACTCTTCAGAGGGTATTTTTTTTTTAATTCTAGTATATTAAATTCTGTTTATTCCACAAGATATATATGCTTTTTTATCATCATTCTTTCTTTCAGGTTATTCCAAGCACAGAACATTCCAAAATGGAGAGACTTTATGTTTTATTTTTTATTCAGCCATTTCTACTGAGTTACAGGGGAGACAGGAAATAGCTTTTGGATTTAAGGGTTAATTGTCTTTCCCCTGGGATGACAAAATATCATAAATAAAATATTTAGAATATTTTATTTAGAATAAAAATTATGAGGTATTAGTGAACTTTTTCAGGAAGATGTTCACTAAATTTTTTGGCCAAACATTCCATCCAGATAGGAGTGTGTGTGAGAGGCAAAGGCAATGTTAGCGTGGTACCCTGGTAGCTTTGCCAAGCTGTGCCATGTGCTTCCTCTATGCATTTCCAGCAGCCATTTTTAAAGGTCAAGCCATGAAGTTGTGCCTCTTTCTTTCCTTACCTGCTAGAACTACTGATCTTTAATATTAAATTACCATAGTATCCTAGGAGTTGCTCACATCTTCTTTTAGCTTAAAGACCTGTATATAAAAAAATTAACATATCTAAAGTAACTTTGGTAACAGACCTCAAATTGCTTTTAAAACCTTTTCTTTGTCCATAGTTACATTCCTTTATTACAGAAGTTACAATGTAAAATCAGATAACCATGTATTAAGGAAATTGTTTGAGTTGACTATGTTTTTAAAAATTTTTTTCTTGAATGATAAATCAAAATTTTGGCTGAAAAATTACCTAGACACATGACTAGATACAAAGTTCCTGGTGCTTCTTTTCCTTCTTTTGAATATTTGCTGAAAACATTAATGTTACCTATTATATTTTGTTTCAGTTAATTTTACTTGAAATAATGTTTTTTCACATTTCAGATTATCTCAAACACTTATATTCAAAGTCAAATTCAACTTCCTAGAAAAAATCTAGGAATGGTGCATTTTGCTTATTTTCTGCATTTTTTAAAGTTGTCAGGTTAATTAGTTTATTAGGGTGTGGACTTATAAAGGCAGAATTTAGTATCTATTTTTTCAGTCAGTAAATATTTTGGGGGGGCCTGGTGCCTATCATGTTATTAAATATTAAGTGTGCACTGTTGAGGCAAGTAAGCAAATTTCTCTGTCTTCATATAATTTGTTTTTACTTTGGTAACTGTGCTTAATCCCACTACAAAATAAACAAAAACATGTCATTTTTAGTGAGTGCTTCTAAAGAGAGTTAAACACTGCTGTAAGAATGCTTACCAGTGGGAATCTCACCAATTAAGGAATGAAGAATTACCCGTGATATCAAGTTTAAGAGAAGTTAAATGGAGAATAAGAAGATGAAGAGAAAAGGAGTAGGCAGAGAGGGCAATGAGATAATGAAGAAGAGCATGGCAAGAGATAAGATAGAAGGGGAGCACATTGCAAAATGCGACTTGGAGGTTGGAAGGCCCAAATATGTAGGAAATATAGACAAAGGGAACTAATTAAACTTTATCCTGAACTCCACGGAAAACCATTGAATGGTTTTAAGGAGACAGGTGTCATGGTCATTTTGTTTTTTAGGATAATAAATTAGAAAAAAAATATGTATTTGAATAGACTAGTTAGGATATTACAGTTCATTACAGGTGTTCAGGAGAAAAATTATGGTATATTGGAAGAGATTGAAAAAGCTCAAAGGATGTACAAAAAAAAAACAAAAAAAAAATCTATCTTCTAAAGTTTATCTGTTAAGGGCCAGGTAGTAAATATTTTAGACCAGACTGTCTCTCTTACCTCTGATATTGTAGTGTGGAAGCAGTTATTTTAAAAATAGTTTTATTCTTCCAATAAAACTTTATTTACAAAAACAGACAGTGGGGTAGATATGGCCCACAGGACATAGTATGCTAACCTGTTCTCTTTTAATGAACAAAAAGACAGTGTGTGAGATCTTTTATTCAGGAAATTCATGTTCAAGTTCAAAGTCAAATTAACCATTGATGTCTATATTTCTTTGCTGGGCATATTCTTTTTTTTTTGTAAATCTAATTTTTAATATAAAATAATTATTTGAAAAATTCTTATGATCTTTTATTGATAGAACTTAAAGTAAAAGTAAAAACTTCAGACCTTTATTTAAGTATTTTAAGGTGTGTTAATGTTTAAAATGTGAAGCAAAATACATGAAATACAGATTTGAGCTCATGAAATTCTTTAAATACATGCATGGTGCACAGCTGGCTTGTCATCATTTCTGCACATTCTCTAATTTTTATTACCAGACTTTATTATATTTTTTCTCATGGAAATGCAGAAGAGGAAGCTAGTGCAGACACTAAATTCAATGAGCCATTAAATAGGTGACAATAATCATTATAGTCTCTCTGAATATTAATTAGCATAAAGATACACATAGTGGAATTATCACCTATGTTGCTCAAAAGAGAGTATTTTCAGAAACTCTAAGTTACACCCAGGAAGGTAAATTATATTTATGTTAATTAACAACTACATTAAGTTCTTGAATGGAATTTGTAGGTCTGCTTTAAATATTTCCCTTGATTATCTGTGCTTTTAGAGATGAGATTATAAGGAGAGATATTTCCTTTTTGTTGATTTCATTCTTTTGGAGTAAATAAGGTATCAGGTTTGAAGTAGTAAAACGTATAAAACATAAAAGGATAACAATTATTTAAAAGTAGTAGTTAATATTTTTGAGTCACTTACTTTGCGCCAGTCACTATTCTTTAAACAACACTAGAAGATGGTTTCTCTTCATCCCCCTACTTTACTGATGAAGAAATTGAGGCCCAGACAGTTTAGATGACTCAACTATGGTCCACCACCAGGCAACTTAGACTCTCAGACAGTCTGCATCAGTCACAGGGCTCTTACACTCTGTGCACATCACCTTATGGAAGGAGATATATGGGGACACAACCTCAGACTTATACAGGTCTGAAAAGTATTGCATTCGGGTGCCAAATAGACACAAATTTTGCTGCTGATTAATATTTCAATTCCATAATATGTCTTGATTTCTTTTTGTAAGGCCAAGATTAATGAAGATATTAAAGAAGGATCAGAATGTGGTCTGCTTCCCAGGAGCTGTTTAAGCATGTGAAAAATGAGATTTACATTCATAAAACTATTTGTGACATTTATAAGTTTCTGTCTCTGTTTCTCACCCACATATGTGCATGCACACAGGCACAGACACAAATACTTGCACGCTTGCATGCACAGCCAGGTGCACAAACATAAACATGTTCACTTGCACATATACACCTTGTAGTGCCCATAGAACTATAGTGAATTGAGGCTAGACTTCACTTTATCTTTGACTGATTGAGTTCCAGAAATTGACATAATTATTCTTGACTTTTTTATATCATCTAGGAAATTAGGCTGTGGGATTGGGTAGCATAGATAGTCTCTAAAGTCCTTTATTTTGCTCTTATAATCTATGATTTTGTGTTAATTTTATAAAATATGGTGTAACAAGGTACAGTGTTTTGGTGAATCACAATGATAATGGTGAGTTTCAATACAAGTTGTAGGCTCAGATAATTGATATACTTTGCCAGTAATCTTTGGTCTGTTCTATATATAAATGTATACATTTTTAACTCTCCGCTTTTATTTATTTGTTTGTTTGTTTATTTTTAACTCTTTATTTTGAAATGCTTTCAAATTACAGGATAGTTATGAGAACAACACAAACCTTATACAGAGAACTCCAACACATCCCCACCCCACCTGCAGATACCCATTCATGTGGCAATTTCAACATTTTGCACATTTGCTGTTACATTCCATCTATCACTTATCTACCTATCCTCTACTTATTAACTATCTATCTACTTCTCAATCCATTTTCTGAACACTCAGGTATACATTGTATATATAATGCTCCCTACCATTCATCTAGGACTTATAGTCTATTCCAAATTTTGATATGTCCTTATAATGTCCCTTTGCTCCTCCCTTGCTAGATCCCATCTACAATCATGGATTGGATTTAATTGCCATTGTCTTTTTAGTTACTCTTTGTTTTGTTTCTGTTTTGTTTTGTTCTTAATTGTGCAGATGTATATACCAGAGAAGCTTTCCCATCTCAACCACTCCCAAGCATAGCACTCGATGTGTTTAATTACCTCCACAAAAATGTGGTACCCTCACCACCTACCATTACTAAAACTTTCTCAACAACCCAAACAAAACCCTTCACTTAATATGCAGTAAATCTCCATTCTCCCTGTCCCTGAAAAACCTGTATTCTAAATTCTATCTCTATGAGCTTGCATATTCTCTGAAAATTTCTTTGTTGTTACTATGGAGCTTAAATTTAACATCTTAAAATCATAAGACTCTCATTTGTTTGGCTTCTAACTTTATTTCAATAGTATACACAAAATACGTTCCTATACCCCATCCCTCTCCCCACCTTTATGTAGTTTTTATCACAAATTACATGTTTATATAGGTCTAACACCAGTAATTTATCGTTACATTTTAGGCATTTTCCTTTTATATCTTATAGGAAGTAAAAGTGGAGTTTCAAACCAAAAATAAATAGAATTATTTATTTTAAATTTACCCATGTTGTTACCCTCACCAGGATCTTTACTTCTATCTGTGGCTTTGTTCTTTGGTCTATTATCATTTCTTTTAACCTGCAGATTTCTCTTTAGCATTCTTGTAGACTCAGTTAGTGGTGATGAACACCTTCAGCTTTTGTTTGTCTGGAAATGTCTTAACCTCTCCTTCATTTTTGACAGACAGTTTTGCAGGATATAGAATTGCTGGTTGGAAGTTTTATTTCTACCAGTACTTTAAGTATGTTATCCCTCTGCCTTCTTGCCTCTATGATTTCTAATGAAAAATCAGCACTTAACCTTATTGACATTCTCTTATATGTGATACATTGCTTCTCTCTTGCAGCTTTCAGAATTCTCCCTTTATCTTTGGCATTTGATAGTCTGGTTATAATGTGTGACAGTGTAGGTCTATTTTTTATCCTTTTTGGAATTCTGTAAGCATCTTGAATGTGTATATTCATGTTTTGCATTTCATTTGTTTTGTTTTCAGCCATTATTGCTTTGAATATCTTTCCACTCCTTTTTTTCTTCAAGTTCTGTTCATTTTTCTTCATTCTTTTTTTCTTTTGCACCTCAGGCTGAATAATTTCAATTTCCTTGCCATCAAGCTTGTTCCAGCTCCCTTCTGCAATTGAACCCCTCTAGGGAATTTTTAATTTCTATTGTTGTGATTTTCAGGTCTTTGTTTCATTTTCATGATTTCCATTTACATTTCTCTGTTGATATTTGCTTTACATTAATCTGTTATTTTCCTTGTTTCTTATAATTCTTTGTCCATGTTTCCCTTTAGTTCCTTGAGCATATTTAGGACCATTTGTTTTTAAAGTCTTTGCTTTGTATGTTCCAGGTCTGCTCCTCCTCACTGTTGGTTTCTAATGCTTTAATCTTTCCCTTTGCCTGGGCCATCACTTCCTGTTTCTTTATATGGTTTGTACTCTTTTATTGAAAATGGAATATCTTGATATTTTAACGTATTATCACTGGAATTTAGACTCTGCAGTGTCTGTTCCTTAAGTTTATATCCAGCTAGTGTTATGACAGGGCTTTCCTTGAATGCCAGGAGCTAATGACAACAAAAAATTGAAAAGGTTAAAAAAAAAAAAAAAACTCACCTTCCCCAGTCTTTGCCGATTGACCTGTGTAAGTGCTCTGTTTTAGGGCTTACCCATACAATGAGTTTATAGAAATAGCTCCAGACCAGAAAATAGAGGCCTCCCTGATCCTTTCTGCATATGTGTCTGGTTTTAGAAATGTCCCTGTGGCCCTAAGAATTTCCCTGTTTCCATGGCAACAAATGACTCTTTTTCCTAGGAAACAGTTTTCTCACAGTTCCCAGCACTGCAGTTTATGTCCTATAGCCAACAATCCCTTTCTCCAAATAGAATGGCTTGACTTCTTTTCCACAGTGTTCTGTAAGAGAGCTCAATGAGCTGACATCTCCATGCAGGGCAAGTTCTGGGATAGTAGTACCTTAGGCTGCTGCTAAACAGAATGGGCCAGGCATACATACTCCAGTATGTGCACAAGGATTACTCTGTTCCACTGGAACTGGAACCAGGAATATGTAAATGAAGATTGCTGATGGCTCCAAACTAGTGAGGGCTGGCGAAGGGGCCAGCCAGGGTGCCAGTAAATCCTATTCCTTTTAAGTAGCCATTTTTCCCCTTGATTCAGTGTTTCCCCTGCTGCTGCAGTCCTTCTGTTTTTTTGAGCTTTGAGAATTATATTTCTGCCAGTTTTTGCTGTCTGTTAAAAGTTTTGAGCCCTGAAGCATCTCACTCCACCATCTTGATAAGGGTGAGGCCTTAATCAGAATATGTGTAAATGTTGAAGACCCAGCCATATCATTCTCCCTCTTAAATCTTTTACAGATTTACTGTCCATATACACATGTGTTTCAGGATGAAAGAGAATTCTTTCTGATAAGCTAAAAGAAGTGGAACTTATCCCAAGACTGTATATAAGAGGTGTCTATGGTCTGAAAAATTCCATGTCATTGTTACATGACTGATCTCTTTCTCTGAAATGAAACCACCTCCATTTTTCCATGTTTAAGAAATATTCAATGACACTGTTGGTTGACAGTTATATTTCTCTATCTACTCTACTACATGTAGGAATCAGATAAGTATAAATTTTATAAATATTCATGGACCACCCATTAAATAACCTCAAGTATACAAAGCAATCTGGGTCTAACTATAGGGAAATAATTGGCTTTTGCTATCTGACTGACCTTTCTGCTACATGCATCAGACTTTGCCATTCTGGGCTTATTAAAGTGAATTTAAGTTTTCCTTGTGCCTTGACAATTATCTAGTTGAGTTATAACAAATATACTTTGCTACTCTTTTTTTTTTATTATTATTTTGTACTTTGATCAGTGGTTATATGCTAGATGCCTTGTTATTAGAAAATAATGCAATGCTATTTCCACTAGGAAACACAATTTGTCAATTTCATTTGTTATTGTTTCCTATGGAAAATAACTTCTGGTTACTGTGGATTGATGTAAAAACCACACACCTTGACCAAGTAGCTTGGTAAATAAAACATGTCAGTATACTATATTCAATGACTTTTTAAAAAATAATAAATAAGCCAAATTATTCTGCAGTGGTATGATATATGGGCATAGTTTCAGGGAGCACTATGTATTATTTTACAGCAGTTGCAAAGATATATGAATTAGGAATTATAGGTTCAGCCTTTTTTAAAATATCTATGTCTCTGATAGTAGCTGCCATTCAATCAGTTTACAAAGATGTCATGGTTTAGAAATCTTAGGGTTTAACTCTTAATTTTAATATTCTAAAAATCTGGGAGAAAGTTATATTTTTTCTGCCTTGTAGTCATAAAATACCATAGTGAAAAATTTTTGTATTGAAAATAATCTAGGAGTATAAATTTTTAATATCTTAGTACAAGGTGAGTGAAAAAAGATAATATAAATATAAATAAATTAATATAAACATAAAATGATAGCATATAAACTGATTACTTTTCTTGATATGCTTCTTCTTTCACTAATGGCACACATTTCTTATATTTTAATGTATTTTCCCCTTTGTATATGAAAACAAACAGGACATGTATCTTGAAGTTTTGGAGGGTGAATGGCAATAAGCCCACATGTGCATCCTTGTCCATCACATTATCATAATTAATTCATAACCCAGTCAATTAAATTTCTGATAATTAAAATAGGATTAATCTCAATTTTTTTCAAAACAATTTAAAATATTTTGTAATAACAGAAGCATGCCTTTCTTAATCAGTTCAGATATCCTACTTTTGTTCTTTCTGAAGAGACAGAAATTACCATCTTTAAAAATAAAACTCAAATATAATCTAAATGAGAACACATATGTAAGGACTAACTTTTCCTTGCAAGCTTAATGGAATTTGATTTGCATCAATAACCAAATAGAGAAGAAACATAAATGATTCCTTTGTTATTAAAATAATAGTCATTCTTATATATAATAAGAATTTATTATACAAGTTAAGCATACTTTGCATAATCAATTAAATAATAATGAAAATTCTTGAAAATACAGGCAGTACTCAAACACCAGAAATGGTATCAGCATATTGTTGGGCCAAAAAAGTCCCAGTGTATCAGAAAATAATCTGGTTTCATTATGTTCAATGATTTGCATGCACTAAATAAATATTGCTTGTGTATAATACTGGATAAATATATAAAACTACAAACATGTAAAATATAAATATCTTTTTTATATTTAGTTGTTAACCCTCACCTATATGAGTGATATATCATCAGGTACCATTTTCGTGTGTCTGAAGAAAACGTTTTTTATCTATTTTGTAATCCTCATGTAAATAAAAATACCTTCTTCATTATTGCTATGTATTATTGTGTCATTTTTAAAACTTTTTTTTTTTTTCTGGCTCTTCATTGATTGTAACACCAGGTACTTTGCTTTCTTCCAACTCTGATAAAACTCTAATGCATAAATGGCAATCAGGCCAATTACCTTATGCCAGGAACTGTTCAAAGTACTGTAATTACATTGCTCATCAAATTATTAAGTAGACTCATACATACATAATTATATATGTATGTATGTGTAATAAATAGCTGTAGATTTCCTATTCTATGTTACTATTCTTCATTAAGAATAAATTAAACCGACAATAAGTATTAAAGTTATAAATCTTTTTCTTATATCTATCATCTAATCAGAGACAATAATCTTATAATGGTAGCCATTACTCTGCCCATTTTAAGGATGCAGATTCTGAGGTACAGTGAAGTTTAAGCTGCAGAAAAGTTCACTGAGTTAAGAAAGGATGGATATTGGGCTAAAACTTAGGTCTTCTGGCTTTTCATTCAGTTCTCTCTGTACAATATCACACTGCTTGTATTTTTTCCTCATAGCAACAGTGCTCAGTGCCCTTTCTCTCACCTACCTTGACTAACAAAAATCCTCCCTACTACTCATTATTGTCATCCTTACATACTTATTTCCAAAGAATGTATCCACTCTATGAACCAGGTCAACATCTTTCTATATATAAAATCTCCAGAGACTTGTTAATGCTTACCTCACATCCATTTATTTTATATTCCATCCACCTCATCCAGAATCCAGTGGCACTTGTCTTCACAGTAGTGTCAAAAACCTTCTAGCCTGCAGCATCTTCTATAAACAATAGTACTCTTCTATCTCTTTAACTCATCAATGAAGTAATATCCTGTGCATCTCTGCAATTTCATTTAATTTCCTTGTTTCACCCACTGTCACATACCCACACACACACACACACACACACACACATATTGAATATGTACACATTTTGGAGGGAAGTCTCTTAGCGTATTAGTTCAATAGTATTGAAAAATATCATGTACTGTGTTGGACTTCCGTTGTAAAGAAAGCTTGCTGTAAAAGAAATGTGTCATCTGTAAATATATATTTCTCCACACCCGGATTCTATATTTGAAAACAGAAAAAATTGACTGGATTCCTTTTGTATTTTTTAAATAAGGTCCTTATCATTTGTGATTACATCTATGTGTTGCTCTGAATTTCCAGCCTAATGGGATCTTACACACTTGAATGAATCTTGTATGAAAAAAAGTGGAGTCTATTATCTGGTGTTGACTAATCTGAAGCCTTCATGAAATTGTATCTACTAAAAAAGAAAAGAAAAGAAAAGTTGTCTGATATTTTATTTGGTACATGCAAATAATGGGCTTTTTATAAGATAAGATGGGTAATATCACTCCAGACCAATGGTAACAAATCTGGGAAGCTGTAAAATAATGACTCCAATATCTTGCTACCAAAGTAAGATCTATGCAGGAAAATTAATAAGTAAATGCCTTCCTTTCATCATGATGGCATTTGGGAGTTTTAGAGCTCTGTAGCCCATTAGTCAGTTTAGTTAATGACTCTGCTTATCCCCTTAATCATGTGCAACACATTGACTGAGCTTCATTTAGTTCAAAGTGCCTTTCAGAAGCCTGAACAGAATTCTACTTATAGACTATCTTACCTTTTCCGAGTACAAAACGTATATAATTTGCAACTCTTATGTTTTATAATGTATTCAGAGAATTTAAAGTACTTATAAGTAAAGAAAATGAAAATCTAGATAAGGTTCAAAGAGGTCACTATTTTCAATGTTAGACTATTTACACTTTCATGCTTTATTTAACATAAGAAATGTCCATTAAATTCACAGTGATTTCAAATAGTAAAGACAGCAAATAAGTACAATTTTAATAGAATCCTCTTTCCTAAGATAATATTTAAAACGTGTACATCTGTTTTAGGAAAAATACTTAAAATTTCATTAACACTCCCTGCTATTACAAACAATGCTGTGACGCATATCTTCGTACATGTTTTTCGTGGGTCTGAGACAGTTTTTTTTATTTCTTTTCTTTTTTTTTTTTTTTTTTTTTTTTGAGTAGTATATCCAATAATGGCATTATGAAGTCATGGGATATACATTTCCACAATTTTAACATCATCTCCCCTGAGAGGCTGTGCCAATCTACATTCACACTGGGACGTTATAAAAGACCCCACATCTCAGTGGGCCTGAGACACTTGATATTTTCTAGCTTTCTATTTTATGACAGTCTAACAAGTTAAAAGTGGCATCTTATTGCTCTTTTGAGTTCATTCTCTGCTTACTAATAATTTTTAGCATCTCTGAACATTGTTGTTAGCTTTCTCATTTTTTTTGTCTGTGAATTGGCATCTCATATTATCTTCCATTATTATATCTTAAATTAAATTTCTGAGTTTTCTTATGATTTGCAGGGATTATTCCAGATCAGGGGGATTTTTCTGTAAAGGGTCAGCTAATATATGTTTTATTTTTTATTTTTTTAAACAATTTATTGAAGTATATCATTCATATATGAGCATACATAAACTGTAAGTGTTCAGTAAACATCGCGATCTTATGAAACAAACATACATAACATCATACAGGGTTCCCAAACATCACCCCCCAACAAATACTTTGCATTATTGTGAAACATTTGTTAATAAATCATGAAAGAGCATCGCCAAAGTATTACTACTAGCTATAGTCTTAATCTTCCTCCCCTATACATTTTTTTAAGGATTTATTTATTTACTTTTATCCATTTTTAAACCCCCACCACTCTGTTTTTGCTGTTTCTGTGTCCATTCGCTGGGCAATTCTGTGCCTGTTTCCTGCCCTGTCTTCTCACTGTTCTCCTCCTGTCTTCGCTGGGATTCGATCCTCAGAATCTCCAATGTGGAAAAGAGGCGTCCTAGTACCACCTGTGCCACCTTAGTTTCTGTTTTTTTGGTTTGTCTCGTCTTTGCTCTCCCTTGAGTCACTCTCCTGTTATGTCATCATCATGCTGCATGGCTTGTAGGGCCTGTTGGTGCAGCTGCGCACAGGGCCTGGTGGCTCACCTGCTCGCAGGGCCTAGCAGCTAACCCACACACAGGGCCTGGCGGCTCACCCGCGTGCAGGGTATGGCAGCTCACCCACAGATGGGTCCTTGCAGCACACTTGCTCGCATGGCCTGGAAGCATACCCGCGCATGGGGCCTGGAGGCTCACCCACTCGTGGGGTCTGGTGGAGCACCCATGCATGGGGTCTGGTGGCCAACATACCTTGTATATTTTTCTTTTTTTTATTTTTACTGGGAGGTTCCTGGGGTCAAACCCAGGTCCCTCCATATGGGAGATGGATGCCCAACCACTCGAGCCACTGCTATATCTCTTAAGGTTGACCAAAGAAACCCAAAGCTACAGTTTTTTCCCATACAGGATGGTCATATAATAAATCAAGATTAGTTTATCACCAGCATACTAAAAACCAGACCTAGGGAGAAAAACTAGTTCTGGGGACACATGCACAGTTTCTAATATAGCGAATGTTTAGCCTACCCTGATTGTCACAAAATCAGGACAGCAAGAATATTTGCATTCATATATGTTTTAAGCTTTTCAGCCACATAACCTCTCTCAATTCTTGCATTAGTACAACTCTGCTCGACTAATGCAAAAGCAGTCAAAGGCAATGCATAAAAAATGAGTGTGCACATCCCAATAAGACTATATTTTCAAAAGTAGTCTGCAGATAAGATTTTGCCCACAAGCCATAGATTGCCAATGTCTAATGTACATGAATAGTGAGGTCACAAAGGTCAATGTCGAGAATACTGATGCACAAAAGGTAATGAGACAAACATATTTAGATAATGTCAGAGAAGGATCAGAAACACAAAATTGTTGTTATGAAAGATAATATGATAAAATATATAGAAGTATATTTAGGAGAACATACTTTTGATCAAAACAATAAAAGTCATGATGCAAGCAAATGAAAATCCTTATGGATTAAGGATTTCTGATGAAAGGAAAACATCATAGGGAAACAAAATATCAAGGATAAAATGGGTGAAGTAAATTGTAATGAATGTAACTAACCTGGGATTAACATCTAAAACAGTTCATTGATATTGTCTTAAATGCAATTCTCCTCTTAAGAAGAGTAAAAAATGGACAAATTATAGAGTAGCTTATTTCATGTCTTTAGGCAGTTTAAAAATATTTTGTTTCCAGTAAGCAAAGATGCTTTAAAAATGTTCAGGAGTAATACGGAAAGCAAGAAGAAGCCAGGTTGAAGGAACACAAACTTCCCAATTTGAGAAAATTTGATCAAATTTCCAGTTTACATTATGAATGCCATGATTTCACAGTAATGGCTGAAAGGGTAATTTACTATGAGATGGTCAAAATGTAGTTGAAATAAGAAAGAATAGTAGAGTAAACATGATATGTTTAATTTATTTTTAATTTTAATAAGAATGTCTACTTATATATGTTAGTATATAAGTATTTGTGAAATATATTTAATATTTAAGTGCATTTGTATATATGTATGTGTTAATGAGAAAGGGTAAAGATAATTATTAGCGAACAAAGACATAGGAAAAGTTGAAACGATCCAGTGTGATCTAAGATGATATATTATCCATAAATCCTAGAAGAGCTAACAGTGCAGTCATAATGCCTTGAAATAAAATTTCTATATGGCCTGACTAATTTTAGAAAGATATTATGAAAATATATATATGTTTCCAATTATAACAACATACTAGGTCAATATAACACAATGACAGAACAAGAGGTTAAATACTTCTAGTCTCACAAAACTTAAAGAAAAGATCCTTTTTAGGCAATATATGGAGTCTAAAAA
Organism: Tolypeutes matacus; assembly: GCA_026826555.1. Taxonomy (NCBI): domain Eukaryota; kingdom Metazoa; phylum Chordata; class Mammalia; order Cingulata; family Chlamyphoridae; genus Tolypeutes; species Tolypeutes matacus. The sequence goes on along the minus strand of JAKSZT010054334.1, from coordinate 41,775,208 downwards.
AGTTAAAATCTATATGAAAGTTGAGGACTTAAAATTCCTATGACAGAGCAAATGAAACTTTTTTATATAAGGAATCTGCACTCAGATTAAATCATCTCTGTTAAAAAATATATATATAAATAAAAAAAAGTACCACAATTAGATCAGGGAGTGACTGATGAAAACTCAGCCAGTATGAGGCCATGCATTTATCTGTTCCTTCTTTTTCTCACCCTCTTCCTTTCTTCCTCCCACCTTCCCTCCCTCCCTCGCTCCCTCTCTCCTCTCCTTCCTTCCTTTCTCTTCTAGATTTGTGTTAAATATTGAAATGTCAGCCCAATGGAAAAAACTATTTGGTGAGTTTATTTAAAATCTAGAAGGCAGCCTTGAAAATGTAAATGAGAAAAGATTAATGAAGAAATGTAGTTAAAGCCATATAATAAGACTTTACCACCCATTTTACCATAGTTGTACCTGTTTTGTAAATTTATGCTTTTCACAATATTTTATGTCTTAGGCACATAAAATCTATGTGATAATTATATTTTAGAAGCAATTAGTTAAGTTTTCAATCGCTCTTTAAATATTTGTGGGAATGTAATTAGTCTAATCCATAAGATTTACTTATTATTTGGTTAATGACTGTGACTATTTTGAGAAACATTAATATTTAATTTAATATTGAGGGATTAATTTATGAAATATATAATGTTGCCCTTTAAGAAATGCAGATGCTATCAAGTATTTTTGAACACAGAAAATGCTAGTGAATTTTTTTTTAATTATTTAAAAATAATTCTCAGTTTCAAGCATCCTAGTTTTTCACTATCTCTGATCATTTCAGCTGATTTATTCAAGAAACTCTACCACAACAATTCCTTACCCTATTGAGTGCTTCAGGCAATTGATATAACCATTTTTTTTCTCTGCCCATAACCCCTTATGCCCTCAATTTCTTTAACTAGTGTAGATTCCATGGTCCATTATTAATATCTCACTTCCCATATGACACTCTTCCTCTGCCACACTGGACTGGAAACTGCATCGTGGTTAAGCCCAGAGCTGCACCTGTCCTATGTCTGCATACAAAGAGCTGTACCTGACTGGAGCATAACTCATAACTGCACCGACTTAGTGCACTTCATAACACATTTCAAGTATGTTATAAGCTTGGCCACACGTTGATAGATTTCCCGTGTCAATTTCATCTCCTGGTTTCAAAAACAGGTATTTTACATCTTCTTTTTATCTTCTTAGTCATTTCTAATCTGCCTCTGCTTCCTTATACTTCAGAGGATCTTAATCTGGGACCCACAGGACCCTGAAGTCTTTGGAGAAAATTCAAGTTATTCATAAAGTTGGATGGAAAAATAAAATAGAATATTGTGACTAACCTCTAAGTAAAATTTAACTTTTCATTTGATATAAATGTGGGTATTAAACAATGGTTGTATGAATACCTATGATTTGTCACAATAGAAAATGCAAATAGTTAATATCACATTAAATTTGTTGCAAATAACTTGAAATACATTTATTTGCATTGCTGCTTTAAAATGGTAGTTTTCAAAAAAAATTACCACTAAATACTACAAAAATATATTAATGAAAAGCATATTTATTATTGTATCATTATTATTTCTTATTAACATTTTGATAGCTAACAATATTTCAGTAACAAATTTCAATATTTCAGATTCCTTTGTAATCACATGTATTTTACTTTATGCATTTAAAAACAATGTGAAAAGACATTTAAAATGAAACTAAACCTTGCATTTAAATGCATTAAAAACATATTTAAAAACATTGTCAGAAGGTCCTTGCATTGGCCCTTTCAAGTTATGTAGCCAATCTTTTTTTTTTTTTTTTTTTTTAAAGATTTTATTTATTTATTCATTTATCCCCCCCTTGCTGCTTGTGCTCTCTGGGTCAGCTAACCACGACGTGCAGGCAGGCTTGCCTTCACCAGGAGGCCCCGGGAAACGAACCCAGGGCCTCCCATATGGTAAACGGGAGCCCTACTGATTGAGCCACAGCCGCTTCCCGTAGCCAATCTTATTTGTACATATGGACAAACATAATTATGCAGTCCATTTTTGGCTACAGAATGTAGTACCATAATTGTTCATGTTATTGTATGTATCACACATATGCTAGTTGTTAGTTCCTTTATCATTTCCAAGTTTTATTTTTGTGGTAAGCTTTTGAAAGGTTTTATTTCATAGAAGGTGTTGGTGAACTTGTCATATATTATTATTATCTAAAATGATCATATCTGTATACAGAAATCATTATGTCTGTATCACAATTTTAATTTGTGCTAAAATTAAATTTATTTTTACTAAATTTCTTAAGAGATCTATGGGACTAAGCAATTTAAAATATGAACTTACTGAATATGAAATTACCAGGTGAAATTTTTTGTTTCAGAGGTAATGTGCCTGCTACCTCATAGATAGATTCATTTTATTTCAATTATTTTATGAATTTGGCCTTGATTGTGTCTAAAGGTTTTCCAGCTAACCAGAAAAGTATAATAATACCTAAACTTTCCAATATCTATTAGCTTTTAGATGTTAATATTTTCATAAACTATAATTTATAAATTCCTGAGATATTCTAGTAAACCTTTAGTCTCATAAACTAAAAAATGCTTAGTAGACATCTGCCTTCAGAAATCTATAACAATTTAAAATGTATCATTAAAATAAAAAGAATTTTGCATTTAAAAGAGTTGTATGATACTAAATTAGAGAGGAAAAAATATCACATGATAGTAAGAACCTACTAATAGTTTGGAAAGACGTATTTAGGTTATGTCTCTCCATGGCATTGATCTTAGTATAAATCACAGAAAAGAACAAATTATGAAGGAAAAACAAATGTGTTTTAAATATTGCAGTTTTATATCCTGGAAATTTGTACTACTGGGGCTCAGGCAGGTAGTTAGCCCCTAGTTTTAACTCTGTCCCTATAGAGTTTTATGATTCTGGAAAGACTCAACTTTTGGGGGACATTGCAGTTTTTGACTTGAATTTCTGAATGGGAAATCTAGATAGATGTAAGTATCTAAATACTTGTAGACTAAGCAGGATGAACAAGTAGGCACTCTTCAGAAATGATTCTGAAGCAATGGTATCTGGACTTTCATAGAAATAGTGTCTTCATTGTTAATATTAAAAGTTTTTTTCTAATTATTGAATTATGAAACACTATTTAAAATGCAATTGCTTTAAATCTTTATAATGTTTTTCTCATAGTCATCTTTTTTGTCCTTAGGGCAAAACTCATTGCTGGTAATAGAAGATTCTCAATCCATCTATTCTTCATAAATAAATACACTATTGCTTGATTGGTCCATTAAGAAACATAAGAATCATAACCCCGAATTCTTAGGGGCCCTTGGAGGGTTTCTAGTGTGATATATGAAATCCTAATGTCTTCCCCTCTGTCCATGTACACATTTTAAAACTCAAATGAATTGTCTGCTCTAAGTTTGGTTTTAGTTGGTCTCTCTTTGAACCAAATTAATTGGAAGAGAGAATATTATGGTAGCACCTTGCTTAAGTTGCATCAGCTAGGTCATACACAGTGTATATAGTAAAATTTTTATTGTAATAATTTAGTTTTAATATTGTCTAGAATTATAAGGATCAGAATATTCATTTAAAAGTATATACATTTAAAAGTAAATGTACATTTACATTTAAAAGTAAATGTATATGAACAGTCTTGCAAAATAAGTTTGAAGATTTAGTGAGCTTAAAAGTTTTGTGGGTACTTTCATTTATTTTTTCATTCAAATATGTTTGCTGCATGCTTATTCTATGTCATACACTGCCCTAGGTCTATTACTATAATGGAAATTTTGAATCATGTACAACCATAGGTCCACAATCTCTGGAACCTGTGAATATCATCTTGTAGAATAAAATAATGAATATTATGTATCAAAGATGCAGCAAAGTTAAGAATTTTGAGAGGAGGAGATTATTCTGGGTTATCTTTTTGGGCCTTAAATCCAAATAACTGTAGGTTTTATGGAGAGATTTTGGTATTCTTCACATCAGAGTCCCCATTCTGAGCATCATTTTAAGAGTTTTAATTCAAACTGGAAATATCTCTTTATTAATATCCAGATATTATTCTACTAATATGGTTGTTAAGCCTCAGAATTATTTGGGAAAATTTTTTTTAAATAAAAAATTCTGGACCCTATACAAGCCTACTAAATCAAAATCACTGGATGTGATATTAGGGGATTTATCTTTTAAACAAAATATCAGAGAACTGTTTTAAGTGGTCAGATATGCCCAGGTCTTTGTCTAATTATTGGGACAGTGCCCTGCTTATCCTGAACAAGCATGGCTTTGGACCCAGGCCCTGAGCTTTGAAGTGTTTTCTGTGACATTTTATAAGTCCCCTCTAATGACTGTGACTGGCTGGGCTATTAGTGCCATCTGGGAGAGGTTCAGCTAGCCCAGACTGGGACCAGAGTGTGCCCTGTGCCTGGTTCTTCACAATGGACGTTCTGTGATTCTTACATCCCAGGTGGGTGGCCTGGCCCAGAGATCGCTCTTACTACAGCATCAGATATTTCTTTGAGGGAGGAAGAGAAATTGGCTGCCAGAATGATACTGATTCTGTATTTGGGTGGTTCATTCATGTTGTACTTAGAATAATATAAAGGTTCTGGGCACCTGAAGGTCCATCACTGATACATGGTTTGAGCCACATGTGTGGGTCTCTGTGTGAGCTCCAATCATCCTTGTTCTGACCCCAGTATCAACTGTGGTATGACTCCCACAAGTGGCAAGGGTCACAGAAGGTGTGCCAGCTGTGCTGCCACCAGGGCGATTATCTCACCTCCTTCATAATCTCTGACTACATGTCCGACAGTCCTCTAAAGTGGTCATGATTCCATTTGTGCAAAGAATGTCCATCTGTTCTCCGGCATTGTCTTAAGACAGACACAGAAGAGCAGATTCATCAGAGTCAAGAGACGTCATCCATTGAAATTGGATTGCTCTTTTCACTCTGTCCAATGTCACACCTCTGTCCTCTCGGCTAGGGACCAGAGTCTAGGAATGGAGAAATTACAGCCAAAACATTCAAGAGAAGACAAAATTCGAAAAGTGTTGTTTTTCCTTTATGCTATAATTCCTTTTAGCAAATTTAATTTGAGCAGAAAATGAACCATCTTTCATATTTTCAGTATATTCTTCCTAAGACTTACCTTTTTGGCCATCATCAAAGAAACACAGTAAGAACCTTTTGAACGCATCATTGAAGCCAGTATTCACTGTACAATGTAAGATGCAGTGTCATGTCATCAAAAGCACTTAAAAATGACATTAAAGAACTGCACTGGCAATAAAATCTATATTGTTTGAATACAAAGCAATACCACAAAGCATGGCATTTTGATTAATAATTTGTTACCTTTGTCTTTTGGGAAATATGAAATTATCCAGGAACAGTGTATTTGATAATAAAAACATGTTAAAATGGTTCCTGGACCTTAGGAAATGGGGTCTCGGCACTGCAGAGTATCTTACACACACTGATGAAACAAAAAAAGGACCTGTTTTCTACCCATTATTCTAAATTTTCAATCAATCTTTATATCTTGCATGGATCCATGGATTTTGTAAAACATTTGTTCATCATTTTTTAAATAAAAGTATGTGGCACAAAATATCTTTTTCTGGGGCTCTTAATGCTCAAAGCAGCCCAACTTTGGGAAACACTAATTCCAGAGCCAAGAATATAATTTTCGGGACCCACTGAAGCTTTAAAAATTGTAGTCCTGTGTTCAGATATTAAGAATTTCATCATGAAATTCTTCCTCTAAGAAGAGAAAATTAACCGATTATTGTGCTCTTCTAAGAGCAGGGTCTTGTGCAACTTACTTACACAATTCAAAGAGGCCCTTAAATAAATATTCATACAGAATCATTTGTTGTTGTTGTTTTGCCCCCATGATGCTTAAAAATGGCTGAAATTGTGACTCTGGAAATGGGTTCAACCTCCTTCCCACCTATGGACATTCTATCTGAATTTCAAGCTTCATTTTGAATATTGTTACTGTAGGATATCTTTACTGATTAACCCAAAGACGAGCTTCTCTCTTCTTTAAGCATCTGTGATTTGGGCAGGGAGTATATTTTATTTTCAAGATTGAATTGAATAAGTCATGGATACTGTCCTCAAGCTGTTAAGTTTGGAGATAAGCACAGCTAAAGTGTTAAGTCAAATGTATGAGAGAATAATTAATTTTAATAGTCTAATACAAATTTAATATGCCATAAGAGCTCAAGGAAGAAATGATCATAAGGGGTAGAACTATTAGAATATTGATATGGATCCTGAGTGATGAAAACATGATCACTCAGACACAGATCATCAAGGAGAATTTGTAGCCCTGAGGAACAGGCAGAAGACTTTGTATTGATAGAAAATACAAGCCTATTGAACACTTTTTAGATCGCTGAATAAGAGAATTTCCTGACAACAATGCTGTGGTCAGAAGAGTAATTTGAGAGTGGAATCCAGTATGGAAGAGGTAATCGGGGCAAAATGAAAGAGGGTAGGGGTGAAGGGGCAGATAGGAAAATAAGTTGGCAAGGGAAAACCAAATGAATTTCAGAGCAGTCATGACACAATTTGGTAAAATTTAAGTTTATGGACACATTAAGATGATTCCAAGATGAGACTGAGCCAATAAGTAGAGAAGTGAATACATGAACAGAACATGTGTAGCCTCAGTGTAGCTACATAGATTCTCTAATTTTCCCAAAGTGTTAGGTATTTTCAGTATGTCCACAAATACCCTTCAATTACCTGGAACCCTTTCCCAGTTTAATCATTCAAGGTATTAAATATTAGGGACCATGTTAAAAGTATGCATTTTAATATTTGTTTCATTAACTTAATTTTTTAGTCTAAATATCAGCACTTTTCAATTAAAACTAAAATTCCCTATCACAAAAGAGTGCATTGTTTTAGTTTTAAACTGCCCCAAAAAGCTTGTATGCAAATTTTAAGGTTAAATATAGATCAAAAGTTTATTTAGGTAATGTCACTCAATTGCATGTATGCTGGATTATAAATATAACAGGAAAGAAAAGACAGTGCAGTTTTACAGTAATTTATGTTTACATGACTTTTGGGTTTTTTGACCTTAGATTATATCAGTTGTTAAATTTGAAATCCAAAACCTATCTTATTGAAATTTAATATTGATTGCCAAAAGAATATATTGAAATGTAATACATATGTATAACAAAAAATAAACTGTATCACCATTAAATTAGATTGCTCTCTTTCAAACAATTATCTTCTTATTAAAATATATTGTTCACAGAAGTACTAGAAAATATGTGTATGCAATTCCTTGACATATATCAAAAGATTCCACAATTGAGTCAGCCCTTAGTGCTATGTTTTGATGACTTCCTTTACATTTCAGTCATAACACTGTTCTAAAACACGACTGCAATTACTTACAAAAAAAAAAAAAACCCACAAAACTATTCTTTACATGTGCTAAATCTTGCCATTACGCTGATTTTAGAAAGATGTTAAGGATGATTAATTTAATAATATATTTAAATTGTACCCTTTATCAAACTTATTAAAAATCACAACATACAAAATGAATATATAAAATGTAAACAAAAATGAACCTGAGAAGAGTTTATAGAAATATTAAAGAATAACATTGTTACATCTAACTATTTTAATTAAAGACTATTAGAAAGTGATACCCAGAAGGTCAACATAATGAGTTTATGTTAGGCTATTGCAGCAATGGAATTCCTAGGGAAGTGATGACCATGTGGAGTGTCCTTACCATTTTGAATAAAGCTCCACATGCCTTAAATTTGGGAACTCTCATCAGGAACATACTGCCTAGCTTCAATTGTCATTATATGGTATAGGGAGAGAAGGGAATTCTGAGGGAGCCAGAGCCCAAACTATTTAGAGCTTTATAGAGTAAAGACTTAAAATTGCAATTTTAAGCAAATGGGTACGCAGTGCAGACTGTGGAAAATTGGTATTGTGCACTCCCTGTGGCTTGTACCACTTAGTTGCTGAGCCGCAGAATTCAGCCTATGTAGAAGCTTCTGGGTGGTATTGAAGACTGGGACTATACTAAGGGAAATAAAGCGAATGTTTACCCAAGCATAAATTCAACCCAAGTTTGCAATCATTTGGATGAGTACAATGTACAATCTGAGGGAAAAGCTCAAAATTTCTATTCAGAAAACAAAGAAAATGTTGCCAGTTGAAGAAAGCCTCACCCTTGGTTCACTAAAGCTTTCACTGAGTAATTCTTACATGCTTACACTTCAAAGAGACAAATGCCAACATTTAGATTTTTCTCACAGAGAAAGGCAAGAATTGATTTTTCACTGTAAAGGTTGCATATGTCACATAGGAGACTATGAGATGAAGCTAGTAGTGAACTACAGTTTTATAAAGTTCCTTAGGTCCAGTCCTCCACTTGACATGCACAGATTTTATCACTGGACAAATCACATTGCTTAGTATAGTAAATGGTACATGAAAAACCCTAAGCAAAATAATAAAGCATTTGAGTTATTTCTAGCTTGTCATAGTCAGCCAAAGGGGTGCTGATGCAAAGTACCAGAAATCTGTTGGCTTTTATAAGGGGTATTTATTTTGGGTAAAAGCGTACAGTTACAAGGCACTGAAGAATCCAACTCAAGGTACCATAAGAGGTACTTTCTCACCCATGTCAGTTGCCACATATTGAAGCAAGATAGCGGCCATTTCTGCCTAGCCTCTCCTCTTCCATGTCTATGGAGCTCTCTATTCCCGTGTATCTTCTTCTATAAGTGTCCATTTGTATCAGCCCACCAAGGAGGCGAGGACTCAACCCTGAGTCACGCCTTACTGAAGTGGTCAAATCAAAGCCCTAATCTTAACAGGTAATTTAAGCAAGACATGTCATGCTGAATCTAATGCATTCAAAGGGTATCACAACCAGAGGAACAGACCGGTTTACAAACATTATCAATATCTTTTTTTTGGAATTCATAAATAATAATAAACTGCTACATAGCTCTAAGCTATTGTTGCCTCCTTTTAAACTTAACATTAAATTTGTATTTTCTGACACCTATGATCTAAGACTATACTTCCCAAAAACAACATTTTCTATCATATACCTGCTTCCATCCACTCAGAGATTCATATGAGATAATAAATTAAAATATCATCCTTTCCAGAGTTACTAACATTTTAAACACTAAATAGTTGATGAGGATTGTGTTGGTTCAAAGACAGAGATTACAGGACTCCAAATTTTCAATGAATTCATGACTATCGCTTGTAAAGAAACTAGTCGAAGTTTTTGGTCAGTTCCAATTGTGAGGAGAGCTATATTTTGGCTAACAATTCTGGTTCCTATTTCCTATGGATATATTTTTTTAAATGTCTTGAAGTAATTTGTCTTTGTACTTATTGGACAATTATAAGAAAAGGCATAGACATTTGAAGTGGCAAGGCCAAATTAGAGAGAATTAAAATCTACATTTAGGTAAGGTTACTTTCCTTGCATGATATAACACAAATGACAAACAAACAGTAAAAGATAATAGACAAGATTCACCAGCGGTTCCCTACTTTAGTTGCAGCTCCCTACCATATTCCTTGTCCTTCATGGAGGAAGTCCCAATATTTCTGTTCTAGCATCCTCTACAGAGTAAGACATATATCAGGCTAGATGAACCTGGAAGTATGGTCTACACTGCTGTTTTAGACTGAACATGGAAGAGGTGAGTTCATCAATTCAGTCAACTCATATAAAAATATAATCCTATTGCCATTTATATACCCTTTGTTTATATTTCTTTTTGTATCATCAGAGATCCTTGAGATTTCAGTGTAGCAAGTGCATTGCCTACCATACCAGAGGAAGAAGAGGCTAATTAAAGGATGTTATCTGTCTCTTTCTCTTGGAGGTATTACATGGTAGCTAAAATACAGTAATTGTATAAGTGGTTACTGCCCACACTTAATTCATTTTTTCATTCACTGAACTAGTCCTAGTAGAGATACTCCATTAGATAAGGAATGGATATTACTACTTTCATCAGTATTACTTTTACTGCTACTTACATTGCTTCTAATAACGTTAATAATAGCTGAAATTTAAATAACACTATTTGTCAGGCATTCTGCTAAATGGTTTACATTTATTAGCTTATTCAATTCATAGAACAATGCTATGAAGTATTTATTAATGTGCCCATTTTGCAGATAAAAAAAACATAAGCTTAAATTGGCTAAGTAACATGGCGGAGACATATATAATGAAAATGGTAAAAATGAAATATTACTCCAAAGCTAGTAAGTTTCATTTCTACAAAGTTCTACTCTATTGATGGATAAATTACTCCCTACCCTCAAAATGATCAGTTTTATCAGGGAGACATATAGTTAACAAATAAATATAATCATATCTATTAAGTAGTAATGAAGAAATAAACAATGATAAATTGCTGCTTAAAGTGGAAAGAGTATGAATTAGGCTGAAAGTTAGGAAATGTTTCTCTAAAATTTGACCTTTGAGCTACCTTTGATCAGGAAGTGACTAAGTGAAAAAATGGTGAATGTTATTCCAAGCTATTGGGAAAAGTTTGTACCAAAATCATAAAGGTTAAAACATAAAGGTGTGTGGAGCAGGTGTAGCTCAGTGGTTCAGCGCCTGCTTTGCATGTATGAGATACCATTTCAATTCCCAGTACCATCTTAAAAACAAAACAAAAACAAAAACAAAACAACACAACACAAAAAATACATAAAGGTGGAATTCACTCTTGATGAATGTAACATGTAATGACTGGATTGTGATATACCTTATGTGTCAGTTTCACACCCAACATTGTCGAGCAGAACTGCCCAGCTGAGCTGAGTCAATCCCCAGTATCAAGAGAGTTTATGAAAAGGGAATTGTTTTTAAGCCATAGATTTTGGGAACTTTTGTTACATAGCAATACACAACTGAAACTGCTTTATCTGTTTTGAAAATTACTTTACTACCTTTGTTGAAAAAACACATCTAGTCCAAAAATTGCTTTTTGAGTTCTATTCCCTTTTGGGCCTACCTCAGTCTAATTTACGTGGGGCACATATTTTTAAAAATGGAAGAAAAGTTTTTTCTCTCCTAACCCTAGTTTCCTAAAATCAAGATCTTTGACTTACAGTTACTTTCTCCAAATTAACTCTATAAGAACATTATAGAATTACCCTTGCAAATATTCTTAAAGGAATCAATCTCTTGAACAGGAGTTCTTAACCATTTTTGTTCCATGGACCCCTTTGCCAGTCAGGTGAAAACCACGGATTCCTTCTCAAAATGTAGCAGCAGATAGTTTTATGACACTCAACTAGCATCAGGTCTAACAACTACTGTAATTTCAAAGTATGGATGAATGTAAGTGATTTTTTTCAGATATGCAACAACCATAATGTGATACAAAATGAATATTATTGTAACTTATTGCATACATTCATAAGTGGAGGAAATGCTACATTTCGGTTAGAGATCAGAGAAAATAAAGATGATAAGTTGATTTTATTTTAATTCAAGCTCATGGACTCCCTGAAATCTTTCCATGGACCCCTTTGTTAATAATACCTGCTCTTGAAGAAAACTGATCAGCCAAAGTCCACCAGGAGCAAGCCAGTTATCTAACAAAATCACATGTTTTGACCAGAACAAGTGAGGGGTTTCCAGAGGATATGTGTAAAACTACTGCATAAGAGAGAGGAGGGAAGTTTTTTTAAAAAAATTATGGGGTCAAGCTGAAGTGGTCTGAGAAAGGTCTGGGTGAAAAAGGCTGATTCTGAGAAGGGTTTACAAGAAGCATTAGTTAGGGATTTGTAATATAAAGCAAGGGCAAATTAAAAATTGGATATTCTCAGTAAGATGTGAATATGGCAAAATAGGGTGGGCATCATTGGTAAGAGCATAAATCACTGAAAAAGGGACCATTATGGAATTATTTTGATTACTGTGTGACTTTAGGGAGAAGAATGTTGTCTCTTAATTTTGCAGGTAGCTTTATCTGAGTGTATCCTCCTAGGCTGACTGATGCTAAGGCACTTTGGCTTTTACACTCTGAGCTGAATCTCACTCTTTCCCTTAGATAGGTTTATAATAATTTTCCTTTGTATTTTGAAATTTTAAATTTCAGAAAAAAAATGCCAAAAATAATTTTTAAAACTATAAAAAGTAATGTAGCAGTCAGCCAAAGGGGTGCTGACGCAAACTACCAGAAATCTTTTGGCTTTTATAAAGAGTATTTATTTGGAGTAGACACTTACAGTTATCGGGCCATAAAGCATAAGTTATTTCCCTCACCAAAGTCTATTGCCCTGTGTTTTGGGCAAGATGGCTGCTGATATCTCCCAATAGTTCAGGATTCTTGGGTTCCTCTCTTCTTGGGGCTCCATTTCTCTCCAGGCTCAGCTGCTGTACTCTCTCCACAAGGCCAGCTGTAGACTATCAGGTGAATGGCTTTGTCTCTATCCCTGGTGTTTCTGCCATGTCTCAAGAGCCATATCTATTATTCTGTGTTCTTCTCCTGTGTGTTACTTCCTGGCTCCAGTTTAAAAACTCCAGCATTAAAACCCTAGTATCAAAACTGCAACCTCCCTTTTCTGCTGTGTAGTTTCTCTGTGAGTTTTCACCCACTACGGGGGCTGGGACTCAACATCCTACTCATGTGGCTCAATCAAAGCCTTAATTGCTATTTAATCAAGTAAAAGTAAAACCTCTGCATCTAATACACTCTAATATGCCCTGAGGAAAAGACCAGTTTACAAACATAATCCAATATTTCTTTTTGGAATTCATCAATAATATCAAACTGCTACACTCTACCCTCTGAATTCCAAAAAGAAATTACAATATTAAAAAAAAAACAAAAAACTTTAAATCAGTAGCAATGCTGAGTATGAAATCATATCATAATCAGTTTAAAGAAATACAGTTCGTCTTGGGGCAAATTCCCATCTGCTGAAGACCTCTGAAAATTACAAAACCATTTATCTACTTCTAAAACACAAATGGACAGACAAAGATAAACATTTTCATTATCATAAGGAGAAATTGGTAGGGAAATGTGAGTTATGTGTTCTCTACAGTTCAGTAAACCTGCAGGATATAATTCATTAGATGTCAAAGTCTGAGAGTCACTCTTAGGATGATGGTTTCTTCTTCCTGGGGCCTTATGGGAACTCAGACTTTCCACAGGCTTCCACAAAGGCCATTTTCTTGGTTCTACCCTCATCAAGCATCTGAATGGTGACTGAGCTCCAGAACACACCCTCCAAGGGTATTTGGGTGATTGTCACACTTTATCCAATCTTTGGATTAAAGTCTTAAGCCCCCTAGTACACTGAAGTAAAGACAACATTCCCCCTAACCTTTGTCATATAGCTCACCCCTCTCAGAGCAATAGGTTGACTACCTGGCCTTCCCTAATCCATGGGGGACAGGTCCACCCCTCTCAGACTATGGGGTGCTGACCTTCATCACCCTAATCCTTTAGAAATGTGCTCCACCCTCTCTGCACCCTGGGATAACAAAACTCTCTCTGAACACCGAACATCAGGTGGGAACATCCACCCTCTTCAGCTGCTGGGGCAAACTCACCCTCTCTGTACACATGGGTGGGGTTCCTCTCTTGGCCCAAGGTGATGTCTTAATTCAAGATCTCAGCTTCCATGGTTTTCCTCTTAAAGCTGTTTCTCCTTCAATCTCTCCTTTCCATGTCCCTTTTAGTCCAAGCTGACAGTGGTTTTGTTCATAGAGCTCTCTTAAGAACAAAAAGCTTGTTGGTTTAGCATGCAAGAAGCAAGGGTCCAAGCCATCAGATAGTAAGACTTTCCACAAATGTTTCCTAGATAGTTGCATTTTCAATCTTGATTTACAAGTTCCGAGTTTAGTTAAGTCCTCAAATGAGCCACTATTATCTGGGGCTTGATTTCCAAAGACTTGGAAGTTCTGGAATCAATTTCTGTTTTCTTTGTGCCCAACAGTTCAGTTCTCAGCTTATGTCTCTTCACTAGGATTTTGCTATAAGCTGCAAGGAGGAGCCAAGCCACATTCTCTGAGTTTACTTTAAAAAGTTTTTCAGCGAAATGCCCAGGCTCACCGCTTTCAAATTCTGCCTTCCATAAAACACCAGGAGACAATCTTACTAAGTTCTCTGCAACTTTAAAACACAGATCAACTTTCCTCCAGTTTCCAATAATAGCTTCATCATTTACTTCTAAAGCCTCATAAAAAGTCTCTTTAGAGTCCATATTACTATCAACAGTCTCTTCAAAGCACTGTAGATTTTTTCTACTAAGCATCTCACAATTCCTCCAAAAAATACCCCTTACCCATTTATAAAACTGTTCCAGCATTTTAGTAATTGCAAAAGCACGGCCCCATTCTCTGGTACCAAATTCTGTATTAGTCAGCCAAAGGAGTGCTGATGCAAACTACCAGAAATCTGTTGGCTTTTATAAAGGGCATTTATTTAGAGTAGAATCTTACAGTTACCAGGCCATAAAGCATAAGTTACTTCCCTCACCAAAGTCTATTGCCCTGTGTTTGGGGCAAGATGGCTGCCAATGTCTGCCAAGAGTTCAGGCTTCTTGGTTTCCTTTTTTCTCAGGGCTCCATCCTCCAGGCTCAACTGCAGTATGCTCTCCACAATGTTTTTATGTTTTTTTGGAGATGAACTCTCTATATAGGAATGTTTTATATACCAGCTAATTGTCCTATACTAGATGTCTGGCATTCAGATTTAAGAAATAAGTGTATATTTTTACTTGGTAATAAATCCAATGTAATATCACCAGAAATTTTAAAAGATTGAATATTTCTTATTTTCCCTGAATTGTTGGCCATCTCACTTACACTAAAGCTATATCTATGATACAGCTAGACATAATTAATAAATTCTTTTAAGTTTTTGACAATACAGTAAACTAAAAATAAGTAGATAAGTAAGCGATCTATTTAAAGGCATAAAAACAATGATAAATTGACTTAAATATTCATTTCCAAGTAATTTCTTTGTCACATTAGAGAAAACTTTTAAATATATTATTGAAATCATATCAGAGATAAACAAAATTACTTAAATGTACTTTGTAGTAAAAACAACAGTAATATTGGAATGAGGTTCACACTGGCATCAAATTCCTCATCAGCAGCAATCTTTGATAGGAGATTTTTAAAAAGTCCTAAATTTCTGAGAGAAATTATTTTTAAACTATATATATTTCTTGTTGCTGTTATCAACAGTATTAAAGTAATGATAAGCATTACAACCAAAAGCTTCCTCACAGCACATGGTCCAGTGAAGTCAGTTGTAGACCCGTATTGAAATCCACCTTCACACTGATACATTTTTCTCTTAAATAGGAACCACCAACATGTGCTTGGTACACCTCAGAACTAGGGAACTCAAAACGGAGCCTCAGTTGGAGACTTTTTTTTTACTGGATGTTTAGCATATTTATGCTACACAAGCAGCTGTAACAGTGGAGCACTCTGGATATTCACCAAGACCAGGTGCAAATAATCAACCTCAATGTTATTAACAAACAATCCTGAGAAGCTGGAACAAAGATAACTCTTCAGACCCATGGTTACAAAGAAACATGGTAATGAGCATGTTTCATGCCTTACTAGGGGTCATTGCCATGTACAAACTTTAGCAAAAATCTCAGGTTAATTTTAATGCTAAGGCATTTGTAATTTAGACTTCAGAATATAGCCATGACCATTCCATTCACATGCCTGTGATACCAGTCCCAGAATAACAAATTAAAAGGTCTGTTCAAGGTCAACTGGCCAACTTTTTTTGTCCTCTTGATTTTTCATTTGTGTTTCTGTGGTGGATGGCTTATGATGGACATATATTAATATGTGATAGGAAAATCTCACTTTGTTCTTACAACCCTGTGCCATCCATGTACCTCTACTCTGGAAAAACCTGCGTCTGTTCTTTCTGTCCATTTCTTTTCAGGTCTCTGACCTATTGAAGGGTCACTGCCCAGAAATCTATATACACATCAAGCCACAGCCTGGAATGAGCTTAGAGCCCTCAATTGTCATGTAGAACATAGACATCTGCTATCCAACAGCATTTCTATGAACTGTGAATGAGAAATACATTATCTTTTTAGATCCATTATTTAGTTTTGGAGTCTATCTTTACAGTAGTTTATCATTATCATAACAAATACAAATGTAAACTAAGGGAATGATTGTAATGAATTTCAAGTATACTGTGAAGCTTAAAACTCCTCAAGAATAGAAGTAGGAAGATAATCAAAAGTGGGCTGAGATGCAAGAAAATGATTGTTTTAGTTAGGAGAGATTTTATTATTTGTAAAATTTGATAGGAAGAGAATATGTGTATTTATAGTTTGAAAATGATATTGTAAAATAAAGATAATTTTGAAAGCACCTGATTTCCACTGCACAGTAAAAATTATGTTATTTGTCTAATTCTATTACTTTATTTTTGAGCCGCAGTATACTTTTAAGATCATTCACATTATTATGTGCAGAATAATTTGTTTCTTCTAACTGATGCATTTTATGGTGTGCATACACATATTTTACTTGCATATTTCTCAGTGAAAGAAATTCAGATGGGCTTCCACAGTCCCTTATGGCAAAGAAGTATAAGTAAGAAGAAATTGATGAGATTTGAAAAATTTAACAATGATATGAAGGGACATGTACAAGTTTTAATTCTTTAATAACCGAAACTATATATTTTTGATGCATTTAACCTGTATTACTTTATAAGCTCATATATTATTAAAATATTAAAGCTTTTATATTATTAAAACTATTGAAGATTATTATGTGCTAGGTAAAATCTAAACATAAGCATCATTATTTCCCATTATAACTAGATACCACACTTTCTTTTGTGGATGAGCATAACTACTAAGATGTGGAGCAGAGTCAACAGTCAGTAATGTTTGCTCTAAATTAGAATTGGTCAAATCAATGTTTATGGGCAACAGGGACCTGATGATGTAACATTTGCCTGTAAAATGACTTTTACTTCCTTTTTTCCCTATCAGGGAATTTTTTAAATTGGAAGTTTATAAATAAAAATCATGCAAACATCTATTTTATTTCATGAAAAATATTTTAAAACATTTTTATACCAAACACATATATTATGTAGCAAAATTGGAAATTCCACCTGAAATTTTTGGCAAAATAAGAAATTCTGAAAAGCAGTTCTTATTTGTTGAAGGCCCCTTCAGGCTATTGAACAGCAATGCCAGTTTACTTTTCTCTAAGGTTCTGGAAACTACTTTGATAAGATTTGAGATGCACTGCCCTGGGGCACTCTGTCATTTCTTTCCCAGACTCTTCTCTCAAAGAAAACAGCTAAACGTTGTCTAACACTTTTGGTCGCAGAAGGCAAAATGATTTCAAGTATACCATTAATTTTTTATAAAAATGTAAAATATGAATATTGTGAATAAGAAAACACGGCAAAACATGTTCTAGATGGTTTTCTTAATGATTTATTGGTTATTTATGTCATCTTTTGTATTTTAATCTCTACCAGTGTGTTTAAAAACATATTGCACAGGAAATTGTTTCTCTCCAATGAAACTATTAGAAGGACGTATACTAATTGAAAAATCATACCTACCTTTCTTATTCAGAGGATTAACAATTCATATTTATACTCATTTTTCTTATTTAAGATAATAAAATATATGAATAAAAATCCTAATATTTATAAACCTGCAATTGCATGAATTAATCCACTACTTAATGTGTATATTCATAATTTTTAACATACTACAAGCTTCCATGAGGTAATATTATGCTTAGGATTTTTGTATCAATATTTATAAGTGAAATTTATATGTATAGCTCCATTGTGTGAATTGCCATTATGTTGCTTCTGGAAATGCTAACTTTGTGTCATTGCCAATTTACTTTCCCAGTTACTGTGGAAAAGTTAGAATGGTATAGGTAACACCTACACTTAGAATTATTTTTTAAGAAAGTCTTAATAGTTACAGTGATTTATCTCATGAGATGTTTAAACAATTTCTCAGATTATTTTCAATACAATCATCAAATAGAATTAAATCTTCAAATTTATTGAGATAAATTTGAGATGAATAATCTCTTTCAACTATTTAATTTACCTTATAAATGTGGTTAATGATAATTCTTATTGTAAGTTTTGGCTATTTGTAGTCTTTTTCTTGTTAAATTTTAATCATTTTATGTTACTCTTTGTTTCAAACCAAAACTCTTAAATATACTTATCTTGACAATGATTTTCTAGTTAATTGCTTTTTCTGTTTATATTTATTAATTCCTTATTTCTGTGATTTTTGGTTTCTCTTAAAGTTCTTTTAAACTAGTACTATTTAAGACAATTTTTATTACATATAATATTTAAATGAAAATGTTGAATATTGTGCTTGTAAATTTTCTTGAATACAATAATGAATCCATTGAATTGTTTGATACACATTGCTTTCATTCTTTTAGTTTATAATATAGAGTAATCAAATTATAATTTATTTTTCTTACTTATCACCACTTATATGGACAAGTTGTGTTTATTGCATTTTATTTGTGAATTTATTTACTTATTACATTTTCTAGTAATCAGCTTTTATGTTCTGGTCAAATACTGAAATAATAAACACTTGATTAATGGAATTGTTAATGGCAGATACAATTTTAACCAGTCAAATCTTTCCAGAATATTGTGAGAGATTTTATTTTGCCATGATGGACACAGCAGTATCTCCCATTCCAATTGTTCTTTTTCAATGTGATCTTGTCACTCTCCCATCTGGATATGAAATCTAATATTCTTTCTCTTGAATCTGTATTGGCTTTAGTAATTTACTTTAAACAATAGAACATTGCAGAAGACATGGCCTATAAAATCTGTACTTACATCAGAAATGCCATGCAACTTCCGCCTGGCTCTCTTGTAACCAGGTTCTCTCTGGGTGCTTCCTCTTGGAATGCTCCCTCTGGAACTCAGATACCATGTTGTGATAATCCAAAAATTAATATAATGTTAGCAGATAAGCACCTACTTTACAAAACTATATGATCCCAGCCTTGGAATTAACTCAATCCAGGCATAATACATGTGAATGAAGATGGTTCCTGAATATCCTCATCCTTAATTCCTTGAGGTGCATCCACTCTATCAATCTTATATGTCAAGTTTCAGATATTATGTGGCAAAGACAAGACACACCCACTGTGTCTTATCAAAACTCCTGATGCACAGGTTCTGCAAACATAATTAAAAGGTTGGTCACATATGTCACTGAATTTCAGGTAGTTGGTTGCAAAACAATAAGTAATTGGAAAACTATTTGTATTTTAATAAAAAAAAAAACATTTCTTCAAGACAGTTATTTTCACCTCTAGCTAGGCAACAAATATGCAACTGTGCAATTTTTTAAAATATAAAGGCACAGAGGTTCTCTACCAAACTTTTTTTTTTTTTATTAAGTAGTTGAGGACCATTTTTTTGTTGAAATTATCACAAAGTAAATTTCCTGTATGACTAGGAATGGGGCCCCTGTGTTAATTTCAAATGACTGATATCAGCCTCAACAACATAGCAATCTAGGAGATATTTTCAGAATGTCTTGCTACCATCGGTGTATTTTATGCTTTTTTTATGAGAACCACTAATGAAGGATAATTACTATGATATTAGTCAGTCTGTGTCTCTTAGAACCTTCAATGTTATATTTTAATATGGATCCACAGAAAAACTTATATAAGTATTGATAAGATACTGGATAGTATTTGAAAATGAATCCTGTTTCTCATTATTACTTAGCCCCTTTTATATCATCTTTCTAATTTATATAAAACCTTCTTTTATTTTTCCAGACAGCAAATACCTTCCTTCTAGTTTTTAGAAAGCCAAACATTCCTTTCACCTCAATCTTTTTTTTTTTCTTTCCCAGGGGACTCTCCGCCCGATATGGATAGAAGAGCCCAGCCACCTCAGAGAGTGTGGCTTTAATTTGTTGTTTAGCGAATCAAAATACATGTGCACATGTGTAAGGGTAATAGATATTTATCAGTTTCACATGAGCTTAAATCAACAAGTCAAAGGTCAATGACTCAGCTCTTTTAAATTTCTGTAATTTACAAACATTGTCTCAGGCTTTTTCCCATCCAGCTGGAGAGCTTGTTTATTAAATTCCCAGGTGACCTGCTTTTCCGTCAGTAGTCATAGTCTGAAACTCCATAATTTCCCCCTTTTTTATTAGTTAAAGCTCATAGGAACCATTATATAAGCCAATACAAGGTGACCTCCTGTCACACTTGTCTTCTTCCATAGACACTTGTGACTGTGCCTGTCTTAGGTTGTCCTCCTCTGAGGATCTTACCCGTCATTGACTGCCAGCCAAACTTTTGAGCTCTTAAATGGAAGGCAATTTCATTAATATTTATGCTTCTTCAGGTTCCTTAAATGAGTATTTTTGTGCAGATAATTAGTATTAAGATTAAGGGGTTATTAGTATAATGTTTCTATTAAATAATGCCAAATTTAGTTTTTCTTGGCCAAGCTTCTCAACAGAAATGCTTTTATCTGGTGAAAGTTCTTTTTGTATCATCTCAATCTTTATTTCCAATCCCTCACATATTGAGAGACTTTATAATCATAAATGCTTAGGGAGAAAGACAAGCACTACATTCTTGCAGTCTTCTCTTGTTTTTTACTCACCTAATGTTACAATCACTGTTTGTAAAAACGACAGGGAAAGTAAAGCAAGAGAAAGACCACAATAAACTTATAGAAAGTGAATACTGAATAAAGGAAGCAATTGGGGGTAGAATATCAGTTATAAATAGTAAGTGTATATAGTTAGTGATATTTAAGAAGCTATTCCACCCTCTGACAAACAGGCAAACATACACAAATGCATTAAATCACAAACAAACCTAATGCTATGAAACAATATACAATCAGGGAAAACAAAAAACTTGTTATAATTAAACTTTGGTTACTAAGAAAGAAATAGAATATAAGTAAAAAGTATGAAAAGTGAAGTTGAGACAACAACCATCCAAAGAAAAAGAAATAGGAATTTTGAGAGAAAAGATAAATGGCATAGATGCTTCCACTTCTGTAAATGATATCTTTACCCTCCAAGTACAAACAATGAAAAGAAAAAAATAGAAAGCAAAATTTATGAAGAAATAGTTTCAAGATACTGAACATCAAGTTATAAAGAACAATGATCCCAGAGGAAATATTGGACTGATAGGTTTGACAGCAGATTTTTCTTTAGAAATATTGCAAGTGAGAATACAGTGGAGCAATATATTTAATGTAATAAAAAGAAATAAATAGCAACTATAATTGTATAGCCAGAAAAAATATATCTTTCAAGATAAAGGTGGATTTCAGCCTTTTTAAAAACAGACATACAAAAAGTAAACCTGCATTATATTAGTGAATTCCTTAAGTCAGAAGGAAATGACACCAGATGGAACTGTGGACTTACAAAAAGGAATAAAAGATGCTGAAAATTATATCTATAAGGGTATTATATATTATTTCTTCTTATATATCAATTACTATAAAAGATAGTATTTTCTATTATTTAATTACTTTAAATGATAATTGGTAAAATAATACCAAAATCATCCTTTTGAAAGTATGAAGTTATGATTCAGGATGTAACAAGCAAGAAACTTGAAGACGTTGTGCTCAGTGAAATAAGCAAAGCACATAAGGGCCAATATTATGACTTATAAGTGATGACTAGAAATAGCAAATTCTCATGAATAGAAAGTAGATTAGTGGTTACCAGGGGACAAGGAGGGGGAGAAATGACAGTATTGGTTTGGGTTGGCATATACGAACATTTGTTAATATATCTTTAACTTGAAATAGATGTTGCCTTATAAAAAAAATCAATAGGTTTTATAGTCTATGTATAAGGTATGAAAACAGTAGCATAAGGTTTGACAGAAAAGAAATGGAAGTGTATTATAATAAAATTCTTATTCTCTATGTTGAGTGCTAGATCACTTGAAGATAGACTGTGATAAGGAAATAAAAAAAGATCAGAATGTTAATCAATGAAATTGAAAACAGAAAATCATTAGAGAATATTCATGAAATTACAAGCAGGTTTTGTGACTAGATAAATAATATTGATAAACCTGTAGCAAATCTGATGCATAACAAATGTATAGAAGACGCAAATTACCAAAATCATTAGACAGATGGCATCACTACAGTTGAAATATCTACAGACACTAAAATAATAAAAAAAGTATCTATGTGTAAATATATGCAATTAATTCAACAACTTAGATGAAATGGAGACATTTCTAGAAACACTCAAGCCACCCAAAGTCATTCAAGATGAAAAAAATAACATGAATAAATTTATGTCAATTTATATAAACTGATTTGTAGTTTAAATCTTTCTCACATATAAACATTGGGTTTAGAAGGCCTTGCTGGTAAATTCTATCAAGCATTTAAGGAAAAAAGTAATCCAATTCTACATATACTCTTTCAGAAATTGGAAGAAGCAGGAATATTTTCTAACTCATTTTATAAGGCAAACAGTACTCTGATATCTAAACCAGATACAGATGTTGCAAGTAAAGGAAACTACTTACCATTGTCTCTGATATTCATAGTTGCAAAAATTCTATGCAAAATTTAGCAAATCAAATCCAATAAACTATTAAAAGGACAATATTATGTCAACTTATACTACCTTAGAAATATAGATTTGTTTAATATTAGAAAATCAGTCATGTAATTTACAATGCTAAGACATTAAAAAAGGAACATCTTAAGATCATCACAACAGAAGACAAAAAATTGACAAAATTCAACATCCATTCCTAATAAATACTTTTAATATACTAGAAAAAGAAGAGAACTTCTTTAACCTGATAATGAAATTCTATATAAACGGTATAACTGATACCTTATTTAATTATCAAAAAGTTTCTTAGATATTTTCTTTCGAAACATGTCATCTGTCAAAGATCAGAAATGGAACAAAAGATTTCCGCCTTCGTTTCTAATCAATGTTTTACTGGAGGTTCTATCCATTACAATTTGATAAGAAAGAGAAAGCAATTCATTCAGATTGGAAAGGAAGAATAGAACTGTTCTTAATAACATATTACATGACGATCTATGTATATAATGTGATGGAAACTACAAATAAGTAAATAGAAATAATAAATGAGTAAAACATGCTTGTAGTATACAAAGTCAATATACAAAAATAATGTTATATCTCTATAAACAGTCAATTAACAATTCAAAATTGAAATAAAAACATACAATACTATAAAAATGTGAAAAACTTAGAGGTTAATCAAACACAAGAGAAGAAGGTCCTGATTACAGAGTACAAAATGTAGGTATGAAACATTAAATAAGACATAAATAAAAGGAAATGTATATCTTGTTCATAAATTACAAGACACAATACCATTAACATGGAACATATTTCTAAACTGATCTATATTTTTCATGCAATCCCAGTCAGAATCTCAGCTTTCATTTATTTTTCATCAATTAACAAATTGATCTTAAAATTCATATGGAAGCTGTAATAGCCCAATCTATTTTGAAAATTAAGAACAAACTAGGAGGATTTACACTATCTGTTTTCAAGACTTATAAGCCACAATAATCAAGAACGCATAGTATTAGCATTATGATAAACAAGTAGCTCAATGGAACAGAACACAGAGTTCACACACAAAGGTGCTGAAATAACTGGCTATCCAGATGCAAAAATAGAAACTTTTTGATCCATACCTATCACCAATTTCAAAACTTAACTCTAACTACATCATAGACGTAAATTTAGAAGCAAAAACTATAGAACTTCTAAAAGAAAACAGAAAATATTTCTGACTTTGTGTTTTGTGACAAATATTTTAGATATGACACTAAATATATGACCCATAAAAGAAAAAAATGATAAACTGACCTTAATGAAATTTAAAAACTTCCATTGTTTAAAATACATTATAAGGCAAATAAAATTTGGAGTATATATTTGTAACTTATATCTGATTAAGGACTTTTATCCAGAATACATAAAGAACCCCAAGATAATAATAAGAATACAAACACTGCAATTTTAAAAAGATATTTAATGAGAAACTTCACCAAAGAAGAAATAGGGATTGTAAATAAGCACATGAAAAAATTCCCAATGCCATTAGTCTTTAAGGAAATACAAATTAAAACTTATGAGTACACCAAATACCTTTAGAATGCTTAAAATTCAAAAGACTGAACATACCAAGTGTTGATGAGCATGTGGGGGAATGAGAACTCTAGTAAACTGATTTGGGGAAGGTAAAATAGAGCAATCACTCTGGAATACTGGCAGTTTCTTACAAAGTTAAACTTACACCCATGATAGCTATTTACCCAAGAGAAAAGAGAACTTATGCCCATATAAACATATTTTATATCGATATTCAGAGATTTAATTGTAATAATCTAAACTTCAAGAAATCTAAATTTCCATCAACAACTATATGTGTAAACAACCTGTGGAATATCTATTCCATGGGATAGTATTTAGTAAAGAAAATGTATGAAATATTGATGAGCACAACAACATGGATGGATCTCAAAAATTTATGTTGAAAAACTAAAAAAAAAAAAAACTAAAAACAAATTTAAAAATTATGTTGAGGAAAAAAACAGAGAGTACATACAATATAATTCCATTAATATAAAAATACAATAAATGCAAACTAATCTATAGGGACAGAAAGATGAGACCAGAAGGAGATATTCCAAAGGCATTTGAGAAAATGTTTAGGGATGATGTATGTTTATTATTTTGCTAAGTTAACATTTCACAGATTATATACGTACATATAACATATATATTCATGCATACACACACATAGAAATACACACTTCTATAAAACAATGCAATACAATTATGTGCACTATATTGTTGATTGTACCTCAATAAAGATGTTAGCATTAATGACATAGAATTTGAATTTAATAGCCATTTTGTAAAAAGAGCTACAGAGAATAGGGAAGGCAATTTTCAAATGATAGATGATATTCTTGTACTGTATTTATGCATAAATGATCAGATTAAATATACCCTTGAATGTCAATCTGTGTAAAAAGGCTCATAAAGAAGTAGATTCTCATGGGACTTTCATAATTTTAGGAATAAAAAGATAATCCTAAGAAATTTAAGCAAGAAAAAATAATCTGTCATCAACAAAAATGAGAATTAGATTCACTACAGTTTTCTATAACACACGAAGTAATGCCTTCAAATTTCTGGAAAAACAAAAGAATTAGAACTTTGAATTCAACATCAACCAAAATAGAAACCAAATGTGAATTCAAATATGCAAAAGAGGAAGAAAAGACATATGACCCATATATAAAATAAAATATAAACTCAAACTTGAAGTACAATGAAATATATTGCCAAAATTTAGCTGTAATGAACAAGTCCTAGTGCAGAGTGGGACTGGAGGTTAGACATCTGTGGCAGGTATAGTACAATATGGAAGATGGCTAGAGTGAAGATATTTGTTCATTGTATGTGGAAAACAAAAGAAAGTATTATTAATATAAGGAAGAATAATTTAAAAGAAGTTAAGGCCTATTTTGGATCATGATTTTGAATAATAGATGGAAAGTTAAAAAATTTGTTTAACACTAACATTTAGATGTTTTCCATTGAACTATATGCAGGGTTGGAGTCACTGAATCCATGACAAAAAAAATGTAATTCTATACCTCTATTTGAGTGTGAATTAAATATTTACATAGCCATAATGATGTAACCATATTTTATATATGTATGCATACATTTATATTATACCCAAGCACTTAATAAACTTTTCTTGTGTTTTAGTTTGTTAAATGCTGCCCAGGCAATATACTGAAAACAAGTTGGCTTTAACAATGGGAATTTATTAATTTATAAGCATATAGTTCTGAAGCAATGAAATTGTTCAAATCAAGACATCATCAGAGATTATCTCTCACCAAGCTACAGCTGTGGGCAATCAGGCACATGGCAAAGAACAATGGCATGTCTGCCTTCTCATCCAGGTTCCATTCCTTTCATCTTCTGGCTGCCAACAGTTTTCTCTGGGTCTCATTACATCCACTTCTGTTTTCGTCTCTCAGCTTCCAGGTATTTTTCTCTTTGTCTCTGCAGCCTTCTTTCTGTGCCCGCAGCTTTTTGGTTTTTTTTTTTTTTTTTTCTTCTTCTATTTATAAAGGACTCTAGTAAGAGGATTAAAAACCAGCCTGGGCCATGCAATCTAATCAAAAGCCCTAATGACAGTAATTTAATCAAAAGATTCTGCCTACCACAGGTTTACATGCACATGAATGGATTAGCTTTAAGAACAGGATTTTCTCGGGTCCACAAAAGCTTCACACTGCCAAACCTTGCAATTTTGTTTTAAGAACATGTCTCTGTATATATGTTTAATAGACAAATATGTGTAAACACACAGTGTCTACTTACAATGCATAAGCCTTGTAAGTTCATATGTTCTAAAATGAATAGTCTGCTGTGCATATTAGAGTATACTGAAAGAAATATTCTAGTCAAGAGATTTTTGAGTTGAAATGTGAAAAAATATTTGCAGAAGACATAGATTTAGGAGATTTGTCATGCTCACTAGCCTAGTTTCAAAAAGAGTAACTCCTCCATTTTAAATTTGTAATTATTGTGGTGCTTATGCATTCATTAGGCTATTTGCTGAAATAGAAAATGAATTGTGAAAAAGCAAAACAATAAATATGTAAGTTTAGGAATAGAGAGAAAAGATAAAACTGTCTTTAGGTTGAAATTTTTAAAAAAGCTCCACAAATTTACTAAGTCTTCTAAGACATAAAAATTTATTAACACTGTGGCTTTTACCACAAATTGCTTTTAGCTGTTTATAGATATACACAAAACTGTTAATGGTATGCATAGTTTCTATAATAAATACAAGACACTTTTATATAAGTATTCATTTTTGACACTGTTATGAGAATTTGCTAAGTGACAGAGCTGTGCTTATACTTTCACCCCTATCACTCAATAAACCTTGGCAATAGCTCATTTTATTTACTCTAAATTCAAAATGACCCTAAAAAGATTTTTTAAAAGGCTCTCCTTTCCCATTTTTGCAGATATAAGACTTTTAAAAGAACATGAAAATATATTTGTTTTGCAAAGAACATCAGATTTCAATGCTGTATACTTTAATGTCCAAAACATAATATTTTCATAAGAAAGGCCCCACGGTCTATCTTCCACCACTGGATAGCCTGTTATACAGCCCCAGGTTTTGTACAATCCATTCAAAGTGCACAGTCAGTAGCTTTCATTTTCATCACAGCGTTTTGTTGTCATCACCTCAGTCAATTTTAGAACATTTTCACTACTCCAAAAGGAAAAAATGCCATAATCCCTAGTACCCCCCTATGTTTGAGAACATTCTCTCATGAATTGTAACAAGTATATAATACTAATACAGGATGTTAATAATCAGGTGGATTGGGGATAAAAAACACCAAATGTAAGATATGGGCTATAGTTAGTAGCAATATTTTGTTGATGCTATTTCAAAGTTTGTAACAAATGTTTCCCAACAATGCAAGGTGTTGGTAGTAGGGTGATGTATGGGAGTCCTGTATGATGTTATGCATTTTTGTTTTGTAAGTTCATAACTTTTACTATATACTTATTGTTTATGTATGTTCATGTATGAATGAGATACTTAAATAAAATTTTATTAAAAAAAAAAGTCCCCCACCCTATAATCTTTTAAGAATATATGTTTTTTTTTTTTTTTCTGGATGGACACAGCTAGTTAGCTGGAGTATATCTATATAAATTAAATCTGAATATAAGACAAAGCTTTGATTTCAAAATGTTCATCTTTAAGGGGCAAACCTCTAATTTCATAGTACGCAGTAAGTAATGTACTCAGTAATTTTTTCTTCCTCAAATCTCTCCCATTTGTGACCAAAAGATAAAATAAAATAAAATTTAACATTCTTTCATCCACTGAATTTCATTTAGGTTTAACAATTTTCTCCTCCCTGTCAGTCACTACCTCTCAAATGCATTTTAATGTTTTATCTCTGCAAAATGAGAAAGGGAGTGTGTCATTTTTAAAAATCTTTCTAAAGATAATAATGAATTTAAAGTAATATCGCTATAGATTGATGAAGCATAAGGAAGAAAGTATAGCTGTACTCCGTCAATTAGCAAATCCTTATATTATTGTTAAAATAATCTTTCATCAACTATAAACAAAAGTAACACACTAATACAAGGTGTTAATAAGGGTATATGGGAATACTTTATTTTGTGCATGATTTTTCTGTAAACCTACAATTTCTGTAATAAAAAGAAACGTATTAAAAAATAATCACTTCTGTTCACATTACCATTGTAAGGAACTTATCACATTGACACTTTTAACTGCAAAGGAAGTTGGTATACCTATAATACCTGTTGATCATATGTCCACCTAAAATCAGAGATAGTTTTACTAAATAGAAGAGAAAATTGCATGTTGGCAGAGGAATAAGTAGGCTCTGTCTCTGCCACCCAAATATCCATGGATACTTTTGTAGTTACCTGGGGCACAAACTTAATTGTCTCCATAATGAAGCAACTCAAGCCTGCTAGTTATCATATCCACACACAGGTCTAAGATTTATAAATGGTGTGCAGATCTCTTTATTGGGTAAGCTGTACGTATATGTGATTCTGATGATTGATTTATAATTTAAATATATATATATATATATACATATCTATATATCTATATATCTTAATACCTCACAGACAGTATACAATGATGATATATGACCAGGTTCAGTTCAGTAAAAATTTTCATTAATAAAAAAAGAAAGAATGAGAAATATCTAGCAGTCCCTGATCCACAGCATTTATAGATTTCACCATGGCAGGAATTTTGAAAAGTCCCTGCCTTGGCAGTATAGCTGGTTTCTTGTTGAGCTGTTGGCTTAGCTCTCTTAGTTGAGTTTATTTTCCATTGTGTTCTGTAGTCCCTGGCTTTGTCTGCTGAGAAAATCCTCCTGCCCAACACTTTCTGTGGGTACATCAGGAGTATGAGACTGCACAGCTTTCAATTCTGCTTCCATCTGGTACATCAGGTTTGGAATCCAGGATTAGACAATCCAGTCACTATGTTTTTTAGGCCAGCTTTCTGGGGTTTTTGGCAATAAAAGTCCCTAGACATTTATTTGGATTTTGACCTATTGTCTTATTATCTCACAGCTTTGGAGGCTCAAAATCCAAAAGCAAGGGTTTGGCAGGATGATGCTTTCTCTGGATTCCATACACTATTCTGTTGGTGGCTTGCAGGCAATCCATAATTCAACTTCTGTTTCCACCACATGGCTGTCTCTTTCTCTGTCTGACTCCTCATTGTGTCTAGATTTCCCTTTTTTATAAGGATACCAGTTATATTGGATTAAGGCTCACTGTGATTCAGTTCGGCCTCACCTTAACTAATAACATCTTTAGAGGTCCTATTTACGTGTAGATTAGCATCCACAAGACCAGTGTTAGGACTTGAATATATCTTTGAGGGAGTATGATTTAATTGATAATACCTATTTTCTTTCAGTCCATTCTATAGCAAGTGAACACAAAGGACTTGTCTAGACAAAGAAGTGCATCCTGCTTTGTCTATAATTCATGACTTTGTGCTCAGTCCTTTCCTCTCTGCTTCTCAAATCAATGGTGGCAAAGTTGAGTCCATCTAAAAGTACAGGGTTTGTTGGGAAGTTAACATCTTACACCTGATATTTGTCTGTTATGTGTCTGCCTCCTGGTGTCTGGCAGATTTATCCTGAGCCTCTTGAAAAATTCTTGCATCTTATCTCCTGCCAAGGCTGCTTCTTCACAGCCACCTGTTATAATTAGCCTCAGTTAATCTCACTCTTAGAGTAATTTGGAAAAAGCCAAAAGGAGCAGCGAGCATACAGATATATTTTGAAGTTTACAAACTAGTTTCAGTAATGCAAGCATCTTAGTAACCTGGACAGCCAGGAAAGTAATGCAGATTGCAGTGTTACCAAGTATGACGTGTATCTTAACAAATAGCTATGAGTCTTCACCTCCTGCTGCTGACTGCAGAGTCAATATCACATATTTTAACCCACTTCTGATATCTCCTACTGGTATAAGTCTGAATTCAGAACAATAAATAAAATCAATTGTAGGTATTTTAAATTGGAAGAGATTCACTTGTAAAATACTGTATATTTACAATATTTCTGAAAGGGGTAGAGGATGAGACTATAGGCAGGGACTCCAGGAATGAACTATATAAAACAAAATTAACCATCAAGGAAGGTAACACCTGTTAGGCCAACACAAGAACTATTGATTTGAAGAATTTTTAACTAGAGCTGCTGTGCTATACAAGGATCAAAATATAAAAAGAGGAAGTCAACACCACTACCACCATTGGTGATTGAGATGGAAGGTGGAAAACAGCCTTTGGAACAATGGTGCAAGGTAGGTGATGTTTCTAAAACCTTGACTAATAGCAGAAAATATACAAAAAGAAATATGAAAATAACCTCTTTGCTAATCTTGCTTTCTGTATCTTGTGTAAATGCATCAAGTTGGTAAAAATCCAATTTGCATGCAGAACTTTAGCCACAAAAGTGTTTGGGAAATGTAGTTTTTAACATTTCATGTCTCTATGGCAGAGGGAGGCACCCAATAAGATGTGCAGAATAGACTATATCAATTATCACATTGTATCTCTTTGGCTGCTCAAAATTCATACACATCTTCCTACTTAAACTTCAAAAGAGAAATAATGGCAATAAAAGCATACTTTTACTTAAAATGCATAATTAACATAATTATGAATGCATACTCAAACTTACCATTAGTGAGATCCAAGTTATATAAGAACTTGTATCCATCTTTAGGTGATTTTCAATATTCTTCTAGGTATCCTACATTATTTTCTTATAAGGTGCAGAATAAGTTATTATTAATCACTACCAAAATACCTTATATAGAATAAAAGGAGAAAATTAGAAGATAAAACTGGTATAGTTAATAATTTTATATATATGTATAATAATGACAATACATACAATTAATACAGTCATAGGCACCATATATACTTGTTTAATGTTATCCTCTACTATCTTAGGTCATTATATTAGGGTTCTCCAAAGAAAAAGAACTGACAGACTATATATAAAGAGCTTTATTATAGAAATTGGCTCAGGTGATCATGAGGATTCATAAGTCTGCATTCCAAAATGCAGGCCACAAGTTTGAATGGAGGTAAATTTGAATTACCCAGGAGTAATTTGGCTGCAAGAACAAAGAATTTCTTCTTTCTGACTTCTGAAATCCTCAACTCTAGCTTTAAGACCTCCAACTGATTGGATGAGGAACACCTCCCCCCACATTGCTGAGGGCAATCTCCTCTGTTGATTGTGGATGCAATCAGCCTTAGATTCAATCAGATGAATATAAATGCAAATTCATTTTTGAAATAGCCTCACAGTAACAACCAGACCAGAGCTTGCTTGACTAACCAACTGGACGCTGTAACCTAACCAATTACACACATGAAATTAACTATAAGTGTTATAATTAATAGTATATATTTCATAAATTAATTTATTTATTGTGACAATTTTCCATAGGATATTAGTAAAATATATTGAAGAAAAAAGTGCTTGATTATGGAGGGAGCAGTGATTTGTCTTCACAGGAAAATGCACTTATTCCACTTGTGAACTTGTTAAATTCATAATTATTTTATCTTACATAATTTTGCTTCAAACAAGGAACTTATTTGACAGCAATATAAATGAAACAGTATTCTCTCACTCATGGCATTTGTACAGTAAAAATCCATTCTCAATGAATTGAGGGTTTGTTGTATTGCAATAAAGAAATTTCCTAAAAACAGGGTTCTTTATTGTCAGGTGAACAATATCATAATATATAACAAAATGGCTTTTGTTTTAAGCTACAACATTTTGGAGTAGTTTTTTTACATAGGAATAGATAACCATGAAAGTATGTGGGCCCCAAGCTTAGCAACACTCTATATGATATCTGCCTTAATCTGGTTAGAGTAGATGGAGGGCAGGGGCACACTCCTTAATCTCCTTGCTTCCTTCTTTATTTCCTTTCTTCCTTTGCTCCTTCCTTCTTTTTTGCCTTCCTCCTTTCTTCCTTCCTTGTAATTCCTTCCTCCCTTCCTTCTTACCTTTGTCCTTGTCTCAACAATTTTTTTTTCTGTCTTTGTACCCAGAAAAAAGATCCATGAAGCAAAATTATCAGACTCACAAAACTTGTTTCCTTGTACTCACTATTAGCTTTATTTATTTATTTATTTTAATTTATTTATTTATTTATTTATTTTTATTATGGGTAAAAATCAAAATTCTCACAATACATACAAACATTTGTAAAATGATATATAAATATATATGCATATATGTGTATTTGCTTACAAAAATGTTATTTATATATATATTTTAAGAGGTGCTTAGCTTTATTTTAATGTTATCTTCAGCTTGGCTAGAGTATAAGTAACCTACACTTACCCTTCCTAAAGTCTATTTCAATATTTTCCACCCATTCACAATTGTCAGTGTTGATTCTGATGACTGGAGCAGGCTTAGTCCCTGGGATAAGCCAAATAATGGACCTAGGGTCAGCAACAAGAATGTATCCTTTGCCTCCTTGGTCATAGCTTCAATGAGTTGCCCTTCTGCCATAAGATTCCATACTTTACATTTCCTAGCACCTTAACACAAGCATTTAATCTTACTGGTCACTTTTTCAAAAGGAGAAATGAGTAACCCAGTACTGGAATAAGTCCTTAGGACAAAGTTGCAAGATTGGAGGATGTCCAAGACACTTAAGCATTTGTGTATGCTGCTTTAACCAGTATACTGGATCACCAAAATGCTGCCACCTTTGAGTAGAGATCAGAATGATGGAAAGATCTGTATTTGGTGCAAGCTACAGCTAAATGAATCACCTCTCTCTACAATTATGGCTAAGAAAAGAGCAGAATTGATGATAAAGAGTATTGCTAAAACGTGTGCGGATAGTTCATAGATTATTAAACATGGATCCAGCATCTTGGTATATATTTATATTTCATGCCATTGCTGGGAAAGGGAGGTGAGAAAGTTTTTGCTGCATGAGAAATAGATGGATTAGAGGATTTATTCTATAAATGTCAGTAAATGGGCTTATGAACAAAATGGTTATGTTTATAGTTCGAGGAAATTTTAGTGCTTAGAAATAAGATGCGTACAATCTCATTTGATAATGTCATTGCTGAGAAGTTTCTATTTCTGGTAGTATCTTCCACTGTACTAGCCCACCCAAAAATAAGACACTCATTGATACAAAATTTAAATTATCGAAGCAGACTTAAGGAATCATAGATATTACGTATCATCAAATTTACTAATTGTAGTGGTAGAAACAGCTTTCCAACTATTTCTTTTCAGCACTGGGATATAGTGTGGTTTCAGGGAAGCTGGCAGGCACTATGTGTGAGCTCAGAGGAAACTGTTTAAGTTTAGACCTTTTAAATTTTTGAACTACATTAGTCACATAGGCTAGAGAGTTTACATGAAGAGCATCTACTTCCCAGCAAGAATATTTAGATAAGCAATCTAGACAGATCAGGTATACCCTGCCAAAATCATTTTAGATCATACCTGTGTAAGTCAACCAAATGGGTGCTGATGCAAAAGTACCAGAGATCTGTTGGCTTTTATAAATGATATTTATTTGGGGTAAAGTTTACAGTTACAAGGACCCAAAGAGTCTAACATAAGGCTGCTTTCTCACCAAAGTCTGTTGCCACGTGGTGAAGCAAGTTGGCAGGCAATCTCCACCTGGCTTCTTGGGCCTTCTCTGCTGCTCAACTGCTCTCTTCTCTTTGGCTGCAAACTATCAGGCAAATGGCTTCTCTCTCTTCCTTGGGCTTTAGCTGTTTAAGACTTCTTCTTTGTCACATGGCAGGAACAAAATGACCAAGTACTCTCTTCTTCTATGTGTCTTCTTGAGTGAGTGTCTGTTTATATCAGCCATCAAGGGGGTGGGTTCTCAACCTGAATTATGCTTTATTGATGTGGTTGAATAAAAAGCCCTAAATTAATTAATCAAGTAAACTTAAATTTGAATTTAATACAATCAAAGGGTATTATACCCAGATGAACAGACCAGTTTCCAAACATAATCCTTCTCTTTTTGGGGATTCATAAATAATCTCAAACTGCCACAATACCCTTGGTTATATTCCTGTTAATGGAATAAATTAAGCATGTTCACATGAAGGTCAGGTGAAGTCCTTCCTCACATAGGTGTTCCCAAGGAAGGAAGGAATATTTTACATACGTGCTGTGGGGAGAAGAACAACTAGAACATGTACTAATTACACAGGACTTTTTCCTCCATGGCAGGGGTAGCAGGATTAGAAATATTCTTCATTGGTTATGGTATTCTACTCATCATGTTTCTGTTATTAGTTCCATTCCTGTGAGCTCTGCCTGTGTTAAACCTTGTTAAACTATACAATATTTCTTCTGAAGAAAGAACTAATTTTACAGTGAAAGAAGTAAAGAAAAGTGCTAGTGCCCATGTGATTTAACTGTCTTATTGTGCACTACATCAGCCAGAAAACATAATCTTATATTTTATTGAGATGCTGGAAGAATACAGCTTGCAAGACTAATGCTGTTCTTCAGGATATTGGGTGTTGTCAGTCCCATTAAATAAAAGAGACTATTGTTTTTCTGATTTTCAGATTTCCTGAATTAGAGACCCAAAGATTGGAAATGAGGAGGTCTTGTCTCACATACTATATTTACTCACTAGCATTTAATTAATTAATTAAGTTATGTATTCATTTATTTTTAACAGTCCAATACCTTTAATTTTTAAAATTTTTAATGATAATTATATTACATAAATGATACATAAAAAATGTAGGGGATTCCCATATGCCCCATTCACCACACCTCCCAAATTTTCCCACATTAATAACATCCTTCATTAGTGAAGTACGTTCATTGCAATTGATGAACACATTTTGGATCATTGCCACTAAGCGTGGATTAAAGTTTACATTGTAGTTTACACTCTCTCCCACCCAATTCTGTAGGTTATAGAAAGATATATAATGTCCTGCATTTGTCATTGCAATGTCATTCAGGACAATTCCTAAGTCCCGAAAATGCCCCCATATTACACCTGTTTTTCCCTCTCCCTGCCCTCAGGATCTCCAGTGGCCACTGCCTCCACATCAATGCTATTTCTTCCATTGCTAAAATCAAAATAAGTCTATAGTAGAATAGCAGTAAATCTATTTTAGTCCATAGTTCATTCCCCAATCCTGAGGATTCTGGGATAGTGATGTCTGCTCCACCTGTGATTGAGAGGGGGTAGTGATCCAATAGGGTCGATGGATGGGACTTTCTTACTTGCAGTTGTAGACTCTCTCGGTTCCTTGGTATGGTTCTTGTCCATCATGACCTCCTTGTTACTAGTGCTGGGTGAGACCAAAGTAATAGAGAGTAGGTGTTGCAACTCCATTGAGATTCAGAGCCCAGCTGGCACATGGGCAGCCCAAAGATTTAAGTCTTTTGGATGTACACCTACCAACTCTAATACCAATTATAGATTCAAATAGAAGGGCAGAAGACCCATGTGTAGGGAAACCAAAACTGAGTCCAACTCTGTCACACTGGGGAGAGTAAATTCCAAAGTAGGGCCCACTGGCAAGGCACCACACTCCTGAGCTATCTGCCCTGACTAGTGTCTGGATGTCTCAAGAACCCTCAGGAGCCCCACTATTTGGGATAATATAGACTCTGGCAGTCAATGAGATCCTGCTGAGATGTGCATAAGTGTAACCTCTAGAATGACCTCCTGACTCATTTTTAGTCTCTTAGCCATATAAACTCATTTGTCTTTACCTTATTCTCTTTTGGTCAAGGTCTTTTTCCAGTTGCATTGCTGGTTGGTGCTTGGAAGTAATTCCTCATTGCCAGGGAGACTCATTCCCAGGAGCCATGGCCCACAGTGGCAGGAAGGTAATGTATTTATATGCTGAGTTAGACTTAGAGAGAGGCCACATTTGCAACAAGGAGGCTCCAAGAAGGCAATTCTTAGGTACCCTATAATACTAGACTAAGTTTCAATTTCAAGAGTAAAGTTTCATACACACAGTCATCAATATCAAGGGTCCGTCAATAGACCATCCTCCTTCACTAGTCATTGCCCCTGTACTTGGGGGATTCTTGCTGATCTATTAGAGAATGTGGCAGAACTCCCCAGGTTGGGGATTTGATATTCTTTCAGTTATTGTGTGAATCTCCACCCAACGTGGCAGTGCCCCATGAATATTTGAACACATTTATTTGCCTATATGTATGCCCAGGTGAGCTTCCTCTTATGTATCCCCCATCACTGATACCACTCACCAATGAGTCTCCCCTACCACAGTTGTAACACTTCTGTGATCCAAAACTTCTTCAAAAACAAAGCCAATAAAATAGTCTAAAACAATTAATTAAAAAATGAAATAATGATGATAGTTTTTAAAATAAGAAATAAAATACCAAAGAATTTTAAAAATAAAAATAAAAAAATAAAAATTTGTGATAATAAAAAAATAATGAAAAAATATTAAAAAGTTTTTTTTGACATTTTGCCTTTCATCACTGTTAGATGTGTACAGTGACATATTCTGTTTAATTCCCCCAATGTCTTACTTTTTTCATTTTGTCCTCAAAGGAGTTTTAGATTACAGAAAAGTCACATACCGAAATCAGGGTACTCCCGTATACACAACATCCTCCCCCTTTTCCCTTTCCCCTATTAATAACATTTTATGTGTAGATGGTACTTTTGTTACAAGTGATGTACAAATATTGAGACATAGCTACCACCATGGTCAGTGGTTTACATTGTGGTTAACATTTTGGGCCATATACTTATATAAACTTTGATGCAATTCAACTGGCCTATATCCATCATAGCAAGATCATCTAAAACACTTCCATTGGCCCCAGAATGCCACCTGTTCCATCTAGTCTATTCCTCCCTACACCTCCCCCCAGTTCCATGGACAGCCCAAGCCACCTTCCCCACCCCACCCCCTGACAAACCAGTACCATACAACCAAACATTATCATTATACCACTGTCATGCCCCTCCACTGTACGACTCCCACATTATCATAGATCTTGCCCACATGGGCTTTGACTCAAAACCTTCTTCTCCCTTTCTATTTCCTATAAACCTATCTTCCAGACTCTAGTTCTGTGAGTCTGCACAACTTGTTTAATTCATATCAGTAGGGTCATGTAATATTTGCCCTTCAGTGCCTGGCTTGCTTCACTCAACATAAGGGCCTCATGATTCATCCATGTTATCCCATGTGTTAATACTGTATTCCTTCCTAGAGCTGAGTAATATTCCATTGCATGTATTTACTACAATTTTTTTATCCATTCATCTTTTGAAGGGCATTTTGGTTGATTCCAACTTTTGGTAATAGTGAATAATGCCACTAGGAACACTGGTGTGCATATATCTGTTCGTGTCTTTGCTTTCAATTCTTCTGGGTATGTACCCAGCAGTGAAATTGCTTGATCATATGGTAATTCTATAGTATTCTGAGGAACTACAAAACTGTCCTCCAGAGTGGCTTCACCATTCTACATTCCCACCAGAAGTGCATGAGGGTTCCCATTCCTCCACATCCTCTCCAACACTTGTAGTTCTCTGATTTTTAAATAACCACCAGTCTAATGGGTGTAAGATGATATCTCATTGGAGTTTTGAGTTGCATTTTCTTAATAGCTAGTGATGTTGAGCATCTTTTCATGTGCTTTTTAGCCATTTGTATTTCTTCTTTGGAGAAGTATTTATTCAAATCACTTGCCCATTTGTTAAATGGGTTGTTCATCTTTTTATTTTTGTCGTGTAGGATTGCTTTATATATGCTGGATATTAGGTCCCTATCAGATATATGGTTGCTTAATATTTCCTCCCATTGAGTAGGCTGCCATTTCACTTTCTTGACAAACTTCTCTGAGGTGCAAAAGTTTTTCATTTTGAGGAGGTCCCATTTATCTATTTTTTCTTTCATTGCTGGTGTTTTGAGTGTAAAGTTCATGAAAACATTTCCTAATACAGGATCCTATTGATATTTCCTAATTATCTCCCAAGCTCTTTATGGTCTTGGTCTTATATTTAGATCTTTGACCCATTTTGAGATAATTTTTATATGAGGTGTGAGATGGTGTTCCGCTCTCATTCATTTGGATATGGATATGCAGTTCTCCAAGCACTGTTTGTTGAAGACGCCATTCTCTCCTATTTGAATGGGCTTGGTGGCTTGGTGGAATATCAGTTCACTATATATATGAGGATCTATATCAGAGCTCTCAATTTGGTTTCATAGGTCAGTACATCTGTCTTTGTGCAATACCATGCAGTTTTGACCACTGTAGCTTTGTAGTATGTTTTAAAGTCAGGTAGTGTGAGTCCTCCAATTTCATTTTTCTTTTTCAATATGTTTTTGGCTATTCAGGAACCTCTTGCTATTCCAAATAAATTTCATAGTGTTTCCAATTCAGTAAAGAATGCTGTGGTGGTTTTTATTGGCATTTCATTAAATCTGTAGATCAGTTTGGGTAGGATAGACATCTTAATGATGTTTAGTCTTCCTATCCATGAACAGGGAATGTTCTTCCATTTATTTAAATCTTCTTTGATTTCCTTTAACAGTGTTGTGTAGTTTTCTGTCTATAAATCATTTACATCTCTAGTTAAATTTATTCCTAGGTATTTGATTCTTTTAGTTACTATTGTAAATGATATTTTTATCTTGATTTATTCCTCAGATTGCACATTATTGGTGTACAGAAATGTTATTGATTTTTGCACATTGATCTTACAACCTGTGACTTTACTAAACTCATTTATAAGCTTTAGAAGTTTTATTGTAGATATTTCAGGGTTTTCTATGTATTATAAGCTCTAGAAGTTTTATTGTAGATATTTCAGGGTTTTCTATGTATAAGATCATGTTGTATGAAAAGAGTGAAATTTTGACTTCTTCCTTTCCAATTTGGTTGCCTTTTATATCTTTTTCTTTCTTAAGTGCTCAAGCAAGTACTTCTAACACAATGTTAAGTGGTGAAAGTGGGCATTCTTGTCTTGTCCCGGTCTTGGAGGAAAAGCTTTTAAAATTTCACCATTGAAAATTATGTTAGTTGTGTTTTTTTCATATATATCCTATATTATGTTGAGGAGTTTCCTTCTATTCCTATCTTTTGTAGTGTTTTGTTTTTGTTTTATTTTTTCAGGAATGGGTACTGTATTTTGCCGAATGCTTTTTCTGCAATTATAGAGATGATCACATGGATTTTTTCTTTTGACCTGTTTATGTGATGTATTACATTGTTTTATTTTCTTATGTTGAAACATCCTTGCATACCATGGATGAAACCCACTTGGTCATGGTGTATAGTTTGTTTGATGTGTTGTTGAAAATGATTAGCAAGTATTTTCTTGAGGATTTTAGCATGTCGGTCCATTAGAGAGATCAGTCTTTAGTTTTCTTTTTTTGTGGCATAGTTGGTTTTGGTATTAGGGTGATGTTGGTATAAGAGAATAAGTTAGGCAATGTTTGCTTCACTTCTACTTTTTGGAAGAGTTTAATTAGGATTGGTGTTAGTTCTTTCCAGAAGTGTTGGTAGAATTCACCTGTGAAGTCATCTGGTCCCGGGCTCTTCTTAGTTGGGAGGTTTTTAATGACTATTTCTTTCATGTTACTTGTGATTGGTCTGTTGAGTTCATCAATTTCTTCTTTTGACAATGTAGGTTGCTTGTGTGTTTCTAGGAATTTGTCTATTGTCTCTAAATTATCCATGTTGTTGGCATATAATTTTTCAAAGTATCCTCTTATTATACTCTTTATTTCTGTGGGGTCAGTGGTGATATGCCCTTCCTCATTTCTTACTTTATGTATTTGCATTTTTTTGGTTAGTCTAGCTAAGGGTTTGCCAATTTTATTAATCTTCTTGAAGAACCAGCTTTCTGTTTTGTTTACTTTTTGGTGCTTTTTTTTTTTTTTTTTTTTTTTTTTCTATTTCATTTAGTTCTGCTCTAATCTTTCTTATTTCTTACTTACTACTTCCTTTGGGGTTAGTTTGTTGTTCTTTTTCTAATCCTCCAGGTGTGTATTTAGGTCTTCGATTTTAGCTTTACATTCTTTTTTAATACAGGCATTTATGGCTATGAATTTCCCTTTCAGTAAATCTTTTGCTGCATCCCATGGGTTTTGATATGTCGTGATGTCATTTTCATTCATTTCAAGGTAGTTATTGATTTCTTTTGAGATTTTCTCCTTGACCCACTGTTTGTCTAAGAGTGTGTTGTTTAACTTCCATATCTTTGTGCCTAATCTGGTTCTCTGCCCCTTGCTCGTTTCCAGCTTCATTCCATTGTGGTCAGAGAAGTTACTTTGTATAAATTTCATCTTTCTGAATTCATTGAGAGTTCTTCTGTGGCCTAGCATGTGGTCTATTCTGGAGAAGGATCCATGCACACTTGAAAAGACTGCATATCCCGCTGTATTTGGGTGTAATGTTCTGTATATGTCTATTAGGTATAAATCCTCTAATGTATTAAGCAAAGTCTTTGTTTCTTTATTGATTCTCTGTTGAGATGTTCTGTCTAATGGTGATAATGATGTATTAAAGTCCCCCAGTATTAAAGCATCTATTTCTCCACTTAGTTTTTCCAGTGTTTGCCTCCTATATTTTGAGGTGCCCTGGTTAGGTTCATACATGTTTATAATTGTTCTTTCTTCTTGATAGATTACCCCTTTTAATGTCCTTCTTTGTTTCTTACAATAGTTTTGTATTTAAAGTCTATTTTGTCAGATATTAGTATAGCCATGCCCACCCTTTTTTGGTTATATTTGCTTTTAACATTGTGTTCCAACTATTCACTTCAGCCTCCTTGCATCCCTGGGTTTAAGGTGGGTTTCTTGTAGACAGCATATAGATGGGTCATATTTCCTTATCCATTCTGCCAATCTTTGTCTCTTGACTGGTGAGTTTAATCTATTAACATTCAATTTCATTACTGTCAAGGAATTACTTACATTAGCAATATTTTTTTTAGGTTTATGTACACCATATTTTGTTTTTATATCTCTTTTCATCTTTTTAGTTGTTCTTACACTCTCCTCCAACTTTCTTTCCTGTTTTTTCCTTTGACCTCAAGAATTCCCTTTAGTATTTCTTGAAGTGCAGGTTTCTTAAGGACATACTCTCTTAATTTCTGTTTATCTGTGTATATTTTGAACTCTCCCTCATTTTTTATTGCCAGCTTTGCTGGATAGAGAATTCTTGGCTGGAATTTTTTCTTTTAGCACTTTAACTATATAATACCACCGTCTTCTTGCCTCTATGGTTTTAGATGAGAAATCAGCATTTAATCTTATTAAGCTTTCCTTGTATGTGATGGTTCTCTTTTCTCTTGTTGCTTTCAGTATTCTCTTTTTGTCTTGAGCATTGGA
Source organism: Tolypeutes matacus (assembly GCA_026826555.1). Lineage (NCBI taxonomy): Eukaryota > Metazoa > Chordata > Mammalia > Cingulata > Chlamyphoridae > Tolypeutes > Tolypeutes matacus. Next base: position 41,733,492 of record JAKSZT010054334.1, on the reverse strand, counting down.
TAATTGACAAGTATATGTCTTGGAGGAGTTCTGTTAGGATTTATACTGTTTGGGGTGCACTGCCCTGCCTTGACATGTACGTTCATCTCCCTCCATAGGTTAGGAAGTTTTCAGCCATTATTTCCTCCAACATTCCTTCTGTCCCCTTTCCCCTCTCTTCTCCCTCTGGGATGCCTATAATTTGTATTTTTGTGAATTTCATGTTGTCATTCAAATCCCTATTTCCCTGCTGAATTTTTTGTATATTTTATCTATCTGTTTGATTTCAGATGTACTGTCTCCAACATTACTGTCTCTTTCCTCTACCTGTTCAAATCTGCTGTTATGTGCTTCCAGTGTGTTTTTGATTTCTTGCATTGTGCCATTCATTATCATCATATCCATTATCTTTTTATGTATGTTTAATATTTCTTCAGTATGTTCTCCCAGTGTCTTCTTAATATCCTTAATTCTTCCTTCACTTCATTAAGTTGATTCATGATATTTGTTTGGACATCTGTGATTAGTTGTTCCATGTTCTGCATCTCCTCTTGGTTTTTTTGTTTTTGTTCATTGGACTGGACCATGTTTTCCTGTTTCTTAGTATGGCTTGTAATTTTTTGTTGGTGTCTAGGCATCTGTTTATTTTGATGGGTTTATTCAATTCAGTTGATTAGCTTCTCTCTCTATTCTCTTGTTTTATTTTGTTGTTGTTGTTTTGTGTGTGTAAGGTTTCACTTTGACACTTCATTCCTCTTATTCTATTTCCTTTTTTTCCTATGTTCTTTTGAAAGAAAAAAAAATTAGGACTGAAGACAAAGAAAGAGATAGGAAGAGAAAAAGAATAATAGTAATAATTTTATTAAAAGGTAGGAGAAAATCTGTACAAGACATGGGAAATTGAAATATTAACACAAGTAAGAAGCACAGAGGAATAAGATCAGAAAAATGGAATAGAAACAAAGAAACAAGAAAAAGAATAGAGAAAACTATATAGAATGAATTAAAAGGCTGGAATCATGAGAAGAGGGGAAAGAAAAGAGAAAAGACAGAAAGAGAAGAAGTAAGAATAGAAAGTAAACAGAGAAAAAAGGAAAAATGGAGAAATAAAAACAAGAAAAATTGGAGACCAAATTAAAGAGGTGGAGTGAAAGAATAACAAAAAACAGAAAGCATAAAGATGAAGGAGAGAAAGAATTAGTGTAGGTAGAGTAAATCAGTGAACAAAAGGAAAAAAAAAGGAAGAAAAACAAGCAGAGAAACAAAGGGAAGGAAAACACAACAAATAAGAAACAAGACAGCAGGGACTCTTTCAAAAAAAGGAGACGAAATTTAAAAATTTAAAAAAATCAACAAAAATAAACATGGCAAAACAGACTTCTCTCTTATACCCCTAAGGATTTTCTCAGGCTGCTGGTGTTCATCAATCACTCATCTTGCAGGTTGCCTTCTGCAGTGAGTAAAATAAGGGAAATTAAAAAAAAAAAAAAAAGAAAGAAAGCTATTTTTTTTTCAATAAATAAGAGATCCCAGAAAAGCTTATGCAAAGAGAATATGTGTATGTTCTCTTTCATTTAGTTTCACCTGAGTGCTTGATAACCTGGTGGATCACTTCTTAAGGAAGAGTCGGGAATCAAATTAGGGATCTTGGGTATGCTAGGCAAGAATTCTTCCATTGAACTATTCTGCCTCCTTAGGATAATTTGCCCCTTTTCCCTCAGGAGGTTAGATTCCCTGCTGTCTGCTGGAGTCCTGCTAATCAGATTCCTGTCTCTGCCTCCTCTCTGACAAAATTCCTCTCTTTATCTAGGTGGCTGGCCATGACAGCTTGCCTGAGGAGACCACCCTCCCCTCTTCCTGTAGCGTTTAGGTCTCTTCCATTATTCAAGGGGGCCTCGCTGGTAAACTCACCACAGAGAAATCATTCTCCACCCTCCCAGAACCCTTTTCCTCATCGAGTATCTACCATCACACTCCTGTGTGGAGCAGGGTGTCAGAGGCTCCACCTAGGCTCTTTGTCCTGAGGGCAGGGTCTGTATCAGCTTCCAGCCAGGAGCAAGCCACCCATGATTTTCTCCTGGCTTTCCTATCTGTTCAGTACTGTACTAGATGACTCAGAGAACCTTCCCACTATATATTTCCAAAGGAGCTAGCAGGGAGAAAGACGTCGGCTCTCCTCTCAGTTGGATACAATTCGCCAGGAGATTTATCCTTGTTTAATATTTCAGGAGTGGGGGAAGGGAGCCTTTCCCGGTGGCCAGGAGGTTTAATAACTCACGATTACTTGTTTTGGCTTCTTCATCTCTCTGACCCTCACTCTTATGGGAGTTGTGAAGCAGAGCCCTGGTTTGCTGTACCCCAAAGTAGGTCCCCAAGGCAACCTCTGGTTCTTTCTCCATTGTTTTAGCGAGAGCTGAGCCTTATCTGCCTAACCTGTTGCCCATGTTCCCACAATCCTCACTAGCATTTTAAAAAACAAACAAACAAAAAAACAACAAAAAAAAAGCCATTTGTGATTCTGGCATCTGCTGATATCATGGTGTTATAGCCCTAAACAGGAATATCTTTATTATGGATCACAATAATCATCCCAATTGTTGGATGCTGAGACTGCCACCAGGATAGTTTGGGATCCTCACATATGAATGAATTGGCAAAATGTGGAGTTGTATCACTCTCTGAGGTGACAAATCCTAATAATCAGAGAATCAATGATTTCTGCCATCCAGTGGGATTGTGGAAACATAAAATTGGAAGACAATAATTTCTGAGATTCTGACTTTCTGCATCATATCTCTGATAAAAAGAATAGAATAGGGGATTGGATGTAGCTCAAGTGGTTGAGCACTTGATCCCACTTGGACCCTCAGTACCTCCTCAAAACAAACAAATGAAAAAAATAAACTCTCATTGGGGAACAGATGTTGCTCAGTGGTTGAGCACCTGCTTCCCATCTACTACGTCCTGGGTTCAAGCCATGATATCTTCTGAAAAACAAATAAAATAGTTTTTTGAGTTTGAGGCAATTCTCCAGTCTGATGCTATGTTATGTCACATACTATATGATAATGATAATGATTTTCCCTCTCATGAACCACTAATAGTTAAGGTGTATGCATTGGAAATTAGCATCATCCAATTTAATGGTTGTTCCTAGTATATTGTGGATGATTGAGTTAAGAAAGAAAGCGAGTGAAATAGAAAAATAGAGGGAGAGAGATGAAAAGGAAGATGGAATTGACATTTCACAACTGTCAGTGGCAAGGGCAGCACTCAGAAATGGTAATGAAGGTCTTTTTCCAGTTGCATTGCTAATTGGTGCTTGTAGTAATCCAAAAGAGGGAAAAAGTAAAGACAAATGAGTTTATATGGCTAAGAGACTTCAAAGAGAGGCAGGAGGTCGTTCCAGAGGTTACACTTATGCATATTTCAGTAGGATCTTATTGACAGTCAAAGTAGATACTCCCCCAAATAGTGGGGCTCCTGAGTGCTACGGAAACATTCAGACACTATAGCAGAGCAGACAGCTCAGGAGTTTGGTGCCTTGCCAGTGGGCCTTACTTTGGAATTTATGCTCCCCAGTGTGACAGAGTTGGACTCAGTTGTGGTTTCCCTACACGTGGCCTACTCTCCAGTTCATTGGACTCACCCAGAACAGCTAACAAGGAAGTGAATATGGACAATCACCATACCAAGGAACCAAGAAAGTCTACAACTGCAAGCAAGAGAGCCCCATCCATCAACTGTATGAGATCGAAGCTCCCTCTCAATTAGAGGTGGAGTGGGCATCACCATCCCAGAATCCTCAGGATTGGGGAATGAACTATGGACTAGAGTGGACTTACTAATATTCTATTATAGACTTATTGTGATTCTAGCTATTGAAGAAATTATATCATTGATGTGGAGACAATGGCCACTGGAGGTGCTGAAGGCAGGAAAAGGGTAAAAGAGGTATAATATGGGGGGCATTTTTGGAACTTGGGAATTGTCCTGAATGACACTGCAACAACAGATACAAGCCATTATATATCCTGCTATAACCTACAGAATTGAGTGGGAAAGCATGTAAGGGCTTGTTTGGATTTTGTTTCAAATGTTTTGTTTAGAATAACTTTAGAAGTGGTCTTGTGTAATTTATACTGCATCATATCACAGATAATAATTGATTGTGCCACTCAATGATATTAGGCCTGATTAGTAGGTTGATAAAGTTTTCTACAAACATTTATATAATTGCACATTAGTAAGTTTTGCTTGAATTAGTTATTAATTAGGATCCCAAAGTTATGATTTTTAAATTCTTACCACAATTATTATTTTCACTAATGGAGAGAAGAAGGTCACGTATCAGATAAGTCCATTTTGTTATCCTGAACTACAATTATATAAAGAAAAGGAAGATAATATTTTAAATATTTCCCATTGACAATTTTAAGATTACGGTATCAGTAAACTACTTATTAACAACAGTGACATTTATATATAAATAATTTGTTTGAATCAACTTTAATCATTCTTTTCAGTGCTCAATTTACCAAGTATTTTGCTGGAAGGGATAATTTCAATCTATCTTTGATAGGTTATTTGCTTTGTGACACAAGGTAGTTCAGACCTATTTCATACATTTCTTGACCAAAACCCCAGATCTTTAAGGAGCCGTAAAGAAGACTTTGTGAGAAAATTGTATTGGAGACTATCTCTAAGAATGAGGTATGCTTGTTTGACTGAGCTTTTATTGATTCTTGGTCTTTACACTGAGTTAAACATTTGTTTTTGATAAGAAAAGAGACCTTACTGTTATTTTACATATAAAATGTAAGTAGTTTATTAAATAATTTTATTTTATACTTTATTTTCTTTTTTGTTACACTGAAAGTCTTGTTTCTGAGCAGCACTAATAAAATTATTTTTTATCCATATGTATTTATAAATATATATGTATTTGTACATGTTTGTTATCCATATCCATAAAAACATATTTTTTAAAAAGAGTTGTTACTAACAATGAGAATATCAATTGAGGTTATCAGATTTCTTGCAGTTCTATTTTTCTTAGAGTACATGGCTATCTGGATATTACTTGGCATAATTCTCTGGATGTTTGTTCCACACATTCATTTCAAGATTTAAGAGCTTGTCTTTTATTATTATTATTACTGAATTACTTTTTGGAATAGGTAAGTTGCTTACAGAACCCAAATTCAAAACTTTTATATAAAATTACATTCCTAAAAACATTTTCCCATATCTGTTCTCTCCACTTTGTTCCTCCTACAATATTAAACTAAACATATTTTTAAAAATTATCCTTCCATTGATTTTCTTCAAGTATATCCTAAAACATACTTTCTGCAATATATCCTAAAACACATTCTGTAGAATATATGAAAATTCTTCTCATTCCATTTTATTAATGCAGTGCATTCTACAATATGGATGCACTATAGTTTATTTTATGAGTCCTTATTGTTGCACATTTTAGATTTTTCCAATCTATTGCTATTAGAAACAAAGCAAAAAAAAAATAATAATAATAACAATAACACAATAAATAATTTAAAAAATAACAATAGCAACAAGCTAAATCATTTTGTATATTTTCCAGGCAATTTTCAGGTATATTTATAGACTTGGGATTACTTGGTAAAACTATAAAATGATATGCTGTTTTGCATATGAACTATAAACTTTATATGTTATATTATCAAAAAATTTTGCTTCCCTTAAGTTTGTTTTTTCTTGTACTCATAGGCCTATTCTACAATGGTTTAGTTTTAAAGATGTTAAAATATGTTTTAATTTCTGATAAGACTAGCTCCACTTCTACTCCAAATTATTTTTCCTTTTCAGGATTTTCTTAAATATTTTTGCCTGATGAGTTGTCCATATGTGTTTTTAAATAATCTTGTCTAGATCCATAAAATACCTGTCAGTATTTTTATTCAAATAAGAAATTTATTAAGAATGTTCAGGAGAATTAAAATATTTACTGTTGTGAGTCTTCAGGAAATAACTTTTGTCCAAGTCTACTTTTGTGTATAACTACAGAACATAAAAATTTTACTAATATAGGTTAGTACATTTTTTGCTAAGTTATGCTTATATTTTATCTTTAGTTGGTGATTTTAAGTGGCATATTCTTAACTGAGAGTTATTGATTTCTGTACATTGAGTTTATATCCTACTACTTAACTAAATTTTATTATTGTTTGAAGTCATTTCTCCATGTATTGTCTTGGGTTCCCTGACAATTCAATTTGTGCATTGTCAGATAGCTTTATAACTGTTCCATTCCATTGTTATCTCGAGTTGTTTTTGTCTAGTTACATTGGCTAAAACTCCCAATACCACTTCAAACAGTAGTTGCAATAGCGTGTACTTCAACACCTGCTGAAGGCTTATAGGTTAATGTCCAGAAGTTTTAGCAGCATGTAAACTCTTCCATTTTCCCTTTTCTTTCTTTTTTTTCATACTATTTAATTCTCTCTATTTGGAATGTCTATAGTGGTCTCTGTTTTCCAGACAGAACCATAAATAAGCAACAAAAAATAATAGAAGTTAATTATATTGTTTATGATTATGGTAATACCTACCAGATATTTAAATTAAAATTATATAAATAAATAAATTTAAATTATAAACGGTCAAAAGTGATTCTCTGAGAAGAAGCACTTTGGTATTCATTTCATACTTTTAGGATATTTTAATTATTTTATTTTCATTGTATCCAAGTATTGTATTTATAACTTTTTATGAATATTGATAAAGAAAGAATAAAATGGAGGGAGGGGAGAAAAAGGGAAACTGAGAAAAATGGAGGGAGGAAACCGACAAATGAGAGAAAATGGAAAGGAGGAAGTGAAAACACGGATAGAAACTATTGGAGTTGGTAATTAAGAGGTCATTAGTCTCTTCCAATAGATAAATTTCAAGCTCAGATTAGTGGACCATTCCAATACAGCAAGATGTCCAGAAGCAAGAGACTGATAAACATATATGTAGTAAGCTAAAACCACACATTTATTTCCTTTTTGTTAGAAAGAAATGATACAATATATAAAGGCTAATATGATCAAAGTGAAGTTTTAGTAATTATTTTGTTTAGAATAGATCATTGTGTTTAAAATAGTGTCTCAGGCTGGAGGTCAGGAAAGTGATTGATGGCAGGTGAGAGAGAGTAGACATTTGATAATGCATTTTCCTGGAGGGTATGGAGAGGGAGGTTTTGAAACACCAGTATTTTAAAAAATGATGCTATTAAACTCTTTTCCCCCCTGGGAAAAGCTTAGGTGTCTTCTATAAAGGACACCTTTTTCTCTGGGCAAAATAACTGAAGCAAAGCTGAGCGATAGAATTGCTAAGCCAGGCATCTGACGAGATGGGGAATGATCCCTGCACATTTTTACACATATAACCTTGGAAAAGTCCTTTAGTGCTCTCTATGTTACTTACCTCATCAGTAATATATATATAATAAAAATTTGGGAAAGTTCGGAGAGATAATGTCTCCAACACGGATTTACAATTAAATTAATTACTTTTTTGCATATTCAACCAGTGGCAAGAATGATAAAGTGAACATCTGAGGCAGGTGCTGTGTCAGAGGACCTTTCCAGGAGGAAAATATATTCGCAGCCCTGAACTTATGAATTCCAATATAAAACACTGGTTATGACTTTGAAAGAAATTCTAAATTTGTTGTTTAGGCATTGTTAGCAAAGTTTAACTTCCTACATGGAAATAGTGCATCGGGACTAATTTATATTTATTAATACTTATCTCAAGTTCTATCTTGTAAACTAAGCTAGATAATGATACCTTTTCTAGTTTCTCTACTTATCACCTAAAATCTCTCTCAACTTGGAAATACATAGTTAGTAGGGATTTTTTAAGTGTAGTATTTTAAAGCAGAGACTTTATTATATATAAACACAGGTTAACTTCAGTTTAACACTCAAAAATCCCCATCCATGCATAAAATTCTCCCCTCTGTTTTGTAACCTGTTTTCTTTGAAATGGCTTTCAATTATAGCTGTACATATATAAGGGAATTTTATCTTATTTTAATCAGAAAAGTCTCTATCCTCTGACGTCAATTTTCATATCTAATTTTGTGCACCTCCATTTTTCTCAGCTTCCCATTTCCTCAATACCTCACCATCACACATTCCCATGGCAAAGTGAAGGAACATCACTGTTCTAACATAACATTTGTAGATAGAAATGAGAATCAGAAAAGGAATAATGTTGGCAAAGATAGCTTTGAGAGGTAGTGTCATAAAATATGGTAAACCCAGGTAAAATCAATGTAAAAAGATAACACTTTTTCTCTTCATATTCTTCAGTAACAAGGAGATCTTTGCCATGTTATTTAACCAATCTGTGCTCATTTATGTATCTTTCTGAACAATGGAGAAACAATTGAGTTTGATTTTAGGAGTAAATGAGGCAAATATGTCTAGACAAAATTTGTTAGAATAATGCTTCTATAATTTGATAAGCTACCTTTTGTCTGTTATTTTATTTTCTGAAGTTGAAATAAAGTTAATTAAAAAAAAATAATACTGCATTCAGAAAACAATTTCATTTCCTTCCTGGACCCAAGGGAAGACTAAATTTCCCAGAGAGTTGTGTCCAAGTGGAATCAAGTGATCACTTCTGGCCAACGGAAAGTGAGTAAAATTGTTGTAAAACATGTCCAGGTATGGTTCACAAAACATTTTCTACCTGTAAATCTCTGTTTTCTTCCCCTTGCACAGCAGCCTTGAAGGTCCTCTGTTGATTATAGTGGCATCTCAAGATGGAAAGAGACACGGTCTATAAGAATTGCTTAGCGAATAGTATATTTTAACTATAGCCCCCTCTACCAACTATACTGTCCTTTGGTGCTAATAAGCATAAAATTTTTATTATGTTCAGCTATAAAGATTTTATGTGTTCCCTATTATCATAGGTTGTCCTAAATACAAATTACTTTTTGATAGACATTGTTTTGTAGAGAGTACAGCTTAGATGGACTTTCAACTTTGAACCCTCCATATAAACCTAACTTTTTCAATAATTTGTCTTTTCTCAGTTCTAGAAAGGTAATCACTCAATTTTCTTAAAGATGACGTTTTATAAAGGATACAGGTAGAAATTTGATCAATTATTAAATACTTAGGAACAAATATATTGTGTAACAAATGATAATCTGAAAATTGTAAAAAATAGTAATATGTTGCAATGGGTTCCAATAGCTATTTAACATATGAACAGTTTCTATGAAACTATAATGGGATTTGAAAAACATATTTTTAATGAAAATATTTTCTTCACTCTTTGACATGTATAGGAAAAATTAACAAATTAACATTGATTGAAATGCGTTGTATTCCAATATAATTATGTTTTTGAAGTTTAAGAAAGTTCATATTTCTCTACGTAGGAAATAGGACTTTCCTGAGTCATTTTTTTTTATTCTCAGTGTCAATATTCCAGGGAAATGTTAGATAGTAACACAGGATTTGCAGGTCAATCCTAAGGTTGACAAGAGAGAAAATTTCTGTTTTTTTTTCTCCCTCTTTCAGCCATGTTTCCTTGGTATGAAATTTTAGAAATTGAAAGGTGTGAAAATGTCCTCTGTATTACAGTTGCCAAGTAAGAATGAGGCAAAAATGTGTCTACCATGTGGGGCAAATCGACTCCATTCCTGGGTTTGCATATATAATTTCTTTTAGGCTGTATGCCCTAAATACATGTTTGTCCCTAGTCTGTTTTCTCTTTCTTGATTGTAACTGAGGAGCTCCTCTGGAATGAGGAATGGGTATTTACATTTTAAAGGAATCAACAAACCAAAGTAAATTACTTGATGGATGGATGCTTAAACACTAAAGCTCCAAGCAGATATTTTTGAGGTTAAAATTATACAAAAATCTTTGCATAGCTTAGTTTTGAATATTTTAGTTTACCTAAACAATAAAATAAGCATGCTTTTTTAAAATAAATTAGAAGAGAAAAAGTGATCCCTGAGTCCATGATATTGAACTTTGGGAATGAGCCAGATTTCACAAGCCAAGGGTAATGTTCAAAGACAAGAATCAGGGCAATAAAGTTTCAAGTCCAGCAACTTAAAATTTTTCTACTTTGGAAAATTGTTTGTTTTATATTAAGAAATTAGGACTTTTTTTTTTTTTCTTTTGTGTAGTGGTCAGTAGTGGAATTGAATTTCTTAGTCAACTTTAAGTAAGAATTTTCCAGAAAATAGAAACAAACAAACACACACCTAATATTAATGGAACAGACTATCTTGTGAGTAAGACTAAAAAGCTTCTATAGGAGGTTGTGGCATAACTGTAAATACTCTGCCATTAAGATCTCACAAAGACAAATGAACAAACAAAAATGGCTTCTGAAACAGGCAACAAAGAAGCAATTGTGGAGTCATGGATATAGGCAGTCTGAAAAGGTAAGTACTTGTGTGGAGTTGCAAAAAGAAAACTGGCTAGATGAAGTAAGAGAATTAAGAGTAGAAGCTTTAGGAGAATTCTGCCGGTTGAAAGACTGTGGTGAAATCCAGGAGTAAAATTGAATACCAAGATTACTGTTAGGAAAATGAATGAAGAAAATTAAAATTTTTAAATGAAAGAAAATATAAGTGTAAAAATGTAAAGTAAGAATTTTCTGCATGTAGCAAATCCAATAGCTTAAGAGCAAGCTCCATAAAGGCAAGACCATTAGAAAGTATATTCATCGGTGAAGTATTTGCAAAAATTACTAATAATATAGCAGGCTATTGACAAAGAGGAGAATTAATTTACTACGTCCTTTCAGTCTCAAAGAAGAAAGAGAGTATCTACTCTGGCCCCAATGGATTCTTTGCTGGTTTCAAACCAATCTTGTTAGAACTAAGACTCACACTGAGACAAAGTATAGGTAAAGATACAGGGGAGGATGGATAGACTATGGTTTCCTGATCATTCTTAAACTTAAAAAAAAAAGCAAAAGACATTTATGACTTAGAATTTCAATTGGTTTGCATACCACCAAATGTCTTCTTGTCCATGTTGTAAAAATCCATTCAATGTGTTCATCATTAAGGACTAATTACAAATTGTGCTGCTGTATAGCATTGCTGCCTATTCTTCAAACCATAATTAATGGGCTTTGGGCTCAAAAGAAATTTCTGATTTTAGTTAATGTTGGGGGTAGGGTTGTGTATGGGAATCTTTTATTTTATGCATGATTGTTCTGTAAACCTGCAAGTTCTCTATTAAAAAATAAATAAAAATACATATATCTACAATATTTACATGAAAAAAAAATTGTCACTGGGTAAGATCACAATGATTTTGAATGTAGTTGTCAACATCATTTTAGCTTTGGGCATACCTGTAATTTTGTAAATGTTGTGGTTCTTTTTAAAGAAACTGAATCCTTTCCAAAACTCAAGATCTCTATCAAGATGAATTCTCAAATTCAAGATATCACTTTTAGAATAACTGAAGCAGAGATGAAATGGAATCTATAAGAATGGTATTCAGGTATCAAATAGAGTCCCTGGAAATGTTCAAATTTGATAAAGAGAGTTCTATTCTATGAAAAATGTATATATGACAAATCTCCCACACCTCTAAGTACCATTTCATTTTTATGATTTGGAAGGTGAGACAGAAATGTAAGATTGCCTTAATAATGTCTGCACCTGGGTGAAATTTTGGGTAAATATTTTATATTATGTTATGATTATCTTTTGATTCACACCTTTTTGAATAAAAGACAGAATCCTCCCAAAAAAGAAAATCATTCCCATTGTCAGTTATCTAGGGAAGAGTTTACTTTTCTATCAGAAATAGAAACTTGGAAAGAAGGCCTGAAGAAAGAAAGAGGGAATTTCTTTCTCTCCCTGGATCTTTAACTATTTGTTCTGGACCTTATATCACAACAGAATTTTTCAACCTCCACTCTACTAGCACTTTGGGTCAGATGACTCTTTGCTGTGGGAGGCTATCCTGTGGATTTTAGGATAATTACGAGCATTCTTATCATATTCATAAAGTTAATAGTACCCTCCTCCCAGTTATGGTAACCAGATAATTCTACATATCCGGTGTATGTGTGAGGGGTCAGGTATCACCTTCAGTTGAAACCACACTATTAGGAGTTTGGGTAAGTTTAAGTTAATTCCTATCAAGTAACGCAAAAGTCTTAGCCTCATGATAACCTGGGGGTGTAGAAGTTAGCCTTGAGGGGTATCACAGTCTGAAAATGAATACATTACCTTGTAAACTTGCTGATTTAATTAAATGTTACTCTGTTTACTTCCTTTTTCCTATGGCCCTGTATTTTAGTTCAAATGTCCCAAATTTTTCTTACATGTAATCATGTAATTACAAAAAGGAAGGGGCATCAATTTATACTGGAATGGGAGATTTTAGGGAGAGATTCTCCTAAGTCTAAACCTTAATGTCAATGGCAATTAGTATGAGTTTTTTTTTTTAAGGTGAATGTCACAGGATACAGGGCCTACACAATTCTGCCCTCAAACAATACTACTAACTGCAGTGTCAAACTTAGAGGTTGAATTTATGTATTTTATCATCATGGCATACACTTTCCATTACTGTTTAAAGGAATTGTCCAATTATGAATTATTATGAATGAGCATTTTGAAGATCAAAGAATAAAAGAGTCTACATACCAGACAACTTTGGTAATATTCTTATTTGTGTTCTGGATGAAAGTGAACATAAAATTTTCTTAATAGACAACAAAAGCTAAACTATAATTGGTAGAGAAAAACACAGCTGCTTTTCTAATAGCAAGTAGTTAAGAGTAAAACTGTGTGAGTAGGCAGATGAGTGGCAGGTTTGTGTCAATATAGTGATTTGCCATATAGAGAAAATGTATTGAGGAAAAAATTCCAATCCATGTTTATCAGGTAGGGTCCACGAAAATTACATAGAAATTCATTTGAGTGACTTCATAAAACAAAATTTAATGTATATAAAATCAAAATTGTAAGTATTAAGCTGGGATGAGAGCAGCAGACATGATTTTGTGGAAGTGATTCGGTATCAATGAAAAGTGAAAAACAAAAGCTTTTCAAGAATGAGAGTTTGAGAGAGTTTTGGAAGAGAATTAATGCAATTAATCAAGAGCATAAACTCGCTGCTTTTGGGAATCATAGCTTATAAGTTTTTGTAACAAAGATTTAAGAATTAGCAAATGATTATGATTACTGAATCATTATATAGATGCCTTTTCTTACTTTCTAGTATATTTTAAAATATTAATACCTGAAATTACTGAAACTGACCTAGTCTCAGCCCTTATTTATACTTAATATTGTGGTGGTTATTCTAGACTCATTCCAACCATTGTTTATACTTGCTAATGAAATGAGAACCACACCACCTTCTCTTGTTTGAATCCATAAAAACCCTAAACCCTGCAGGTCCTGGAGACCAGATTGTAGGCCTTTAGGCCATCTGATCTCCTGCTCATACTTAGGAATAAATTCTTTCTCTCTTTGAAACCCGTGTCTGGGGAATTGGACATTGGTGAGCATTGGGCAAAGAACCTCACCGACCCCCCTCACTTCTGCTTGGTAACGTGTTCTTAATGCTCCACAATACCTTATTTTACTGGTGGATTGTTTGATTGCCAAATGTTCCCTAAGAACATTCTGAAGGGCTACAAGGGGAAAACAAAGGTCTCCAAAATTGAGAAAATATTTGGATACATATTCAGAAATTTCATTAAATATTGTTGAGAGATAATTTTCCATGGTTATCTCTTAATCTGCATGTATTATGAAGAGGCACAGGCTCCTTTGGTATTTTTTCTTTTCAAGGACATTTGTACAGCAAGCAGTCTTGTAAGATAGATACAGTGCCTAGTGGAGCAAAGCGCAAGCTCCTTTGCTACCAATATAATAAATAGTAATAATAATAATATTTTTTTCCCTCTGACCATTAGAAAATATTGGGGATCATGAAACTCAGTTTCTTCTTCTGTTACATATACTGCTATGTGCAGGTATCCTTTGACCTTCTTCATATCCCCCTGTGGGAGCTAGGGCTCAGGGAACCAGTACAAATGCTAAAACTCCAGCTACTGCTATGGCTGTGAGGAATGAACTGTGTCTATTGTCTCTGACTAAGGAATTTAGTGTCTTCTATCATCATCCAATAAACGTGACAGGCTAAGTTGTTAGCTTTCAAATATGGTAAATCTCAGATTGTTCATAGTAAGTGACATGTATTGTCATCAAGTCCTTCCCTTGCATTTAATGAACTAGGGTTTTACTTGTTTGTGTTATTTTTCCTTCTAAAACTAATCCACCTGGCAGATAGAATCATAATTATATCTTCAATTTATAAGAAGCAGAAATATCTCTTATAATATTAAATAAAGATTGGTGGTAATTGCAATAAAAAATATTGTAGAATGATATAAAATACTGAGTACATTATCGAATATTGCATACTGAAAAGAAAAATAATTAGGTAAACATATAACTGTTAGTTTTAGCCAATGTATATATCTATTTGTGTAAACGGGTATTATTATATATAACATGCATTATATAATATATAATAATTTATAAAAAAATACACAAAATTTTGTATATTTTGTTGTGTTGCTGTTGTTAATAGGCAATTTTGGAAAATAATTCAGTTCTAATAAAAACAATCAGCATTTTAAAGAATACTGCTTTGGTTATTTGAAGATGCTTGAGAATGGCTGAAAATAATTTTTCATGTTTAAACATAGAAAAAATAAAATACATTTGAGATTTCTAGAACTTAACAATACCTATCTGCTTTTTTCCTCTGAGATACTGCCTTATGAATAAGGCCATAATTTATTTTATTTTAAAATATTGAGGAAATAAAAGAACATAAATAAGTGTGTTACTCTGGAGAAATATTTGTCTACATGACTCTCTGTCTCTCAAGTTACTTGATTATTTTGCCTTTCTGCCCAAAGGAGTCTTTAATCAAGTGAGATATTTAAGTATCTATGCGTTCATTTCTCATTCACCTGCTAAAAAATATTGTAAAATGCCAGTAGTAAAATCGTCACCATATTCTCTGAAATATGGTTTATTCTATTAATATGTAAGGTTAAACTTTCTTTTATTTTCCTCAGAAAGGTATACTAAATTCTATTTTTAAACATTCTCTGTACCATTGGTTGGGTACCTTCTCCATGGTCTTCTAACATTTAATTTTAGTTTGTATAGCTATCACTTTTCTTCCAATTTTATTTATCAGTCTTAACTATTTTATTATCTTAAGTATGTGTTTATATAAATATATTTTATATGTGATGTATATATGTATATATGTATATGTCTAATATATAGATATATCTAATAGAGGTGTATTGCATTTATTAGACAGATATACACCATTAAAGGACATAGAGTATATGCATCATGTATGCATGTGTCTGTTTGTGGGTGGATATATATTTCATATCTTTAATATTTTTTCTTTCCTACTTACAGCAATTTCCACTGAGGGTTATGTCCTTTCCTTCTGGTGGTAAATATTTCCTGTTACTTTCTGTCTTCTGACATTCTGTACCTCAAATCTTACTATGTTAACCTTTTAGTCTATTGAAGCTTTGCATACCAGTTTTGCTTGTTTTGGCTTTTTCGTCAATATTTTCACATAATATGGATTAAGTCAATTTTCTCAGGTTAGTAATTTCATATAAGATGTATTTAATGGAAGTCTCAGGCTGTTTTTCTCCTATATGATTTCCAGGAAGAAAAGCGAAAATATTTAAATTAACCTCCCATCGTCCTTCCACTAAATTATACAGAAAGGATTTCAAATATATCAAATTTAGGGACAACTACGTGTGGAAGTTTAGAATCTGGAAATTTAGTTCCTTAAAGCTATCCTTGCCTATGCATATCAGCTAAAATGTCTTTGCATATTTCCAAATATATATGCACACCTGTTTAAAGATAATTTTATTTAAATAGAGGCATGCTTCGAGAGTCCCTTAGAGGAGGCTGGGAAAAAAATTGGAAGGAATTCATATGAAAGTAGCATTAAGGATAAACTGAGCAAATACAATTATGGAAAAGTGAACCGTGATTACGATGGATAAGTAATATAATGAATGCTAACCATATTTCATTTAAGATAACTGCACTTCAATTTGGTAGATATTATTGTTATCTTCTTTTTTATGGATGAGAATTAGAAACGTTAAGAAAAATTCCCAAGTTCATAAGGCTAAAAACTGACAAAGTTTGATTCAAAAATATTTAATTGTGGAGCTCAAGCTCCTACTAATATCTGAGAATATGAAAATGAAGACAGGAGACACTGGCTTGGGAGTAAGTGGTCATAAGGAGACAGAAAATGTGTTCCTATAAGGGTCTTCAAAAGAATACTAAGATAACTAACCTACTGATGAATTTTGAACAAAATTCCAATTATGCTAGGAGGGGTTGAACTGTTGAAGCTCTTCTTGTTCTTTCTAATTCCATAAATACCCTTAAAATAAAACCTTACTAATACAATAAATTGAGTGGATTCTCTTTCCTGTAAGCCAAAATTCTAATAATAATATATAATCATTATAATTAATAATATAAAGAAACAACCTTGAATATAGCATCTTAAGATGCCAGTAATTATCTTCTATAAAGTGCATAGACTTTAAATGAAATCCAGTTTCTAATCATTTTTATACTAATTTTTTCTTCCACTTTGGCAGACATACCCATGTCTAATTAAAAATTCTAGTTAAATAAACCAAACCTTCATTTTATGCACCTATTAAATTTTTTTCAATAACCCTATTCACTTTGATTTGATTTTCTTGGGTTTTATATTCTCTTTGGCATTTAAGTTTTTTAAGGGGATTTATGTCTTTTAGTTACCTATTTTTATTTGATACTATCTTTCCATATACACAAAAATGTACTTTTATAAAGAACTTACCACATTTGCATGCATTTATATGTACTTAAATATAGAAAAATAAGCATTCTCATCATCATCTCCTGAATTTTGGTACATTTTTTCTCTCTCTAGTCTTTTGTTTCATTTCAAATTTATACTAAAAACACATTTCTCTCACTCTATCTTACTGTATATTGTGAATTAATGTGATAAAATTTAATGAGGGTTTCTGCTTCTAGTTAGAATGTAAAAGGTCACCCACTATTCAATCATTCAATCTATTTATCAATAATACAGTTAGATAATCATATTTATCTTTAAGTTTAAATACTATCATAAACTCTACTACTGCTTAAAGAGACACATACCCCAAACACTCACAATTTTCCAAAACTACATTAAGCAAGAAAGTGTTATAGAAATAGCAAACTTAACTGTCCTACTATATAATGCTTTAAAACAAATGCCCTAGAGATACTTTATAGTGTAGCTTATTGACAAGAATTATATAACATTGCAAGTCTTATATTTAATACATTCTCTATGTCCTTTAGCACTGTTAAAAATGTGTGAATATTGATTTCAGAAAGACTCAGAGAGTCTCTCAGAAATGTGTGGCAATATGAGTTTAAAGTTAATAATGGAAAACCTAGACTTTGTTTTGCTTATCCCTGATTCATATTTTTCTGAAGTAATCTTGGTGTCACATTATTGTCATCTCATGAGCACCATCAGATCGTCTACATGAACTGCTTATGTATCTTCTGGACAAATGTTGACATAATTGGCAAGCTTCTGGCATCTAAATTCAGGAAGAAGTGATTGAAATATCCTGATGCCCATAGTGGATCCTCAAGTTCAGGCCTGAGGCATTGTTTCAGAGTGGTGTAGAGAATGCTATAGTTAATGTACAAAAACTAGAAGACTTGTTAACCTAGCTAGTCATCTTAACATTTTCCATGAATGCTAAAGTGACATTAAAAATAGAGAGAATATATAGGGTGAACAAAGGAGCAGTTCTAGAAGCATGTTTTTTATAAGTTCATGATAAGCCTTGGAAAGTTTATTTTCCACATGCTCCATGTTTATTCACAGCAAATGACTGCTTACTCTTCCAATTAAATTTGTTCTCAAGCTGTTTGTGTAGCTTCAAATGTTGCAGGCTATGAGGGAAGTTGAATTTATATAAGAAAAAAATAAACTTTATATGAAAGATAGTATAAAAGACAGGTTCTCTGTTGCTAATTCTTAACATTGGGATATTCCAAGTGTAGAAAACAAACCAAGAACTGATGCAGGGATAGTTGGAACAGAGCCACTACTTAAATTTCTAGAGTACTCTGCTATTCCATGATCTAAGTTCTCTAATTCTGGTAACAACAACAACAAAAAAAATTTTGAAATAAATTGTAGAGATATGGACTTTCCTTTTGTGAAGTGCCACTTATATTGTGCAGCAAATTAGAGTATGCAATGATCACTAACTGAAAATTATATCTTGATAAAGTTACAACTAAAAGCTACCAAAAGAACTAGAATCTTAAACTAGCTGTCCCAATTGTGAAACTTTGGGCATAACAAGCTTTTGAGCGCAAGCTCAGAAACAGTGAATAACTCAGATTAGATTATGCTTTAGTCTCTGCTTTCAGTTAATGACACTGTCAAGTAGTAAATTCACAGGCATATTTTTAATAGCCCTTACTTAAAATTCTGTATCTAAGAAGCCTATTTTCTATTTTTCTCTTTTTGAAATGAAAATGTTGATAGACTATTTAAAAGATAATTATATGTGGGAAGCGGCTGTGGCTCAATCAGTAGGGCTCCCGTTTACCATATGGGAGGTCCCGGGTTCGGTTCCCGGGGCCTCCTGGTGAAGGCAAGCCCACCCGCACGGCATGGTTAGCTGACCCAGCGAGCATAAGCAGCAAGGGGGGGATAAATGAATAAATAAATAAAATCTTAAAAAAAAAAAAGATAATTATATGTAATTATAGCAACATTTATCAAAATATATATATAAATTCTAATTAATAGAACTCCATGCTTCATTCATTTTTAAAAAAGTGAAGTATATTATTCAAACTGAGGATATCAGTAATAAATTAATCATTTTCCTTTATTTATTAAACTTAAAGTGTTCATTTTTTTCAAAAAGTGATTCAAAAATAATCTCTACTATAAAGTTTAAATTCTAACAGAGCCTGTACTCTTGTAGATGAAAAACAGTAAGAATGGATGATTACTAAAGCAGTAATAAAGATTTTCAATGTCCAGTTGAAAACTCCATCACATTTCTGCATATACTCTTTATAAAATAAAGTCATTCTAATATTATCTCTGAAGTAATGAAAGGTATACTATACACCAAGGTTGTTATGAATATGTTTTACTATTTTGTGGAATGTGACCCAAGCTTGGAGAAAGCTTCTATATCTTAAGTGATCAACACTGAGTTTTATTCCTGAATGTTTCCACTGTTTTATCAACTCTTACCTTCTACTTTAACGCAAAATTTTCTGGTTTTATGTTTCTTTACATGATATTTATAGATGTAAATTAACCATTAATCACTCTAATCACTTTTTTACATGACCTTTGCAACATACTCACTTTGAATTTATAAAGCATAGGTTTAAAAATGAAAATAAAGCTTCCTAGTTCCCTAAAATGTCCTCTCCCTCAATGAAATGGATTGGTTGTAGGTATTCACAGCCTCACACTCCTGAGGAGTTGATTACTGCTCTGTTCTTGCAGCAGTCACAGGCTGTTACCAGTAAGAGGCTATAAATTCTAGCTGTTCTTTTTCCTATTTCACTGTCTGTAGGAGCTAGTGAAAGCTGGACTTCTTCAATTTTTCCCTTTTACGTCAGTTAAAATAATAGCCAAATTTACTTCCCCCCACATAATGTAATTGAGACATAGACAATGATTCCAAGAAGCACTGAGTATTCCTTACAAGAGGCAAATCAGGTTCTCCTTCTGCACTCCCAACAAATAGAGATTTTGCTACCTGCATGGGAAATGCTCAGAAATGACTGCTAAATTCATGTGTATATTCTTCTGTTTCCCAATTGTCCTCTGTCTCAATCTATCTATTAGCTGCTATATTGTGAGTACATTGCTTTACCACATTTTGTTCAATGACACAAACCAAAAGAAAAGACCAAAGCCACATAATAATTTTAATGGTTATCATAATATATCCACAGAAGATAGAATATATGTAAAAACAGAGTTTCCAAAGTTTAATAAAATAAAGTGCCTTTATTTTTAATTTTTCTCCTTAAAGAAGGTGTTTGATTTAATCTCTGATTTAATAGTATACATTGCCCTCCTCCCCTAATATCTGAGAGTATTACAATGATTTTGAAATTAGGTATGGCATTTTAATTAAAATATATGTGGTGAAGTAGTATGTATTTATAAAAAGTGCAGATATCAGGAGTTGATTCTACTAAATACATTCCTTTATATTTAGTATCACTTTTAAAGACTTACATGTCATAAACAACATGATTCCTACTTCCTGGCAGAAAACAAGAATGCAGGTTTCTGGGACATAGAACACTTATTGGGCGTCTGTTGTTTAGGAGCCATAAATATCAAATCAGCAGAACGCTACCCACAGGTCAGATTTCACTGAAGAAAAATACTCAGGAGATATTACTATATTCTCCTGGGTCGATAAAGAAGCCCCAATAATTAACATTTAACAAAACTAATTTATTCAGAAAACTGACGCTCCCCAGGAAACACTTGGTCATTAACAGATTACACCAACTCTAATGTATTTAGCAATGATAAATATAGCCTGGAATTAGGGGCATGAGCATTGTCTAAACCCACAGGGAGCAGGACTTGAGTTTTCATAGCAGTGGATGTTTATAAATCACAGTTAAGGATCTGAAGATTAAAAGGGCTACATAAATTCTCAGAATTTTTTTACACTAAAATCAAGTGACTTAATTGGGTTACATTAATTTGTATCATATTTACATAAGATGAAATTATAAAAGTAATTAAATATTTTAAGGAAAATTATCTAACACAGATCTGCTTTAATCCTTAAAGACATAATCCTTAATATTCATTTTTATTTAGGCTCTAGGTCCATATATAATAACTTTTGACAAACTAGCAGGCATTTTAACTAACTTTATATCTGAAGAGAATCACTTCCTTAATGTTCCTTATATTGAAGAACATAAACTCTTATTGCAATCTTCTGTTAAAAGATAACAACGTCCTTTTAGAAGCTATTATTTTTTATTAATTTGAAAGATGCCTCCCTAGCACTTGTACCCATTCACACTAATTATTTTGTCTGGATTTTTATATTCACTAAATTACATAGCTTTGGAAAATTGGTAAAAATTTATAACGTGATCCTAAAATCTTCTCTTACCAAACTAATAATCAATGATTTTTTTTCCTACAGCATACTCTTTTCAGAGATTTTATAATTCTATTCAGCCCCTCTTACATTTCCCTAATTTGTAAGTTTTCTTCTTAATGTATTCACTTACAAATGAACAAAGCAGAATGCAGTAGCAATGTAACTACTTTTGTACTAAAAATAATAATGGAGAGTTTCTCAAAATGATTTTCCTCAGAATTATATTCCAAAAATGACTTTTGGGTGTGTTTGTTGGAAAACAGCTGTATGATTAAATATATTTGAGAAGCAATGTGTTACCAGATTTCTATGTAACAGAACATATAAAAGCTGTCGATAATCTATAATGTGACTCAGAATCTCCATATGTTTTGAAGCAGTGCCCAAACCAATTTGATCACTGCTCTTTTTTTTTTGAGATACAATATTAACATCACGAATCATATTTTGGGGAAATACTTCTGGAGCTTTGCTGTAGACATTAATATTGTAGGACTTGACTTTATCTTTCAAAAAATTAATTTTATTTTTTCTAGCTATCACTCACTCATCAAAACATACCCAACTTGTTTAGGCAGGTTAATGTGAAAAAATTTATTATAAAATAGAAAATAAATCTCTCCTTCTTCCCCTGATAAAATGTAAAATGGACTATTTTTTAAAAGTGCAATTTTATTTTCTGTAAAAATGAATTATGTATACAGTGTCATGCAATGTGGCAGTAACCACTGAATATGTTATTAATCATTGTGAGGTATAAAAGACAAGTTTCAGCTATTGTGCTCTGTTGATAGAAATGGTTAAGAGAGTTTCCTTCTTATTGTTCACCTGTTTCACAATTCAGTGGGCCACACTCCTGCCACCCCCACTAAGTAAACCATAATATTATCTCACAATTTCTCTTTGTTTAATTTATTAAATAAAACTGCATTTCTTTTTACTTTCCATCTTGTGACTGAAATATTGCTGATGTTCACTTTCTTAGTAAGTAAACAACAAATGCATAAGATACCTCTAAATCAATTAATCAATAAATTCTCACTGAATAATTGTTCTGCTTTTAGAACTGTGCTAAAAATATGATTAAAAACACCATGCTATATCAATCACCATTAGGAATAATCACTAGATAAAAGATAAAGCTAAGTTCTCTTTGTTACCATGAGTATGTCGCTAAATATTACAGAACAAATCATTCTTACTTACATTTTTGAGACCCTTATGAAAAAGAATCTAATTTTCTTGCAGCTCACAACTAAATTCAAATGAATCATTGCATCAGGGAAGAATTGAACTGATTAGATATTTAACTGAATAAGGTGAAATCAGAGTTTAAATGAGATTTAAATGTGGAGAACATTCTATTATATACACATAGAACATGGTTTATTTTATGGTTATCAATTGCTGAAAAACAAACCACCCCAACACTCAGGGGCTTTCAAAAACAATTATTCATTTTGCTCACAATCTGTAGTTTTGGCAGGACTTAGCTGGCCAGCACCCCTTTCTCTATAGAGTATAAGTTCAGTCAGCTCAGTTGGACTAGAGGATTCATCTCCAAGATGGGTCACACATTTGGTTGTCAGGTTATTGCTGACTGGCTGTTTCTGTCCACATGGCTCTCTCCATGGTATCACTTAGTCTTTCTCACAGCTGGGTTTCAAGAGCAAGCATCCACAGGGACAGAAAAAAAAGGAAAACAACCATATTAAGTTCTATCATAACATCCAACAAATTTTATCAACAAATATATTATCAAACATATTGCTGAGAGTTACATTAGTGACTATTATATAAATGAGTAAAATATAGTCTTTGTGCTTGGCCCCCTACATTTTCTTTTTTCTTTTTTTTTTTTTTTTACTTTTTTGCAACAAGCTAGTACAATTAGCCCAAAATATTGGCTTGCTAAACTCAAATTCTTATAGTTGTTTTAAATATAGCCCAGAGAACCATATTTTTAGCCCCTTATAGCCTGCCTGTTTTTCATTCCCTGTGAAATTGCAAACTAATATCCTTTTGCCAAAATAATTCAAATCCTGGGGCTATAAAAGTCCCCAAACTACTATTGCTCTTAAGAGCTCTCTGTCTCAGAATCTCTGCATTGTGCTGCTGAGTGAAATCACCTAGACAGGTAAAACCCTCTGTCTGATTCTTCTCTCCCTTCAGGAATTGCCTTGCCTTTCTTTCCTTCCAGGTGTGGCCTCGGGCCACCCTCTCTAGACGGTCTCCTGCAGGGAAAGACTTCCCCACTCATGCAAATGTGCATACATGCCACCCAAATTAAGCTTATTGTGTGATTGTGCCATTTCATGACCATACTTTTCCCTAGATAAGCCCCCAAATCCTTAAACCACACTGACAAATGATTTGGCTTACTAGGTCAGCAATTTGGCAATGGATGAATAGCTAATCCAAAATAAATGAATCAGATTCTCATTTCTAGGAATTTGGAATTTGGTCTGAGAAACAGCCAAACATATTTGAAAGTGGCTTGATTTCAGATTATATAAACTCAGAAATTTTACACAGCCCATTTAAAGGCTATGTGCATAAAGAAAAAGTGAAGACCATTTAAAGAAAAAGTGTGGAATAAATAAGTCCTATGATGTTAGATTGTATATATGGTAACAATAAATTTTTAAAAAATATTCCATGGAACTACACTATGAAAACAGTGAACCCTAATGGAATTTGATTAATAATACAAATATTAAAATGTACTATCATCAATTGCAACAAATGATCCACACAAATGCAAGGTGGTGGTGGTATATGAGAATTCTCTATTTTCTGCATGATTGTTCTATAAACCCCTAAGTTCTATAATAAAGAAAAAAAAAATTAAAATCCCACCAGGAAGTGTCTATAGTGCACAGCTTTATGAAGGTGTCCAGCACCTAGAGGATACTCCCTCATCCCATTCCCCAATCTACATCTATCCCCAGAATTTACCATTATCTTGACTGGTTTTACCTGATCTTGAACTTCATATAAATGGAAGTTTTTTCAGTCAATGTAAAGACTTAAAAAAAAAAAATAGATTCTATGAAAGAAAGAATAAAAGAGATAAAAACAAAAGTTTTCCAGGTACCTGACTGGAGACTATTTCCAGATTCCTTTCCCTGATAGCTTATGCATTATAACATATTGACATAATTTCTACTCTGGATTCAGACCTGGAATGTTATGGTAGACAAAACAAACAATGACCCTTCCTTCAGGGATTCTATGTAATAATGAAGGAGAGAGTAAACAATAAACAAGAATAATATATAAACAAACAAGATACTTCCAGATAGAGATAAGGTTTCCTGTTGAAGTTAGCTTTTTAGGTAGTGTGTTCAGGAATGGTCATTAATTTCATAGATAAAGCATTAGTCAGCCAAATGGGTGCTGATGCAAAGTACCGGAAATCTGTGGGCTTTTAGAAAGGATATTTATTTGAGGTAAAAGCTTACAGTTACAAGGCCCTAAAGAGTCCAACCTAAGGTACCATAAGAGGTACTTTCTCACCCAAGTCACCTGCCACTTGTTGAAGCAAGATAGCAGGTGATGTCTGCATGTTCTCACCTCTCTTCTTCTTCTTAAGGTTCCGTGGGCCCAGCTTCTTCAGATGACAGCTGTAGGCTGACATAAGGCTTGTCTCTCTTCCCAGGGCCACAGGATCAAAGCTCTCTTCTCTTCCATGTCATGACAAAGTTTTCTCCTCTGCATCTATGGAGCTCTTCCTCTTTTCTCTTGTATCTTCTTTTGTGTCTTCTTGAGTGAGTGCCCGTTTATATCAGTCCACCAAGGGAGTGGGAACTTACCCTGAGTTACACCCTACTGATGTGGTCAAATCAAAGCCTTAATTTTAACATAATTTAATCAAAGACATCTCAGTTGAATCTAATACAAACAAAGGGGATCTCACCCACAGGAACAAACCAGTTTGCAAACATAATCAGTATCTCTCTTTTTGGAATTCATAAGCAATTTCAAACAGCCACAGGTATAGTCTACATAGTGTCATGCTCAATAAATAATATTATTTTTCATTATAGCTTCTTGATAAAATTGGTCATGAAATCTATGCAATGCAGACCAGAAGTAATTATACTGATTCAACTATAAAATGTCAATCAAAGGGCTGGTAGGATTAAAGTAGGTCTTTAGTCCCAAATATCTCCTACTGTGTTGGACATAGGAATATAATTTTGCTTTGAACCTTTTCATTAAAAAGATAGCTTATAATGAAATGAGAATAGTTAGCATAGCATGAATGGGAGAAAATAACAAATATATACACGCAACATATGCATATATATAGAGAGAGAGATAGAATAGAAATATATATCATAATATTAAGGATATATATGTTATTATATATGTAAAATAATAGGGTATTCATATATAGGACAAAGAGTATACGATGTAGTATAATCTATATAATCTACTATAGATATATGTGAGCATAGTTTAGTATATTTTGTTGAATATATAAGATAGTATAGTATTATAAATGTATATGCATATACATATTCAAAATGCTAATGTGAATACATATATACTTCACAATTTAATTTGGGAAGTACTCACATAATTGCTAGTTCCTTCTTAACTTGTTTTGCATAGTTTATGTCCTTTAATACTCACCATCACTTTATGAAGTAAATATTATTACAACCATTTTTATATTGTGAATTATAGTGGTTAATGGAACAATGGACAGCCAGCTAATAAATGATAGAAACAGATTTTAAAAACACAGCTATTTTATTCTGAAATGAATGAGCATAAATAGCTACCACAAAAGTATGTTTTATTCATATTAAATCTGGAAATATAGAAGTAGAATAGATTTAGATATTTTTAAATAAAAATCTAAAAATTATGGCTATATGAAAAATATCACCTTTTTTGTAAACACTGCTTAGAAGTTACACTAATAAAGATTAAAAAGTTGTTAATTTGTGTGGAAGATTAAAATATGTTCCCTAGTTTCTACATGTCCATGGTACATTCCACATTCTGGTGAGTGTGGACTCATTTCAAGGTGTTACTTCAGTTAAAATGTGGCTCAACTGAGTCAGGTTGGGCTTTAATCTGGATTACTGGTGTCCTTTATAAGCAGAATGAAAGGCAACAGAGAGAGTAGTCAGAGGGAGCAACCAGAAGATGAAATTCCACAGAACTGGGAATAGAAATGAGATATCACCATGTGGATTGCTAGCCAGCCAGAAGATACAGACCCCAGGAGAGAGCAAGCCTTCTATTCTCTGAATCTGTGAGCTAATAAATTCCAGTTGTTAACCCAACCCATTGTATGGTATTTGGTTTAGCAGACAAGAATTTAAAACAAAATGGATTTGGTTTGGTGACTAAATTCCAAATTCAAGTGTAATAGTGACAAGATGTATATGGCTACCCTACCCACTTTTTCTGTTCAGTAATAACTCAATTAGTGGACAAGATTCTTCTTAAATACCCCATACCCACAAAAGGTATCCATATCCCCGCTCTCTCTAAGAGTACTAAATATTTTTGCAGCTTGATGGTAAGCAGACAATGATCAAAGCAGAAGGAGAGGGGGAAAGACACTTGAAAACAGTTCACTCCCAGCTCCTCCCACTCTGCTCACTGTTTTTCTTCAGAAATCACTTGATTTTCTTCTTCCCTTTCAAGGACACGTTGTGGTTTCAGTCTTTCATCCTTTTCTCACTGTACTTGGCTCCCCACTTTCTTTCTCTCCTACACTCATTATCATTTATGTAATATCTGAGCAGAATGCAAAATGGCACTGAAACCATGCCTTAAGTACTCAAGTTTTCACTTAATTAAAATATTTGTTCTCCCAGGGAGTTTACTGTGGAGATCAAAATAACCCTGCAAATACAAACAGGATAGGAATAAGATAAGAGAATCCTCATATTAATACTTTTATATATATATATCCTAGCAACAAAATCATGCTTTTCACTGGTGAAGCATGTATTTTTTAGGCTTCCAAGGAGTAAATTCTAATTTTCCAACTGTGGATGGCAATCCTTATTGACAACTTATTTGTCTAAGGAGACATATTAAATCTTTCAAGACACTAGAGGCCCATTCAGTTCACTGAAGCTGTAATGACAATTAAGTAAATTACCTATTTATAAAGCATCTTAAGTGAATTGTTTAATATAGAGCTAATGATTTAAAACATGACAGTCATTGAACTATAGAAATTTCATGCTCAGTAGTCTACGATATGATTTCTCTGCAGATGAAATCATTCATTTTTGTTCTGAACAATAAATTTTACTTTTGAACAACTATAACCTGACTTTATAAATAAAACTAATTACTGGTTGAGTTAGATACCATGAAGAAAGCAATCTATGACAGAAAAAAATAATTATAAGAAGTTCATTTATTAAACTGTTTAATGATAAGATTTTAAGGCTTATTGAATAGAAAATACTATAACTTTTTGAAATTATTATCATTTACATATTTAGTATTGTACATTATATTGAAGTTTTCATTCAGGTACATATATTTTGCTTTTTTGTCCTTAAGAGTGGATCTCCTACTCCATGGTAGAACTCAAGATGGCAGTGATCAAACTAAATGCTTTAGAAGAATTCTGGAAAGATGACATCAGACTAGGCAGGCAAGGCTCAACTCTCCAAAAAAAACAATGGAGAAAGAGCCAAAAGCTCTCTGAGGGACCCACTTTGGGGGTCAGCAGACCAGGACAGTGCTACATAACTCCCAGGAGGGTGAGGGACATGAAACAACAAATGTGAGTTACTAAATTCCCATGGTGGCAGAGAAGGGCTCCCATACTTATCCTCAAAATAGTAAGCCAGGATAAAACCCCTGGCTCACTGCAGCCAACTAAGAGGGGAACAGATGCCTTCCTCCCTGTCAGCTGGGTATATATTCATTCAGGCACTCATGGATCTTTCTACAAGATAGACCATATGTTGGGTCACAAGACAATACTGAATATATTTAAAAAGATTGAAATTATACAAAACATTTTCTCTGATCATAACAGAATGAAGCTGGAAATCATTAACAGATGGAAAAAGGGAAAATTCATAAATATATGGAGATTGAACAACACACACTTAAATAATTAGTGGGACAAATAAGAAATTGCAAGTAATTCAGCAAATGAATTCTCTTGCAATTTCTTCTTTGGGATGAATGAAAATGAGAACAGAACATATCAAAACCTATAAGACACCACAAAGGCAATGTTGAGGAAGAAATTTATAGCCTTCAATGTTTACATTAAAAAAAAAAGAAGAAGAAGAAAGAGCTTAAATAAACGTTTAACTGCACATCTGGAGGAACTAGAAAAAGAACAGCAAACAAATCCCAAAACAAGAATTATACATCACATCCGAGTAAGTTTTATCCCAGGTATGCAAGGGTGGTTCAATACAAGATAATCAATTAGTGTAATAAACCACATTGTTAAATTGAAGAGGAAAAATCACATGATTCATTCACTTGATGCAGAAAATGCATTTGACAAAATACAGCACACTTTGTTGATAAAAGCACTCCAAAATTTAGGAATAGAAGGAAGCTTTCTCAATATGGTAAGATGCATGTATGAAAAGCCTACAGCTTGCATTGTACTCAATGGTGAAAGCTTTCTTACTGAGATCAGGGAAGAGAAAAGGATGTTCACTGTCAGCACTGTCATTCAGTATTGTGCTCAAAGTTCTAGCTGGAGCAATTAAGTTAGATAAAGAAATAAAATGCACCCAAATAGGAAAGGAAGAAGTAAAACTTTCACTATTCACTGATGACATGATCCTATATCTAAAAAATCCTTAAAAATCCACAATAAAGCTACTAGAACTAATAGACAAATTCAGTAAAATGGCAGGTTACAAGGTTAATATGCAACAATCATTAGTGTTTCCATACAATATCCATGTGCAATATGAGGATGAAATCAGTAAAAAAAATAAATCTATTTACAATAGTGAGTAAAAGAATAAAATATTTAGGAATAAACTTAACCAAGAACATAAATCACCTGCATTCAGAAAACTAAAAATATGGCTAAAAGAAACTGAAGAAGACTTACACAAATGGAAGGACATTCCGTGTTCATGGATAACACTAAATATTGTTAAGATGTCAGTTCTACCCAAACTGATTTACAGATTCAACACAATCCCAATAAAAATTCCAACAGACAGTTCCTGCAGTTCTTCAGAACTGAATCAAGAATTCAAAAGGAGACTCTTATATCTACAGTCAAGTGATTTTTGACAAGGCTGTGTGGTCCACCCAGCTGGGCCAGAACAGGTTTATTCAAGAAATGGTGCTGGGAGAACTTGGTATCCATAACCAAAAGAAAGAAATAAGATCTCTATATCACACTTTTTAAAAAAAAAATTAACATAAAATGGATGAAGGACCTAAATGTAAATCTACAGCCATAAAAATCCTAGAAAAAAAAAAAAGGAAAACATCTTTAAGAACTTGTGGTGGGCGTAGTTTCTTAAGCCTTACACCCAAAGCATGAGCAACAAAATAAAAAATAGATAAATGAGACCTTCTTAAAATTTAATACTTTTCAAACTCAAAGAACTTGTCAAAAGGGTGAAAAGGCAACCAACTTAGTGGGAGAAAATATTTGGCAATCACATATCTGATAAGATATTTTATCCATGATATATAATGAAATTTTTTTATCATTTGAAATGTTCAGATAAGAAGTAGGTATATTTTTATGTAAGTGAACAGATACAAGGACATTTCTGCTATAATAAAGCAGATTGGGAAATGTGGGAAAAAAACACACTAAATACAAAATATGTGAAAAGAAGGGAAAAACTAGATATAATTTATCAATAGTTTTGTGGCCTTGAAAATAATTGGAAATATTTATATATTCTTTATTTAGTATAATAAAAATCAATTTTATTCAAAGCCATTAATAAAGGCATAATTTATTTAATCCAATGTATTGCCATTTTTGCCATTTACTGCATCACTTGAAACATTAAAACATACTGGATTAATCATCAGTGAACTCATTTTCCTCATTAGAATTAGTAAGTGCTGAGAATATGCATTTTATATTATTATGACTACTATTAACTGCCATTTATTGAATATCTTCTATGTAGTAATTACATTCTTCACAGCTTCATATGCTGAGTTTTATTTAGTCTTTACAACAACTAGCAACAATTTCCAGATGAGAATATGGTTCTTTAAAAATGGTTGAAAATGTGTCCCAGAAGAATAAAAGTAGTAAGTGGTAAAGCTGGGATTTAGAAGTAGGTCTAGTTTCAAAACTCAAGTAAAACCACTATGCTGTAGGAGCAAGATTAGTAAGGTATTTGAGAGATGTCATTTTATGATAATAAAATCATTTAAATCTAGTGAAGAGAGGCAATATATTTGATAAGAAAAGTCCTGAAGCAAAAAGACAATGGAATCAATAATACCAGAAGTGAGTAAACTTAAAATGATTTAGGATGAGCGCACCAGGAAAGATTATATGGATGAAAGAGAATAGGTGTGGAGTTAAGAAAGGAACATTTGTACAGGAATGTGCTAAATGTCAGTGAGACAAGAATTAGTACAGTAAAATAAAGGTATATTTTAAATGATTATAACCCAAACTTGGGAAGGGAGTGAGAAACACAGGCTAATAAATTTGTACAATGCAATAAATCTAGTAATTTTTATGTAAGCCAGATATGTATTGGTTCAAGTAAATGAAAGTATGGGTATTTCTTGAATAATAATGGGCACTTTGAATGAATAAATAAACAGATATTTAGGTTATGTTAGGGATAAAGGTTTTCAAAGAAGGCATGAAATAAAGGGGATTTGGAGGTGTTAGATGCTTTGTAGCATAATAGCCATGAGCACAGTTTTCATAGTTAAACTGCCTGGATCGGAATCACCATAACAGCAATTACTTCTGGGGGACTATGACTCCCTTTTCTTATCTGTAATTTGGGATAATAATGGTACCTAAATGATTAAATTTTAAGGATATAATCCATGGACATCACATGACTTCTGTGTCATTTTAATCTAACCTTATTAATATTTGAAATATTTCTTGCTTTTTGGCAAATGTCTCTCTTTGATCTTTACCTGACCCAGATCTGAAATTGCCATTTTCTCATGATACTTGCTTCTTTTCACTGGGTAATGGATGCAAAAAACATCAGTAGATCCTTGGTGTAGTATTGCTTTCTTCTAGACTAATTCAAGTGTTCAAGTAGTTTTTGTCCCTATAACTAAAGTGTGAACAAAATACTGTCTTCTGAAGTCACTTGAGATAAATTTTTACTCTTTGAGAATATAACTTTGTTATATGCATACATTTCCATTTATTTATTTATTTATTTTTAATTTTCAATTTTTTTTTATTTTACCGGGAAGTCCCGGGGATCGAACCCAGGTCCCTCCATATGGGAGACAGACGCCCAACCAGTTGAGTCATATCTGCCCCCTTTCCATTTATTTTAAGTTTTTAATTTTTTTAAAAAAATATTCTTTTTAATTTGTAATGCAGTATCAATATATTAAAGTCAGGAGTTCTGATTCCAGTATGGAGGAATACTCACCTAAAAGTGGATTCTTCTTCAAATAATGTTTATAAAATCTATTTTAAAAAACAAAATAACTACTTGAGGGCTTTGGAGAGTAGATAATAGCAAGAAGAATTTGGAAGGTGTAGCACTTTGATATTATTTATGAATTCCAAAAATAGATATTGGATTATGTTTTTGAATGGGTCTGTTCCTCTGGACATATTAGATTATACTGGATTCAGAAGTTTCACTTTTACTTTATTCGGCCATCTGAGTAGGACGTTGAGTCCCCAATCACATGGTGGGCCAGGACACACAGAGAAACCACACCACAGAGAAAGGAATTTTGAGTTTTGAGCTGGAGCCCAGGAAGCAAGCACACAGGAGAAGAACACAGAGGAATAGAGACTGGTCCTTAGACACAGCAGAAACTCCAGGGAGAGAGACGGAGCTATTCTCTTGATAGTCTACAGCGGGCCTTGTGGAAAGAGCACAGCAGCTGAGCCTGGAGAGAAATGGAGCCCTGGAAGACAGGAACCCAAGTGACCAGGACAGTGTGAGTTTAACATTATTGCATATTTATTCTTGGGAAGGCAAACTCATGCTAGAGTTTGGATGCTCAACTGCTTGAGCCACATCTGTTCCCCGGCCATGTCTTTTTGATGGGATAGTTAAAAGGTGGTAGAGTTTCCATCAGTCTTTATTATCAATGAATTGTGGAGCAGAGTCAATTGTTAATCCCTACAGGATGTGTAATATTAATGAGAAATCAACATTTTTTTGTTATCCGTTGATACTGTGGCATAACCTAGCTTATTTTGGCAATTATAAACACTGGCAACAAGTGCAAACCAGACTTCCACTCTTCTAGAGTGATACCTCTGGTCACCTTCCTGTCTGCGAGAATGAGTGCAACAAATTAAATGGTATGATAACAGGCAAGATTTAAGACAAAACTTATCTTTCTGATACTATTAACTTTTTCACCCACAATATATGTTCCTCTATTAAGAATAAAATTATCATAACTATAGGCTACACTTTAAAAGAATAATATTGCTGCTGATGATTATATTAATAACTAAGTAGAATAGAGCTCATTTATTAATAAAAATTAAGATCGCTAAAACTTCCTATTTTAGCTGGGAGAGCTAATGAAGATAAAGCAGCTTAAACTATTAATGTTTTATCTGAATTTGTTCAACATTTAATCAACTTACCATTTCCTTTTGATACAGTAGCCCTTTGATGTGTTGTATATGTATTGACCAAAAATATTACTATTATGTAAAAATATTGTTCACTTACTATTGCTACCTAAGAAATTACTCTGAAAGCTAGTAGCTTAAAACAATCATTTTATTTTCCTTTAGATTTCAACAATGGCTCAGTTTGACAATTCTTACTTGAGGTGTCTCGCATAGTGGTAATTAGATGTGGGCTGGGACTACAGACATCTAAATATTTAACTGGGCATGATATCCAAAATGTCTCACTCCCATGGCTGGACATTGGTATTGTCTGCTGGGTGCTCAACTGGAGATATTAATCTGAGTGCTAAAATGAGGCCTTACCAGCAGAAAACTCTCAAGGTTGTCGGAATTCTTAGAGTGAGTCCTTTTCCTCGAATGAGCGGTACAAGAAAGTCAGTCCTCAGAAGTCTTAGAGCACAACTTCTGCTGCATTCTACTGGCAACAAATAAGTCACTAAAATTCAAGAGGAAGAGACATAAACATCTCTCATTAGGAGGCATATCACAGAATTTGTAGACATGTTTACCTCTGCCACAAATATGTTAGTATATCAGTTAAGTAATGTTTATAATGTCCAGAAGGACTTCTTTACCATAAATTATTTAATAATCACAAAATTTGCTAGTTTTGCAAAGATTATAAAACCCTCTCTGTGGGTTAAAGCTAAATTTGTTTTATTCACATTTCAAAATAAAATAAATGTAAAGAATAGGTAGTAGACTGAGGAATACTTTCCATTTAGTCCTTATCACAATGTTTAGGAATGTTAACTTAAGAGCCCAAGAGAATAGTTTGTGTTCTACTAGGGTCTTCTGATCCCAAGTTTCTTCCCATATCCTTCGTGCTTTATGCTACTTAAATTTCTAATTTTAGAGCCCCTATTACTTTTGTTTGCAAGTTACTTTCAACTGTTTTTATATAAGTTGCTCACAGTACACTTAAGTAGAATATTTATCAAATAATTTCCATGAAGTCTTTCTACCTTCCTAAATACTTTTCAAAACAATGGAATTCTAACTTACTGAAAGAAAGGCTTGCCCCCAAACTGCTTATTATGGTTTTATAGATCCAATTGTGATTATACCTGCTTTAGTTTCCTTGGCTGCTCAAGCAAATACCATGCAATAGGCTGACTTAAACAATGGGAATTTAATGGTTCATGGTTTTGAGGTTAGGAATAAGTCCAAATCAAGGCAACATAAAAATGATGCTGTCTCCATGAACACAGTGGCATTCTGTGTCTGGCTGCCGGTAATCCCTGGTCCTAAGCTTGTCATATGGCAAGGTACATAGTGGTGTCTCCTGGATCCTCCCTTCTCTTCTGGGTTCTGTTGATGTTCACCTTCTGGCTGCTCTCTCTGTGGCTTTCTCTCTCTGTCTGAATTTTATTCCACTTATAAAGAACTCCAGTAACAGGATTAAGACCAAACTTGAGCCATACTTTCACTAAAGTGAACTCATGAAAACATCCTAAAGGTTCACACCTGCAGAATGGATTAAGTTTGAAAACATGTTATTCTGAGGTATATACAGTTTCAAATCACCAAAATGCATCTTGATGTAAAAGGGAGTAGTCCATTTTTTATGCTAGGTGTGATAATTATGAGGTGAGCAGTAAGCAGATTTGTGCTCCAGTATATGGAGGAAGTGAATTTGTAGGAAACATTATAAAATAATTTAGCCTCTGTGACCCTCAGTTTTCTCATCTATAAGTTGTAGATTAGTAGTTCTTCATAATATATCTTGGGAATTAAACCAGGAAATACATGGCAAGTCCTTAGAAAATTACCTGACAGTGAGTAAGTAATGATTTGCTGTATTAATGGTAGTAGCAGCAGGAGTTACACAGCAGCAATGGTAGCTGGGAGAGAATAACCATGGGAGAATGAGGTTGACACAAAGAGATGAGAAACAAAGAAAATTCTCATCATATTTAGATCTTGTTTTTATTTTCTCTTCTTTACTTATGTGACATACCCAACTATCTTTCAAATATAAATATATGTTTATACAGGCAAAACTGAGAGCCCCACTAATATAATGATCTCCTTGGTCAAACTATACCCCAACTTGGAAAAATCCCTTAATACTCATCAGACGTACAAAATTAATGAGAATGACAGAAAGTAAAGAAATTTGGATATGACCTAACCTGAAGAATGCATACTTGAGTAAAGAAAGTCACCAGCCCTTTCTTCTTCTAACAGAAATTGCCCACATATGTAAGTAAATGGAATGTTGCTGCTAGAGGCTTCACACAGTGGTCAACAATCCTGAACCCTTTCATCTCTATCCTTATGAAGACATCCCCTCATTCACTACTTCCTATTGTGACCATGCCTTTTAGTCAGCTCTTCAAAACCTAGAAAACCTGGTAAAGAAATCCAAGGCACACTTTAGGAAAGCAGTGTACTATGCAAAATAACGTGTCAGGGGCCCCTTTACACAGAGATAAACACACAGGCATATCTTCAGTCTTTGTCTCCACTTTTCCTATCAAATAAAATAGCAGTATTATTGAATTGAATTTTTTTTTCCGAATCACGTGCATTCACTCTTTAGTTTCTAATGCTGCCTATATTACATAAATTGTCTTTTTATGTGTCCCTGGTACTCATTTATCAAGGCTAGTTCCATATGGGAGTTTTGACTCAAATTCTGAGGCTAAATCCATGACTTAGAAGATCCATGTTTCTAGGGAGAAGAATTCAGATATTTAGAGCCTTATCCTGAGATATGCCTGTTAAAGGTTTTCTTGAATTCTGTAAGCTACTCTTACAGTGTAAGAAATGTATTGTCTTTCTAAGTTTTTCATTAAGTATCTGAAACATTTGAACAAAGATTTTTTTTTAAATTCCTATTCATTTTTAATATAATTAAACTATTTAACAAAATCATTTTTTTAAAAGTTTGTGTGTATGTTGTTTTATAATGGACTAAAATGATCTATAAATGTATTTTTAAATTGAAACTAATTTAATCAAGATCTCTTCTCAATTGATCTGTAATCCTTTATTTAATGTAATTTTTGAACATGACATTATCTATTGCTGTATTTTATGGTCTCTTTCATTTCATCTTTCTTTGTGCTAGTAGCTCACTGTTTTAATTATTTTGTGTTGTATTTAATATCTGTTAGAGTTTGCCTTAATCCCTTGCTTTATTTTCCATATATTTTCTTGGTTATCTACATTTCAACATGAACTGACCTGAGATAAACAAACACCTAACTCTGTATTCTCTTTAGATTTTTCACAGAATCTCAATGCTGCCAAGTCACAAACACAAAATGTTTCCCAGATTAGTGCATCTTTATCTTATCTGAGTTTGAAGTTATCTGAGGGAATCAACCAAGAACATCTCTTACTTCTTTTCCAGTGATGTTATCTTTATAGAAACAAAATATTTCCATTCCTGGAAAATATATCTTTATCCATATTTCTTAATATTCTATTTAGGAGAACCATACTCTGAATTTCTACTATATGATATACATTTGTGTTTGCTTAGTATTAATATATATTCCTTTACTCTTTGTATATTTATGTTATCCAACAAAAAAAGTTTGGATATTTTGAACAAAATCCCTCATAATGCAAAGAAACATAGTATTAGAGTTGGGTACCCTTAAAGGTACATATTTTATATAAATGACAAGTCTTAAATAGTAATATTGATGCTTTGCTATATGTCTTAACTCTGACCCAATGGTGGACTCAATAACACATTGCAAAAATATGGAAAAAGGAAAGCTGCTTACAGGAAAAGGATGCCTTGAAACCCTAGGGGAGTGGCAATTGCTGGAAATTCCAACCTAGATATAGCAGCATCACTACAAATAGAAAAGTAAGTTCTATTAAATATGGTTTTGTGGTGACATAAAAAATAATTTGTACAAAATAACACAGTAATAAAAAGCACTATTGTATTTTAATAGGGTTATAAAAATATATTTGTTTTCACTTTTTAAAATATCAGTAAATCCTACAGTAGCATATTTGAAAGATAAAATTAAGTTACATGTTTTGTAGTTTTAATTGCTCTAACTTTGAAAGAAATCCTGAAAATTATCCTATAACACAAAATTTATGTACAAGTCAGATAATTCAGCTACAAATCAGATGATCATCTCAGAGTACTCTCATTATAAAGGAAACATTATTCTAATAGTAGAAAAGTCAAATAATATGTTTAGGGGATAGACACAAGTAACACAACTTTATTAATTTTTTTAATTTTTAAAAATTTATTGAAGTATATCACTCATACTTGAACATACATAAACAATGAGTGTATAGTAATAGTTATGAACTTACAAAACAAACATTACATATCATCATACAGGGCTCTCATGCCTCACCCTACCACCAATACCTTGTATTGTTGTGAAACATTTTTAACTAATGATTAAAGAGCAAACCAAAGTATTTTCCCCCAACCCACCCTACTATTATTATTTTTATATCATTTATACATAAACATACATAAACAATAAATGTATAGTAAAAGTTGTGAACTTAAAAAGCAAACATTCATAACATCATAGAGGGATCCCATACATCAACCTTCCACCAACAACTTGCATTGTCATAAGACATTTGTTACAAATTATGAAAGAATATTGTCAAAATCTTACTACTAATTATAGTCCTTATCTTACATTTGGTTTATTTTCTTCCCCATGCACCCAACTATTATTTTTTAAATATATTTTTATGACAGAACTTGTAAAAGTACAAAACAATCATGCACATGTGCAGAATTCTCAAACAACACCCTGTTATCAACACACCACACCCTGGTGGAACATTCATTACAAATTATGAGATAATATCATCCGATTATTATCAGGTCCACAGTGCATGTTTGGCGCACCTTTTCCATACTCCCCCATTATCAACACAGTACATCTTTGGCATAGATGCAAGATTATTACGTTATTACTGTTAACCACATTCCATAGGTCACTCCAGTTTTATTTTTCCCATGCTTCTCCACTTTCCCACCACCCTACAATACTGATGTACATCTGCTCTAGCTCACAAAGGACACTCTTTCATCTGTACCATCAACCACTATTCTCATCCACCTCTGGGTTTACTCTGCTATTCAGTCCCTAGATTCTTCTCTAGCTTTCTGTCAATTGACATTTACATCCTAGACTACCATTTTCAGCCACATTCCCATTTATAAACGAGCTCTTTCTCACTATAATGTGTTACCATCAATTCTGTACATTTGCACACTCTTACAGTAAAGATAATTAAAACTTCTACATACATTAAATATCAGTAGTCCATCTCAGTCTTCCTCTTATCTCCTTTAAGAATGCACCACCTACCACCAATCTTGAAGATATTTTCCTACATTTCCCTCTCGAAGTTTTATGGTTCTTGCTTTTATATTTAGGTATTTGATTCATTTTGAGTTAATTTTTTTATAGAGTGTGAGATAGGGGTCCTCTTTCCTTCTTTTGCTATGGATATCCAATTTTCTCAGCACCATTTGTTGAATGAACTGCTCTGCCGGGGCTGGGTGGGTTTGACAGGTTAGTCAAAAATCACTTGACCATAGATGTGAGGGGCTGATTTTTTAACCATCAATTTGATTCTATTGGTCTATGTGTCTGTCTTTATGCCAGTACCATGCTGTGTTTACCATTGTAGCTAGGTAATATGATTTAAAGTCTGGAAGTGAGAGTCCTCCAAACTTTGCTTTTCCTTTTCAAAATGTTTCTGGCAATTTGGGACCCCTTACCCTTCCAAATAAATTTAATAATTGTGTTTTCCATTTCTTTAAAAAATGCTGGTAGGATTTTTATTGGGATTGCATTGAATCTATATATCAATTTGGGTAGAATTGACATCTTAATGATACTTAGTCTTTCAATCCATGAACATGGAATATTCTTCCAATTATTTAGGTCTCTTTTTTATTTCTTTTCACAATGAGTTCTAGTTTTCTGAATACAAGTACTTTAAATCATTGGTTAAGTTTATGCCTGAATATTTGGTTTTTATCTGTCATATTTTATTTTCACCACTCTTTTGACACTTCTAGTTACTTTTATTGATATAGTCTTGATTTTTAGATTCTCTTCCAGGCCTCTCTCTCCTGTCTTTACTTTTCAGGCTGTAGCACACCCTTTAGTATTTCCTGCAAAGCAGGTAGATCTCTCGGTTACAAACTCTCTCAGTTTCTGTTTATCTGTGAATATTCTAAACTTGCCCTCATTTTTGAAAGACAATCTTGCCGGATATACGATTCTTAGCTGAAAGTGTTTCTCTTGTATTATCTTAAATATATCATACTGTCTTCTTACCTCCATGGTTTCTGGTGAGAAATCAGCACTTAATCTAATTGGATATCTCTTATACATTATGCATTGCTTTTCTCTTGCTGCTTTCGGAATTCTCTCTTTGTCTTTGGCATTTGACATTCTGATTAGTAGGTGGCTCAGTGTCGGTCTATTCAAATATAGTCTTGGGGTTGGTCTATTAGGATTTTTTAGGATGGGAGTATGTTGTGCTTCTTGGACATGGATATCTCTGTCCTTCAATAGGGTTGGGAAATTTTCTACTGTTATTTCTTCAAATATTCCTCCTCCTCCTTTTCCCTTCTCTTCTCCTTCTTGGAGACCCATGGCATGTATGTTTGCACATCTCTTGCTGTCCTTTAGTTCCCTGACACCTTGTTTAAGTTTTTCCAAGCTTTTCATCTATTCTTTTGTATGTTCACTTTCAGAGGCCATTTCTTCAAGCTCACCAATCCTTTATTCTGCCTCCTCAAATTTGTTATTATATGATTCCAGTGTATTTTTAATTTCATGTATTGTATGATTCATTCCCATAAGATCTGCTATTTTTCTATGTATACTTTCAAATTCTTCTTTGTGCTCATCCAATGTCTTCTTAATATCCTTAATTTCTTTAGCCATCTTACTGAATTTATTAAGGAGATTTGTTTGCACATCTATGATTAGTTGTCTCCACTCCTTTATGTCATCTGGAGGCTTATCTTGTTCCTTTAACTGGGCCATATCTTTCTGTTTCTTGGTGTGAATTGTAATTTTTTCTTGGTGTCTTGGCATCTGGCTTCCTAAAGTATTTATTCTGGATGCATTTTTTTCTCTTTAGTTTAGGGCTTCCTGCCCTTCTCCCTTGCTCATTGTGTAGTAGAAGCCAAGGATGTAGTTGGTGCTATAAGCTGTGGAGGCTCAAGCTACCCTCATTGCCCCAAGAAACAATGAAGCTTTTCCAACTTTTTTCTTTGCCAGGGGTAGGAACAGAGCTACAGCTCTGAGTGGAATAATCCATCTCATGCAGGACTAGACTGTAGTTGCCCAGAGAGACTGATGAAGCTTCACACGCTTTTCTCCCCTTCCTAGGGCAGGGATGGAGTTGCCGGTGTAGGTAGCAATCTATGCAGTGCAGGTCCAAGATGACCACAGTTGCCCCGGTAGACTTCTGATTATTCAGTCTGTGCCAGCTAAATGTACTTGCAGTTATCTGAATAGGCTGGTGCAGGGCCTGTCAGCTTCCTCCCTGCTAGAGGTGGGGCTGAAGCCTAGGCTAGGGCTGCAGACCCATCTTGGTGAAAGAAACCAGTCTCTACCATCGCTGTGATTTTCAGTCAGCCTGACTTCCCCTCATGCTGGGGGTGGAGTCAAAATGGCAGCTACTGGCCTCCTTCTGACGTGGACAGGCTCAAACTTTAGCTGTTCTTAGGTTTATACTTTAGCCAGCTGAACTGACTAATCAGGAGCTGAAATTGGTGGCCAACCTTCTCTTCCTCCCCTGGTTTTGGGAAATGGAGCTTCCAATTCCTGCCACTGAATAGCTCCTGGGGTGGCTTGCTCAGCAAAAATAGGATGATCACTGGCTCGGCAGCAGTTGTGGCCTGTAATTTCCAGGAGAGAGTGGCGCCGCTTCCCCAGCTTCTTTCCTGCCCGAGGGCTTAGGCTAGAGCTGTAATCCGATCTAGATGGAAAGAAGCTGGTCCCTACCAGCATGGTGATTTTCAGTCAGCCCTGCTTCCCCTCATGTTAGACATGGAGTTAAGATTGTGTCTACTGGCATCTTTCTGACTTGGACAGTTTCAAACTTTAACTGTTCTTAGGATTATACTTTACCATGACATATTTACTAATCAGAAGCTGAAGTTGGTGCCCAACTGTCTCTTCCTCCCCTGTTTTGTGAAATGGAGCTTTCAATTCCAGTCACGGAACAGCTCCCGAGGCGACTTGTGCCTCCAGTGGAGGATAGGCACCAGCCTCTGTGTCATGGAGTGCTCTACTTAAGAATCTTCCCTGCAGTTGTGCAGTCTCCTTCCATTCTTTCAAGGATGTTGCAGGATGCACTTCTGGTCTCCTGGAGCCCCAAACAAGGGCTCTAGAGAGCTCTGGATTATCACCAACTGCCATGTAGCAGGAGCTGATTCTCAGAGCTCTTTACTCTGCTGCCATCTTGCTGGCTGTCAACACAACTTTATTTTTAAAATAATTTGAAATTGTGAGCTTAAAATATTTTTTCAGTGTTGCCTGGAATTTAATTAAATGCCATCTAACAATAGTTAAATGAAAATCATTGTAATTATATGATATTTTAATGCTATGTATATAGTTGTCATGGAAAAATAATACAGAGAGGTGAATGTTATTATTGTACATGCTTTCTAAGCTTATGAAGGAAGCATATTGTAGTAGTGAAGAATAAGGTCCTTAGAATTATAAAATGTAAATTTAATATATAGGCTACTTATATGCCTTAGTTCCTTCATCTGTAAAATGATGGAAATGAGCACCTCACACAAATAGTTGTTTTGAATATTTAGAAAAACTTTATTAATGTTGAATACCATAAGTTTTGAAACTAAATTATCTCCTTATAGTCAAATTTCAATTTCTTAATTCCTTCCAGTTTTCATGTGAGTTTACTTTGAGAGGCATGGGAACTCTGAAATGGGGACTAGAAAGCATGTACCATAGCAGAATTAAGGGGCTATCCATCCTGGAGTACTCCAAAAGCAATATTTAGTTTTCACTTTCAAAAATCTAGAGATTATTTGACCTACACATGCATGTGTTTTCAATGTAATTAAAAAATATTACTGTGTGGCTCATCACCCTCAATGGATATACACAGCCTGGGGCCTTGCCACCAAGCATAGACCACAGTTCACATCGTAGACCACACTCTTTCCCACACTGATGAAGGATGTTTGTGTGGGATGTTGTGGGAGGTGTAGGAGGTGGGGAACATGGGAATCCCTGTAATTTCTGTGTAATATTTAGGTAATCTAAGCACCTTTTAAAATATATATATATAATTAAAACCAAACAATACCACTGGATACATTAGAATAATTGACTGAGAGGGAGGGGATGAGAGTGGGAAAGGGAAAGATAAAAGAAGTAAAAAAACAAAACAAAACAGGAGAGAGCATGGAAAGAAAGAGTGAGGAAAAAAAAAATATATATAACATTTTTGTAAGCAAATGCACATATATGCATATATATTTATATATCATTTTACAAATATTGTTATGTATTGTGAAAAAAAATTTGATTTTTACTCACAATAAATATATATATATAACTTACTTCCAGATCTGGATCACATAGTATGCTAATTGTAATAGTTTGTACATTAAAATTGCTTTCCTAAAAAAAAACAAAAAAAAACACGTAAATAAAAACTCCATATTTGACATGACATAGTGAAAGAATGGCTTATTCAATAAATAAATCTTAAAAAAAAAAAAAGATATTACTGATTTTTATCATAAATGCACATCCAAAGGCACAAACAAAAAATGTTTTTAGAACATGTATGACACTATAGAATTTTAGTCTTGTAAGTCAATTTATTTAAGACAAAAATGTTTATGTACTGTATATGGGCAAAATTTGCTAACAATAAATAATTCAAATATATGGTATAGAAATTAAGAGTTTTCTTTGGCTAACTGTATTCTTTTCCTCATAGAAAAACCATAAAATAGCATATGGCTTCATCAAATTTTAAGAACAAAATAACCACATATAAATTGTGCAACCCTATGCTACCATCATAGAGCTAAATCAGCAGAATAAATTGATATGAACACACTTACTAGGTGACTCATGTGTTTAGGCCTAGATATAAAAATGTATTTAAAATGTAAATGAGTTAAAGACCAAGGATTTTGCAAAATTCATTAAAAGCCTCTCTTCACATGTATTGGTTGATTGTTTGATTCTACATTTCAATATGACCATTACTTTTTTAAAATTATTTTTTCATTTGTTTATTAGAGAAGTTATAGGCTTACAGAAAAATCATGGCAAAAATATAGAATTCTCATATACCATCCTACTATTAACACCTTGCATTAGTGTGTTACATTTGTTTTACCTAATGAAAGGACATTGTAAAATTAAAACAAACTTTATTTATGGCTGTTCAATTTATGAACATATGCATCAGTAAGGACTTTGGTAGAATTTGCAAATTGATCATTTGCTAAAGAAAACATAAAATAGTAAAATTTGGTCAAAAGCTATTATACCCTAACTCAAAGCATAACCTTTTGATACTATTTATACTTTGAAAAAAAGTAAAATTTGGGGATTGAGCATTCTACTTCCTGGTAATTAAGGAAATAATTTATTTCCTTTCGTCAAAATGGCAGAATAAAACAGGGCTCAGAAAATGTCTTTAATTGACTTAGTAAAGAATAATTGCTACTTTTACAGCCAGTGCATTGAACAACTAAGCATTGAAATTCATCAAAAATCATTGCTGAAAAAATAGTGCTTTTTCTCTGTACCTACTTTATCTATTTTATTTTCTTCCTTGTTTCCAAAAGTTGCTACTCTGCCTGAACTATTGTAATGTTATCAATCACAAATTCTCAATTTTCTTTGGGCTGTCATTTTACTGACAGGTTTCCCCAAATAAGAGAATGATCCCTACAATGATAATTTATGTGGACAAGTTGTTATACACTCTGAAAATTATTGCATCATAGCTGGTGAACAGTGAGTGCTCAGTTAGCACTGGTATGATTTAAATAATGAGAACCAACAACATTAATTTATATTCATATAGTAATGCT
This sequence comes from Tolypeutes matacus, assembly GCA_026826555.1. Lineage (NCBI taxonomy): Eukaryota > Metazoa > Chordata > Mammalia > Cingulata > Chlamyphoridae > Tolypeutes > Tolypeutes matacus. The sequence continues at coordinate 41,689,291 of JAKSZT010054334.1, read as the reverse complement.
GATACCAACAGCCAAATATACCCTTATGTATTATATACTTTATATGATATACTGTGAATCATTAATCTATGATATATATTTTTTCAAAATTTTAACACCCCCAAAGTCAGTGTGATTCTCATAATTGATGTGATTCAAATGTACTGGGTTATATTTTAATTAAAATGTCTTAAATGAGCATAGTTAAGTTGGCAGCTTCTTAATGTGATAAAAAATAAAAGTGCATCTTATAATTTTTGTCATCTTACTTTCAATGAAATATTCTGGTATGTCCTCTTTGTTTTAGACAATAATATCTTGTTTATATTTTCAGATGTGCATTTACTTTAGTAACAATGAGGAACAGGTAGATGATGATATGTGCTAGCAAAGCTTTGATAGTTTTGCCTTGCCTGAGGGTAGTGCCAAGAAAAGAATGAGGGGAGGTGCTGGGAGGAAGATGATGTCAGTCATAAAATGTTTCATTGAAAATGGAGAGAGGGACTCTAGCATGAATGACTCTATTTTGGACTTCTGGTGCTGTGATAAATGCAATTTCTGTTCTTTTCCACAATTGTTCTGAAGGGGAGGGTCAATATAAGAAAGAATCTCCATTAATTGGGTAAATAATTAAAAAGTAATAATATTAATAATGAAATTATGACTGTGGAAAATTGAAATTACTTTATGAATCCCAAAAAGAGAAAGATTGTTTTTGAAAACTAATCTATTCCTCTGGGTTGATACCCTTTGATTGTATTAAATTCAGTCCAGGGGCCTTTATTAGATTATTTGTTAAGATTGCCTTTAGTGCTATTTGATTTAACTGTCAGTAGGGCATAACTCAGGTTGAGTCCCCACCCCCTTGCTGGGTCTGATATAAATGTACACTGAGAAAGACAGACAAAGAGACAGTTCTGTCATTTTGATCCTGCCATGTGACAGAAAGGAGAAGACTCAAACAGCTGAGGCCCCATAGAGAGATGAGCCTTTATTTGCATGATAACTCACAGCTGAGTTTGGGAAGAGACCAGAAGAGCTGAGATTGATACAGGAGGCCCTGAAAGAAACAAACCCTATGCCAGGAGAGAAAGGTCTATAGGATCACTTAAGCACGAAGCCTCAAGAGGCTGGGCCCATTGAGCTCAAGAGGAAGAGGAAGCCCAGAGGACAAGGAGAGACCAAGCAGAGATGGCCTGCCATCTTGCTTCAGCACATGGCACTTGACTTTGTTGAGAAAGCACCTCTTATGGTGCCTTGAGTTAGACTTTTTATGTCCTTGGAACTGTAAACTTTTATCCCAAATAAACCCCCTTTATAAAAGCCAACAGATTTTTTGCAGAGCACCATTTTGGCAGACTAATGCAGTGACAATAATAATTATCAGCAAGAAGAAACTTATGCCCCTGTGATTACAAAGGAAGTTTGGTTAATATAGGAAGGAAATTTCATATTCTTTGAAATCTTATCTTATCCAATGCAGAGAAACATTGGGGAGGGAACTTTCAATTATCTCCTTATATTCTTATCCTTGTCTCTACATGGCATCCACTGCCATGATTTATTAGAATTGGAAAAGGCTCATTTTATTAGAGGTCAATTATCACTTGGGTACAATTCTTCACTTCTTCTCTCACCTTTTTTCTTGCTCTTCTTGTTTCACATATTGATAGGAATGAACAAGTTAAAGTGATATACTCTCTCACACAGGAACAGGTAAAGTCATAAGTTAGGCTGAAATGGCCAGATAGGAACTAAACATGTGAGACAGAGCATTCAGTTCTGCCAAGCCTAATCCTTGGGCCATGTGAACAGACTTTGAGATGGTACTTCAGACCCAGTCATCTCACTCCGTTTTCCTGTGGGCAAAAGTGGAAGTTGAAGTTCCCAAAAGTGAGATGTGCAGAAATTATGAAATTAGAGTTTTATGTTTTATTCTAAACTATATTTTCCAATATATTTGGCAACTTATGTATTTCCAGGTACTCAGAAGTGGGTGAAAAGAGGAGTGAGAATTCCACATAATATTAGTAGATGTGATTACAAAGTATATGTTATTTCATTCCTTCACCATGATAAGCACTTCAGATATATCATCTCATTTACTCCACTCAACATCTCTTTAAATTAGCCTCTATGTTTATCTTTATTTATCAGATGAGGTAATGGAAACTCAAAGTGATTAAGTAACTCATCAAGACCATACAGGTGGTAAAAGGCAAAGTCAGACTTCAAACTACAGTTATTCTGATGCTAGAACTTGAGTTCTTATACTATATTGAACACAGAGTAATGATTTTGGCTCAAGGACTCCAAGAAAACAGTTTCTTCATGAAGATCATAGGCATTTCTCACTGTGATTCAAAAAATACAACTGCTGCTCCTGCTGTTGCTTCCTTGCTTGCATGCAGGGCCATAGACACCAACACAGATCTGAAAAAGGTTGCTTTTGATTGTGAAAAATCTCGGTGGGTGGACTGTGGGGGTGGGGTGTGAAATAGTAGATAAAAGATATGATGAGACACAGGTGTATTTCCAGATTGGTCAGAAGCCATCACAGGCACAGATATCCCTGCACAAAAAAAGATGGATAGCAGATTGCTTCCGTACATCCTTGACAGCAGGGCTCCTCCTGTCTTAACTGTGGGTCCTGGCAAGCCACACTGGTTTCTCTGGATACAGGGGTTTTCCTGCTTAGAAGGATGAATCATCAAGTGTGTCTGAATTTGTTCATATAATCTTAGAGAGGACAAATGCTCCTTGAAAAATAAAATAGGTTTTATTTTTAGGAATAAATATTTAGGAAGTTGAGAGCAAAAAATGATTTATAATACATTTTATATATGGCCAGATTTTATCTACGTTTTGATAACTTATAGTCAGTTTTAGTCAATAGGAAGTCTTTTTAACATTTCTTTAAATTATGAAAAAGGAATATCCAAAACATATTTTTTTTTATAAATGACTTTATGGTATTGCTTACTATATATCAAAAACATCCCTAAAATATCACCATATTTTATTCTTTTTCCTTCCAATAATGAACCCAAATCTTTACTTCAAGGAGTGTTATAATTTCTCTTTTTTCAGGGCTTTTTTTCCTTTAAGCATATTTAATATTTGGTTTTTAATTTTTTTTAAGGCAAAGGAGTAAAGAATTTATCAAGAAACAGAAAAAGAGATAGTACACACACAAGATGGGCATGCCAGCATGCTACAGGTTGAGATGCACCTGAATTCTCATTTTCTAGAAAACAGAAAGTTTTTACATGACCAATATTTTGTTCCTGAAACAAACAGACTTACTGGCTAATTCATAAAACAGCTATTTTACAAAGATATATCTGTATAATTAGAACAAGAATCTTTAAGGCATTTCAATATATGGTAGTAAAAATACATGATTATTTTAATATGAGAACATTCTCTCATGAACAATAGCAAATATACAATACTAATACATGGTCTTAACAATAGGATGGTTTATGGGAAAACACACCAAATATAAGCTATGGATTACAGATAGCAGTAATAGTATGGCAATGTTCTTTCACCATTTGTAACTAGCGTGTCACAACATTGTAAGTTGTTGGTGGGTGAGGAGATGTATGGCAATCCTGTGTGGTATGCATGATTGTTTTGTTAATTCACAACTTTTCAAATAAAAAAGTACATGGTTATTAACAGATTTTGTTTAAAGATAGTTCCAGATTTTTTAAAAGCAATTTCTGTTAAAGAGTAAATGAATGTATGATGAATAAGGAAAATGAAATATGGTGTAGTAGGAAAGGACTGTATCTATTACTTGGTATAGAGAGCATGTGTCCAATGTTGTAAAACAAAAAAGGACATGGGGAACCACATGACATATCCAACATTCCCTCTCTTGACCACACCTGTTGTTTATTTGTTTCATTGTAATTATGAGTAAAGCTTGAATACTAGGGAATATACCTGATTCCTTAAAGTCTGACTTCACAGTTTGATACTTGATAGTAGCTCAAGATAGCATACCGCTTCCAGCTAAAAGGAGAGCATATAAATCACTGCCACAATGAAGCATGGAAAGCTTTCACATTTCCTTATTATCATTCCATGGCTTATTTTACCTTTATTCCCAAATCTGTTCCTGGAGCAGATGTATTCCCTGTGTTCTACATCTGTTATGAAAGGGAAGATATTCGACTTTACACATTATATTACCAAGTAAATATGTCTTTAAAATGAATTGTGTACTGTAAAATTACAGTCCTTTATTTTTATATGCAGAAATTAAATATTGTATATGCCTAAGTTACAAATATTAATATATTAAAATAGGCAATTTTATCTAGAAAACCCAAGACAGACTGATTCCTACCTACCTTTCCATTGATTTGTACTCATTTATTCTCCTGTACTGTGGTCTTAGGGTGCACTGATCCTGTTGTGATACTTGGAATGGTCATGTTATCTCCAACCAAAAGTACAGTACTTGACACAGATACGATTGCCCATCTGAAATGCATTCTCTTCCTGCCATGCTTTATTTTTCAGGCTTTTTTTGAAGCATTATTTCATATAGGAAAACATCTTAAACAAGGCAAGTTAATTTTGAATACAAGTTATCCCTGTTATGTAATTTCACAGGACTAAGTAACCTGATAATGTAGCCCATATCACAGTTTAATTACTAATTTATTCAAAATATATTTATGAGTGCCTTCTATGCACCACACACTATTCTAGGCATTGAGGATATAACAATGAACAAAATAGGCAGTGATTGCTATGGATTAAGTTGTGTCGAACAAAAATGATATGTTCAAATTTTAAACTCACTCCCGTGAATATGAAGTTATTTGTAAATAGAATCTTTGAAGACGTTATTAGATAAGATGAGGCCAAACTTGATTAAGGTGGGCTATTTCCTTTATAACTAGTGTCCTTTTAAGGAGAGAAAATTTGGACAGAGAGACAGAGATAGAGACAGCCAAGTGATGGAGGCAGAGATTGACATATGCTACAAACCAAGATATGTCATGGGCTGACAACTACTGCCAGACCATACAGATGTGAGATGAAGCATGGCCTTGCTCACACCTCAATTCAATCTTCTAACCTCCAGACTCTAAGACAATGAATTTCAGTCCAGACAACGTGTCTGACGTACTTTTTTTTAGCAGCTCTGGCAAACTAAAACTAATGTAATTTATGTACATTTCTATGATTATTTTATTATTGTTTGTCTTTCTCAGTAGATTGTTTTTTAAGAGCATCTGGGTCTTTAAATACAGGTGATTGTGTCAGCTTTTGTTCACCTTTGTATCCCCAAGGTTCAATTAATATGTGTTTAATAAATTGATTTAACCAAATATAATATTTTCAATTAAAAATACCCTCATAGCCAACCCAATTACTTCTTTGTTTAGTTTTATTAAAGGCTATCAGATTTTAAAATGTTCTTCTGGACAATATGAAAGTGATCATCCAAAACAGTACTTCTGAAATGTATTTGAATAAACTGCAAGAAGCAAGAGATCACAAGATGCTCTACTCTCCTTATTTCCAAATTGCAAAACTATAGGCTGATAAAATTTTTTTAACAAATCAACTTTATTGATACATATTAATAAAGCATAAATCCAGCTAAAGTTTACAATTAATGCTATTCAGTATAATCACATATTTGTGCATTCATCACTTCATTTTTAGAGCATTTACATTATCTCAATAATATTAATAAAACAAAAAAGTTATCACACTTACCACTTTTCAGTCTCTCTATGCTTCTCATGCCATACATAGCTGCTATTCTGTTTCCTTCTCTCTAGTATGATTGTGTTTATATTGTGTAAAAACAGTAATATTTGATATATCACCCATATGTGTCTTTTACTTGAGGTTTCACTATATTATACAGTCCCATGTTACATTTTTTTGGCTTTCCTTCTAGTAATATACATGACCTTAGACTTACCCTTTCAACCACTGTCATACCCATGTAATAGTTCTGCTAGTTATACTCACTATGATATGTTTTTACCTATTCTATTCATTTCCAAAGATTTATAAACAACATTTTTACCAATTTTGCACAGATTAACCCTCAGCTTTCCATTCGCTACCCTCATTCTATTTTCTTGTGACCTCCATTCTAATTATTAACTCCATAAGTTTACATAATACATTTAGTCCATGTTGTCATATGCTTCACCACTTCATTTCTTCTTACCGCTGCATAATATTCCATCATATATATACACCACAATTTGTTTATGCGTTCATCAGTTGATGGACACATGGGTTGTTTTCAGCTTTTGGCAATCATGAGTAACACCACTCTAAATGCTGGTGTGCAGATGTCTATTCGTGTTACTGCTCTACATATTATTCAGTTAAATAAATCAGTTAAAATGAGAATTGTAGTGGTGTTTTAAACGTGCATGGGACCTCTTTTGCTCCTCTTTTAAGTTCCAAAGTTTAGTTCTTGTCTCTTCCATAGAGTATCAAGGTCTCAGAGATTCACAGTAAGGTAAACATGCACAGAGGGAGGAAAAATATGTGAGCATCCTTCCTTCATGCAGCTCAGCAGCACTGCAGGGAACCTTTTCCTGTTGTGAAATCTCATCATTTTCAAAATCCTTTCTCCAATACATAGAGTTATATAAACCTAGCTCCACTCTTCTAAACTAGTTTTTTTGGTCCCTATTTCTTATTTATTTCCAAAGTAACTTATTTTAATTATTTTTATGTTACCTTAAATTTTTCAGTTTTATGTTACAAGCACTTATATGTAATACATTAAAAATAAAAACAGATTCAGACAGAGTTGTGTAAGAGCCACCTGCACCAACTTCCAGCAAGTTGTTCAAATTCTTACAGGGTTAGTTTTGTCATCTGTAAAATGGACCAAATAAAGGGGTTTAGCTCATGAGATTCTTGTGTCAATTAAATGAAATTTTATAAGAGAAGCATCTATTGTGGTATCCAATACATAGTATGTGTTGGTGTTAACTAATCCTGGGTATGCCCACAACTTCTTTTATTTGAATACTGTTCTAAGCCTGTAGTTCATAGACAAGTGTGCAACAAAGCATAACCAAGAGTGTACTTTCAAAATAAATGTGCATGCCCAGTATCTCCATAAGAAATTTGCAATTCAATATTTCTAGGATGTAAAAAAAGCATATGTATCTTGGATAAATAAAACAAAGGCTGCTAAACAATCCTGAAGCATCCCTTTTTAATACAACATAAAAATAATGTTTGAAAAGTGTATCAGTTAAAGCATTGAATTTGTGTGAAGAACATTCAGAACATTTGATATTATACAAGATATTGGAAGTATGATAGTTATTTTATTCAAATGAAAGTTTTATTAAACCTTCACAGTTCCATCCCTTACAAATAAAAATATGCAATAATATTAATAAACTATATAGGGTTATTATATGAGAAAGTGGCATTTCTCTAGTTTTAAAGGTGAATCAACTATCAGTTTATGGAGAGAGATTCAATAATATGAGGAATAAAACTGAGGGAAAAAAGATTAACCAAATTTGTAAAAAATATACTATCTTTTTAAATATATAATTTTTCCTGACTAATAATTAATATTGCTGGAAAAAGTAAAGAATTTTATCTTTTCAGTGTTCAACAGTAAACAATGTGACCATATGTTATTTCATACTAAAACAATTTCTAATCATCTCCCTGAGTGAGGAGCATTACATCGGGCTTATTGATGGACAAATTGAGGGTGGAGGGATTTTAGTGGATTATCCATAAGGAAGTGGCTGGGGGTGGGGGACGGTATAAATTCAAGTCTTAAAATTTTATACCCAGAGCTTCTTCTTTTGAAAAAAAGGAGAAACTCTAAAAATGCAGCAATGACCTTTAAAGTTAGCTTTTACTGCCCCAGAGAAATCAAGAAATATTCAACTAATTGAAACTTACAATTAAAATGTTAAATCACTAAATCACAGTATAACAAAAGATAATGTAATACTCATTTTAAAGCATGAACCCTAAATCTTAAAATCAGATCTTTTCTAAATAAAATGTATCTATTAAGATGCTTTCACCAACTTCCTAGCATACAGGAATCATGAAAAACATTCATGTCCTCAAGGTATTCAATAGTCTCTGTTGCTCTTATTTGGAAAGTCAATATACACACTTGTTGTTAAATAGCATAGAATGAAATGTGACTCTCAATTCCGTGGTTTTATTTTTCTTTTTAAGTATTATTTTAATATTGGACAAAGTTTGATAAAATCAGTTTGTCAAATTGTGATCTCTGTGCTATTTAAGTTCAAAACCATACCAAAAATGGAACAAAGCATATATGATATTTTACCATTTTTTATGTTACAATAGAATTTAGAAATATATGTAAATTTCTTGAATAGAAAAACCTATTAAGAATGGAAACAAATTATATAAACAATTTGTTTAGTCTCCATTTCAAAGTGTAGCATCCAATATACTTGGTTGCATACTTTAGTGAATAAAAGACTGAGAATCTTAGAATTATTATAAATTGAGTACAAAATTATATGATAAGCTTTTCTGTAAATATCAGTCATGTATTTTTAAAACGCTGATTTAAATCTGATGATCATCTCATACTATTAATTTATGAGAAGGCAGCCTTCATTTATATTCCTGCTGCCCTTAGAAAATTTTAAAAACAATGATAAAATATGTAGTTATGCTAAAGTTTTTTTCCAAATGACAACAGTTGCTTTTGATGTGTAGTGTTGATAGGCAGAAAACCAATGTTACTCTCCTTGGAACACTTAAACCTAAATCAAGACTATGTTGAAAAGGAAATTAAATTCCAATTATTTATGAGTAAACCTGCACAGACAATCTAAATAAACAAAAGCATTCTCTGAAAATATTAAGAATAAGCTCTTTAAATTCCCATGTAAAGCTCTTGGCAGATGTTTCCATGAAAGTGATAAATTTCATTTCTTCATTACACACACCTGACACATTTACATGTCTTTCTCACAAAACTTACAGAGAAGTTTGAACTTGAAAGTGTTCACTGTTAAACATGTACCACTGGGTCTTCACATACCATTAAGTATAAAATTTGCATCCTTTATAAATATGTTTAACAAGTTGATACGATGTATCTAATTTTCTTTTTAGTGAAATAGCCTGTAAAGCAAAAATCATGATCAGAGTCCCATTGCTGGAAAAATTGTAAGTGGACAAAGCCTTGTTATAAATTCATCCTCTCTAATCATGGTCATCTGTGAATAAATATTAGCATATGAATACTGATATAATTTTTAAATTAAATATGTGAATTCATAAGAAATGAAATTGTCCATTATGATGATGATTATGATTATGATGAAATTTGAAAAATAAATCTTTTTGTATTAATCCACATTAAAATGAAAGATAGAGTAAGCAATAATGTAAATCCATTGTTGCCACCTGTGATCCTGACATTTTAAAATTAGAAACTTTACATTCATCTCATTAAAATGATCATTTTCTTGATGAAAGAATGAATGCAATCTAGAGTGATTAAGTGACTAGCTCATGGTCTTTTAGATGCTCATTACTGTTTACATATCATTTAGGGCAGCAATGTTACTCTCCTTGATTTAATAGGTCCGTAAGCACAAGAACTTATTTGAAACCCCATTTCTCAAAATCATTGTGGACATTACATACTTTTATGACATTCTATTCTTTCTTTCTAGTGCCTGATGACGACATAATATAACTGAAAAAGAACATATTCGGTAGGCCAATGAGTTCTGATTTATTGCCAGGTTTATAGAAGTGAATAAAATATATGTTGGTCATCAGGAATATGGGCCCTGGAATCAGACTGCTTGTCTTCAAATCTCAGCTCTTCTAATTTTTGGCATTGGACAATATACATGTGGCTAAAAGCTTGGATACCAGAGCCAGACAGGCTGGTTGTGGATATTAGCTTCACATTTATTAGCTCTGAAACCTTAAGCAAATTATAAAATTCTCTGTATTTGAGTTTCTCTTGGGACTAAAGGGAAATATAATAGTACTCACTTTATATGATTTGTTGTGAAGATAAAATTTAGCTAAAGCTCTTAGAACAATACCAATGTGTTGTATGTGTGTTTGTGTGTGTGTGTGTGTGTGTATGCATAATACTCAGTTAGGGTTTGTTATTATTATCACATTAGCTCTGTGCACTTGTGAGATGAAGGCAAGTCTATCTTTGCTTTATTTTCCTCCCTATGTATAAAGGGTAATGCCAATGATATCTATAAGAACTGTAAGGTACTTAGCATATTTCTCACCAAATATTAATTGTACAATAATTATTAGATCTCATTATTTCATTCATTAAAAATTATTACATGTCTATCATACATCCAGAAATCTTGAAGGCCCTGATACACATTTGCAAACCAAAGATTACTGTTTCTCTGCCAACATCTATTAGAAAAGATAATTTTTCATAGTAACATAATTATAAAACAAATAATAAGTAAATTAGAAGGTAGTAAGTGTTATGGAAATAGGGGGGAAAAAAACACGTTCAGGGTAGGGAGACTGAGAGGATTAAGGTTGGTGTAGTTTGCAATTTTAAATTTGCACAAAGCCTCAATTTGGGAGCCCTACGGATCTTTCCAGAAAAAGCATTTGAAATAGAGGGAACAATCTGTTTAAAGGGTTTTAAGACAAATGGCGCCTACTCTGTCTGGGGAATTGAAAGAAGGCCAATGTGGTTGGAGTAGAAGTAGGAGAATGGAAAATATCGGGAAATGGTGGAGAATCAAGTAGGGCCTTGTAAACCACATATAACTTTGTACAGGTGTTGCTTTTGTGAAATAAAAGCCACTGCATAGTTTTGTGCAGAGCAGTGATATCATCTGAATTACATTCTTATGAATTAGTCTGAACTGCCTTTTTGAGACTAGATTCTAGGAAATTGAGGGTAGACATGGAGGACCTTTAAGGAGGATTTTCCATCATACAGGCTATAGATTATGATTGCTCAGAGCATGGTGGTAGTAAGGGAGTTGGAGAGAAGTGGCAAAATTCTGGATATACCCTGAAGTTAGAAACAATAGGATTTCCTGACATATTTCATAGGGGAAAATAAAGGTGTTAGTGATATTTCCGTGATTTTGATTTGAGCAATTTTATGGGTGGAGTTGTCATTGATTGAGAAGATAAAAGCCGTGAGAAGAGAAAGTTTATTGGGGGAGACCAGAAATTGACTATTAGTCTTAAGTTTGAAATATCTATTAAACATCCAAATAAAGCAGTGGGTTATACATTCAAGTCTAGAGTTCAGGAGAGAGTTCTGAGCTGGAAATATAAGAGATGGCAAAAACAAAAAACAAACAAACAAACAAAAAAAAAAAACAGGAAAGTAGATGAGTTCATATGTAAAATGTTATAGCTATCAAAAAGAAGGTAACCAATCCTGACCTGGGGAATTCATAAGGGATAAAAGAAAAGCCATCAGGAAAGACTGAAAATGAATGGCCTGTAAGGAAATAGGAAGACTCTGAGTTTTTGATGTTGTGAATGCCCAGGGAAGAATGTGTACTAACTGTGTCAAAATCTGCTCATGGCTAAGGTAAATAGAGCACTGAAATAAATAATATATTTATCATTGTGGTGGCCATAAATTTACTTTAACAAAAACAATTTCAGTGGAGTGGGTTTAACAAGAATTGGAAAAGAGGAATATAAACATTGAATAAAAACCACTTTCTTGAAGAAGTTTGCTGTAAAGGGGAATAAAGGAGTGAGGTAATCGCTGATGGAAGAAAAGATAGAGTCAAAGAAGGACTTACTAGATGGGAAAATAATAGCATGTTTTTATGCCATGGGGAATAATAGAATAGGGAGTGTAGAATGGGTGGTGTAGGGGGTCAGGACTTGCTGCAGAGATGTATTAAGTAAGTGGGAGGAGATAGGATCATGTAGACAATAGTTCTATCTAAGAATTGTCTTTACATAGAAGCAGGTTGCAAGATAGAACCAATGAATGAAGATACCATTACAGTGAATATAGTCTTGGTGGCCTCTAGATTTATTTAAATAACTTCAATTATTTCAATGAATTAAGTAGCAAGATAATCACCTGAGGCTGTACATCAGCTGAGGAAAAAATTTAGGTGTGAGGAAAAAATGATACATAAAATAGCCATCAGAAAGTGGGTGCAAATGAATGGGGGCGGACGGACAGAGTATGATTACCTGATAGCATTAAAGTCTTATTTATTTCCCAGCCATGTTCAGCCATATATGTATAGTATGGAGGAGATGGAGAGTTTCATCTAATCATCATTGCAATTTCATCAAACAAATACAACAGAGTGAGACTGGCAGGGGAAATCAAGTGTTACAGGTAAAAGTGATTATGATGATTAATGATGAAATATCACTAGGACAAATGGACAAACAAACTTGAAGGGGTTTAGAAACTGAAAACATGGTAGGACCAGTGGTCTAGATGGAGTGAAGGGATTCTGGACTTAGGGTACCTGAACTTTAGAACTAAAAATATAAGATGTAATTGGTCAGAAAATGGGAAACATGGTATAGATATTATGAGGATTACAATTATTGGTTAAGTCAAGATCTAATAAACATAGGAGTGAGAAGGTGAAAGAGGGTTAAAAACAAGATAATTGGAGAAAAGAATTTCAATGAACTGAAAAGAAACAGAGATGGATGGATAATGTATCTTTTGAAATCAACAAGATTTAAATTCCAGATAGTAGAAAGCCAATAACTAAAATCCCCTAGCATTATTACTTTTTTACTATCTCAAAGTTTTTCTATATTTGAATCTGTAAGAAGTTTCCATAATTTGTGTTTTATAGTTATATTCTTAAGCAATGGTAACCAGAGTTGAGTAAAATTAAACGATTAAGACTGGGTTTACCTAACACACAATATTGATATTTTGATAGTTAATAGAAATCCTGAGGAAATTAGGAGCAGAGGGCAAAATCTATTAAAGTATATGTTCACTGAAAGATAAATACAAGAACCACATTTTCATTTAAATCCAATTTATGATTATTAACCATATCTTTTCTTTGTAGTAATACAATTTCCTATGAAAAGTATTATTTCATTCCATTTAAATGGACAATTAATGAAGAAAAGTAATTCAAATAAAGGTTTATAACTTTAGTTAAAAGTCATTGCAAGCTACACTAAAGCATTGCATCAAACAGCAAACCTGTGAATGAATGTACTATAGCATAAATGTCTTCATTTTGTTTAGAACCTGTAAGAGATTTATAGTGACTTGAGTATAGAACTAACTGAATTCTCCTTGGATATTTCAGCATCAGATAATCATGATACTCTGAGTATAAATTTCAGAATCCCAGTTCCCTTGGCACTTGTGTATTACATTTTAGAGATGGAAACATTTGTGGTTAGTGAAGTGAGAGCCATGACAGATATGTTTGGAATTGGGTTTTTCTTTTGATAAATCTTCTGAACTCTGCAATGCTACTACAATCTGTTGAATGAAAGCAGCTTGAAAGTCACTGCCCTTAATTGTTTTTTAAAATGCATTATATAAATTCCATTTTATTATTTTATTAACATTGTAAACAATGAGAAATTTCAGCTGTACAATTAGCTCATTATAAATGCCTGGGTTTTAATGAAATACCATTCCTTGCTGTCAAATTCCTGCCTACTTTCCCAACACTCAGCACAGCTTTGAACTGGTATTTACTGAACACTTGAGGAAGAGGAACGCTTTTTTTCTAAGAGGCTTGGTTCAACACCTAATTTTATTGTAAACCTTGCAATTGTTTACAAACCTTTAAATGATAGGGCCCCCATTACCTTTCTGACATCATCACCTATGTCTCTCTTGCTCTTTCTGCTCCACCTATATCACTTCTTGAACACAAGACATTCCAAGTATTTATTCAACTGTCATCTCTTTAAAGAGGGCTTCTTGACCATAATTAACTGATATTTCAAACCCCTGCTCTGATATTTCTTAATCCCTTCCCCTGCTTTGCTTTTCTACCTATTACCTATCACTAGCAACTTACTATATACTTTACTTATTTATCTTGATTATTTTTGCACTATCCTCCAGAATGTAGGTCTCATGCAATAGAAAGCATTTCTTTTTTCATCATTGACCATGCAGATGTTAGAACAGTGGATATCACATAATAGAAATCAATAAATAACCCTAATCCTCCCCTAACCCTATCCCTAACCACCATCTCCCCCAATTCTCTACTATTATACCCAGGCAGGATTAACAGTCACTCATTCTTCTTTGTCTTAGGAGAATATATTATTTTACACCTCTAAATTTCTTAAAGAGTTAATTAAAATGTATACCAATGTATACCAATGTCTTTCATTCATCATGGCAATATCCAATTTCAGGAATACATAGAAAAATTGAAAACAACCTCAGGTTTAGCTTAATATACATTTTATATTGTTGGGATCAATGTGGATATAAATTCTTACAATCTTCATTTATAAACTTCAATATTGTCAAGGAATAAATGCTTGGATAATGTTGATGTTTTAACTGCTTTCCATTTAGTTTGGTTTCCTTTGTCCTATTTTTCAATTTTATCCATGTCCTCTCATTACTTAGTGTTCATTCCCTGCTTTTCTTCCTTTCTTTTTCTAATATTCCTATTCTTTTATTATTATAATTATTATTTTGAATTAATTATATATTTATAGAAGAGTTACAAATAATGTACTAAGAGTTCCTGCTTACCCTTTCTTCCGTCTCCCCCAATGTCAACGTCTCACATAGCCGTGGTACACTTACCACAACCCCGAAATTAACATTAATATAATTACAAAATTTGTTGAGTCGGATTTCTACAGAGAAATAGCATCAATGTGATATAATATAATTCATTTACAGGAATTGATTTGTGGGACTGTGGGGGCTGGCAAGTTGGAATCTAAAGGACAGGCCAACAGGCTGAAAACCAAGACAGGAGTTGATGTTGCAATCTTCAGGCAGAATTTCTTCTCTAAGAAATATTAGTTTGCTCTTAAGGCCTTGAAGTAATTGGATGAGAACCACCCATATTATCTAGGGTAATCTTCTTTACATAAAGTAACTGCTTATAAATGTTAACCACATCTACAATAATACCTTCATAGCAATACCTGGATTCCAATTTGATGAAACAATTGGGTTGTATATCCTAGCCAAGTTGGCACATAAAGCTAACCATCACAATCAGTTTTTCCATAATATCCATCATTTATGTTCTAGCATTTACTCCATGACACCATGTTGCATTTTCTCCTTGATGTTCACCAATTATGACAGTTCTCAGTGTTTCCTTATTTTTCATGATGTTGATACTTCTGAAGGATACCGGTCAGCTATTTTGTACAATGTCTCCCAGGTTGGCTTGTCTACTATTTTCCCTTTTATTGTATCATACCTATTTTTCTTTTCTTTCTTTCTTTTTTTTTTAATGAGCGCTTCCCTTCTGCTTTACTGTCAATACCTGGACTTTGGAACTTGCTCATTATATAAAAAGAATAATAAAAATTATTAATTTTTGTTTACTATACATAAGATTTGTATCTGGAATTATTATTTTCCACTATTTAGCATCATGATGCTTAATTGTCCAGCATGTTTTGAGACCATTTATAATAAAACAGTATCTTGGTTTCCACATGATTTTCTAAAGATACAGATTAGTCACTGCTATAATGTATCTAAGGCCTAGTTTCCCTTTTTCCATTACAGAAAACTGCAAAATTTTATTTAAAAATCCCAAAAAAGAATTATGTTTAATTATGAACCCAAATGATTGACATAAAATGGTAAATTCCCTTGACAACTTAGACAACTCTCAGTTAATATAAAAGTTTTATAATAAAAAATGGACTTAATGGCACATATTTTAATAATTACTTCTCAAAAATTTAGTGCTAAATAAGAAAATCTATTATCAAGGGGATAAAAAGCAAAAGGGCTATGATTCCAGCTTTAAAAAATTCTTCTAAAAGTTATTTTGAACATTATGCTATATTGAGGTTGATTGAAAGTTAAGAGCTATTTCTCATTAAGTCAAATTAGATATAATGGGGAACTACTTATCTATCTATTACTTCTACTTTTTTTTTTCCTACACACACATAGACATACTTTTTGACTTATAAAAAGAGCGTTTTGAAAAAAATTTTAATCTTTTTAATACATTGAATATGTTTACTGCTTTAGCTAAATGATGAAATATTTAACAATGTTAACTTTTGTAATGTGGGAGATAGTTTATTTTAGCAGATAAGTACAAAACAAAAATAGCAAAAATCAGTTTATATAAAATCTGAGGACAATTTTACAACATGTCTAGAAAAAGAATTTTTAGTTTTTAAGATCAAACAATATGACTCCAACATTGATGACTGTTATACATTTTCTTCAGTAAAATGTCAATTTTATCCCATAATTCATATATTTAATATACATATTTTGCTTAATATTCTCATACTTTTATTGGAGATCTCATTTTAGGATTTTTTGCTAATAGTAGCCTTAATGAAACACCAAGCAGAATTAACTCATTCTATTTAACTCTCAAAGTGATATATCATTGTAGGCATGACATATTTCAAATATTTTCTCTCTTACAGATAATGTGAAGCATTCATTTACATAGCTTTATTGTGGTGATGGCAATAGCAATTGTGGTTCTTCCTAAATAGCAAGTATATGCTTATTTATTCTTTTTTTTTTTAGTTAGAGACTATGATTCTGCTTATTATGGAAAACTGTTCCATAAAGGGTTAATGATCCTGTAGTAGATGCAATAGCAGAAAAAGAAGAAAGTTAAGGAGGAAGGGGAGAAGGAGGGAAGGTAAAGGAACATGAAGAGAAGAGTTATGTTTTAGAAAGGTGGGGAAAATATGTGGTGTGATTGAGATATGAATGCCAATAGATAATACTCAAAATGCACTTTTTCATAAAATTATATTAGTATAGATTTCCAACCAGTCAATTGTTACATTGATTAAGTCAGAAATATCCAAGGGTAATTGACAAAATCTACAAAGCAAATAATATTTTCAGCACTGTACTTATTACCCACGCTTTTAATTAGACCAAGAAAGATTCTTCTTGTCATTACTGTTTGTTTTATTGTAGTGGTTTTTGTTTTGAGATTGATACTATCTTTACCTTACTTTTTAACTTCATTTATTCATCATGCTCTAAATTTTAGACATCATTAAATATAAATTGGCAGTTATCTTGTCAAATTGGCCAATGGAGATGCATAATTTATGTTCATGGGAATATCTTATCTAATGCAAACTAAATGGTTGCCAACTTCTCCTAGCTCATTACAATTTAATTATTACCCATTATTTTACTTTGCTCCATAAAGTACCACCCATCATAAAATCAGTGGAAAGTAAATACTAATCTAAGATTTTGGTGTGTCAGATAACATGGAAATGAAAATCTGGATGGCTTCTTTATTCAAGCCATTAAAAATATGTCTACCTGTGTTTAAAGCAAGAATGCCATTTTATAGGAAATCTGTTCAATGTCTCTCTTTGTTCATAGGAGAGTTAAAATGAAAAAAACAAACAGATTTTTGGAGATTCATCCCTCTATTTCTGCCCACAGCCAATTTATTCCAGACAAAGAACCATTAAATGCATAGCAATATTTATGACATAAATCATATATCTTGATTTTCCAGGTCTGCCACGACAAATACCACACATGCATGGATTCGGAACAGGAATTTATTTTCTCATGGTTTGGAAGGCTGAAAGTCCAAAGTCAAGGTAATCTACCAGGCTATGCTTTCTCTCCTAAATATATAGCCTTCTGGTCTTCTGGTGCTGGGTTGCCACAATCTTTGGGATTCTTTGGATTTCATCTTTGCTTCCTGTCAAACGGCAAGTTCTCTTTCTCTGCATCAGGGTTTCCATTTTCCACTGATTTCTTGCTTCTGGCTCTTCCCTGTGGCCTTCTCTTTATGCAGCCTCCAGTGATGTGGATTATGACTCACCCTGATTCAGATGGCCACATCTAAATAAGACCTTGGAAGTCCCTATTCCCAAATGAGTTCATACCCTAACTCATCTTAACATTTTCTAAGATACTATTTATAAGGTTTCACACCCACAGGAATTTAAGTTTAAGAATGCCTTTTCTTTGGGTGCATAATTCAATGATCTGGGTCTAGGTCTAGGTCTGCATTTATTTACTCACATAAACATGTAGTCCACATCCTATAGCATAGTGTGAGCACTAATAAATTATCAGCAACCGTTATGCCTTGTAGAGAATTTATGTCTGCCTGATCTTTCTTAAGTAAAACAGTGTAACAATACTTTTATCAACCTAAATATTGTTACTAATTTGGTTTCAGTCCATTGGGCCAATTTCTTTGGAACTTCTCAATATTTATTAAATTCATCTTAAGAACTGTGAAATAGAAGCCTCAATAATGAAAGTTAATTCAATTCTCTAATAAAAACAGCTCAATATTCTTAAATGCTTAACACATCCTCATTTTCTATCTTTCTGGATAAAGTACACTGTTTTATTACTGAGTTCCTGATTTAGTTTCTCTCACAGAGAGAGCATCATTCTTGCCTGAAAAAAGTCCCCTGATTATGCTCACTTTTACATTTTAGCTCATCATAGAATTCTATTCTTTCAGGTTTTTACTAAAATAGATTTTTTTTATTGATCAATGACTTTAACAGAAATAAACCTCCCTCTTTACTAATAAAAAGAGTAGCAGAACAATAAACCAATAGAACTAAATAAAGATGTCACCTGAAGCTACAATGATGTGTCCCTTTCCTGTATTCAAGCATTTAAAATACAAATTATGTGTTATATTAGATCCCAGTCTCTTGCCATTATCTTTGCTACTTTCTCTGAGTGTGATCAGTAAGAGAGATCTTCAGCAAATGTAAACAGATGTAAAACAGTTTCATTTATATTTGCTTCTCAGTCTCAGTAAGAGATGAGTCATTTTTGAGTTTATAATTAAACATTTAAATAATTAAACACTGTGAAAGAGTTAACCTATATTATTTAAATCGAATTTAATGAAAGCTCTTTTGCAGTCACATATTAGAAGAAATCAAATGCTTCCATTCAGGGTTAACTCAACCTGGTATCTTTTAAAGCATAAAACCTGGACTCATTCTGCTGTTTCGCTGCTGCCTCCGAAGCCCGGACTGCCACCGCGCTGGGTTGCTCTGAGCTCCCAGGCAGGAAGCAGCAGCAGAGGCGGCGGGAGCACACGCTGTCCCCGGGAGCGGGGTGCGGTTCTCGCCCATTTCTACATGGTCCCTGAACGCCAGCGACACTCAAGGGACTACCCAGTATATAGGGTTACCGCCTGGGTTGTTTCACGAAGAAACCCAAAGAATGTCTGGAAATAATTGTTTGGAAGGGATACAATGGCTTTAAGAAACTGCACAAAGAACTCTGGAAAATTCACAAAAACTTATTCTGACATTCAGAATTGTTTCCTCCATTTGCTAAAGGAATAGTATTTGAAATTGCCACAGCCACCCTAACTTTCAGCAACCTTCACCTCACCAGTCAGCAGCCATCAACATCTAGGTAAGACCCTCCACCAGCAAAAAGATTACAACTCACTGAAGGTTTAGATGATGGTTAGAATTTTCTAG
Organism: Tolypeutes matacus; assembly: GCA_026826555.1. Classification (NCBI taxonomy): domain Eukaryota; kingdom Metazoa; phylum Chordata; class Mammalia; order Cingulata; family Chlamyphoridae; genus Tolypeutes; species Tolypeutes matacus. The sequence goes on along the minus strand of JAKSZT010054334.1, from coordinate 41,669,644 downwards.
AAATAAAGTATTTTTAAATTAAGGACTATTTGATGAAACTGTTATTGAAGAGTGAAGATGGTGTGTTGAAGATCTGTTACAGTTCTCTGCAAATATTCTTGCTCTTTATAATAGTAAACAGTTTGAAGATGTTTTCAAGGGCGGAGTAAATTAATGATGGTTCTGAATTGATTGGCCCTGCAGAAGCTTATTTGGATTCCCTCACTGATAAGAAGCCTCAAGGATCACTAAGTTCAAGGCCACCTTGGAACCTAAGGAGCCCTGCAGAGAAGCTGAAGGCCTTCAGAGTCCTTGGGATGATTGATGAGGTTTTTCATATAATGGGTACAAGGACAGAACAGACATTAATTTTAAAAGGTCTAAGGAAAAGCAGTAAATACAGCAGGAACAGAAAGACCATCATCCCCTGCTGTGTGCCCACCATAGCGTATCTGCACAAGTACATCTTCTCTGAGGAGTTGGTATTCTTGTGTTGCTGTATCCAGAAGGCAGCAAACTCTGATATCAGTATGCTTTTAAACAGGAGCCCTGAAGAAAGCTTTGATACCCAGGAGGAGAAAAAAAATCTCCACTTACCAAAGTTCACCTGCAATAGCCAACTTCTTCTTCTTTTTTATTTTTTTTCTTTTCTTAACTTTCAAATGACTTCTTTATTACTTGTTCAACACAGGGTCCAGGAGCACAGGGGAAGAGAGCCCATCATGGCCGGTCTTCCAGGGAAGCCAAAGTGCTCATCAAGGGTCAGTAGATGGAAGCTCAGCATGCCCTACTTCACAAGGGAGTGGAAAGATAAATCTGTGCTGTGTGAGGGTTGAGTATTTATCAGCCTCAGGAGGAGGGGTCCCTGCCACTGAAAATTTCTGCCGTGATAAACATCTGAAGCTGCTTGATGCTGGTTCCCAGGTTTAAGATAAGCTCAGGCCTTTTCATTAGAACTCTTAGCTCTCCCAGGCTATAGAAAGAAAATGTGCTGAAACATTTGCACACAATAGAAAAGGAGCTGGGGGTAGAGTAGGGCTGGAAGATGGCCTCTAGTTGTGTCCATGACTTTCTCAGCATCATTATTTTTTTTATTTTTAAAGATATTCAGATTACATAAGTGTTACATAAAAAAATACAGGGTCTTCCCACATGCCCTGCTCCCCACACCACCCACAATACCCACATCAACAACATCCTTCTTTAGTGTGGCACATTCATCGCAATTGACAAACACATTTTGGAGCATTGCCACTAAGTGTAGAATCTAGTTTACATTGTAGTTTGCACTCTCTCCCACACAATTCTGTAGGTTATGGCAAGATATATAATGGATTGTATCTGTCATTGCAGTGTCATTCAGGACAATTCTCAAGTCCAGAAAATGCCACTGTATTACACTGTTTCCCCTCTCCCTGCCCTCAGAACCTCCAGTGGCCACTGCCTCCACATCAATGATATAATTTCTTCCATTGCTAGAATCACAATAAGTCTATAGGAGAATACCAATAAGTCCACTCTAGTTCATATTTTATTCCCCAATCCTGAAGATTCTGGGATGGTAATGCCCAATCCACCTCTAATTGAGAGGGGGCTTCAGTCTCATATAGCTGATGGATGGAACTCTCTTGCTTGCAGTTGTAAACCCTCTCGGTACCTTGGTATGGTGGTTCTCCATCATCACCTCCTTGTTAGTTGTCCTGGGTGAGTCCAATGACCTGGAGAGTAGGTGTTGCAATTCCATTGAGGCTCAGGGCCCAGCTGGCACATGGACAGCCCAAAGATTCAAGTCTTTCAGACATACACCTACCAACTCCACCACCAGCTATAGGTTCAAATAGAAGGTACTGAAGAGCCATGTATAAAGAAACCACAACTGAGTCCAATTCTGTCACACTGGGGAGCACAAACCCCAAAGTAAAGCTCACTCGCATGGCACCAAACTCATAAGCTATGTGCCCTGACCATAGTGCCTGGATCTCCAGAGCCCTCAGGAGCCCCACTATTTGGGGTAGTGTCTAATTCGACAGTCAATGAGATCCTGCTGAGACATACATAAGCATAATTCTCAAATAACCTCCTGACTCATGTTGAAGTCTCTTAGCCATATAAACTCATTTGTCTTTATCTTTCCCCCTTTTTGGTCAAGGTCTTTTTCCAGTTGCATTGATAGTTGATGCTTGTTAGTAATCCCTTGGTGCCAGGGATGCTCATCCCTGGGGGTCATGTCCCACACTGGGGGGAAGTTTTTACATTTCCAGCCAAATTCTAATCCTCACAACAGCAACAGCTTTGAATGCAGAGGAAGTGATGGTGGACCATGCTTAAGGTTCTGCCTTTGAAGACTAGCCTTACTCCAAACTCTCAAGATGATACCTTTCCAAAATGGCCAGATTCTGGTTCAATTTCAGAAGAAGAATCCACTATTAGTTATTAAACAATATGCAATGAATATGGGCAAGAAAAGATTGAACCAGGGTTTTTGAATCCCCTTTATGAAGACTGAAGGAAAGGGTGTTGATACCAAAGCTGTTAAAAGCTTCCCAGCACACCTTGCTGCTGATTGTGACAGCCCCAGCACAGAGCTGCTATCTCATGAGCTGAGATTTTTCCCTAAAGATGATAATCACAAACAGTTAGTTCTCCAAGAAAATCAGATTCCCTCAGTAGATCTAAAAACCCCATGGAATTCTTCAGGATAGACAGTAAGGATAGCACTAGTGAATTCCTGGGACTTAATTTGGGGCAAAAATTTTATAGCCTAAAATCAGAGTCTTTAAAAACAGTCTTCTCTCTTCCAGATGGAGACAGCATGTCAAGAAGTTTTAATATTAGGAAAACTAAGATAGAGTTTAAAGCTCAGGACACCATTAGCAGGGACTCAGACGACTCAGTCCCAGTCATTTCTTTTAAAGATGCTGCTTTTGATGATGTCAGTGATACTGATGAAGGAAGACTGGATCTTCTTGTAAATCTACCTGGTGAATTGGTGCCAACAAAAGTTGCAGCAATGGGACCTACTAAGTTTACACAGACTAATATACACATTAGAGAAAGTAAACTTTTGGAAGCCCCTGATGTTTTATGCCTCAGACTTAGACCTAAACAATGCCAAGCACATTAAGGGAAAGGTTCAAAGGAATCAAGTGATCCCTGCCTGCCCAAATCCCAGAGTATAGAAGAGAAACACTGTGCACATCTTGGGATGCTATTTATAGCAGCTGTTGATCACAGTAGTTCAGGGGATAGGTCTTTGTTACACAGCTCAGATCCTGAATTTCAAGCGCTTGAAGTGGTCAGACCAGCACTAACTGCAAATACAGAAGAAGGCATTCTCCAAATTTCTAGCCCTCATTCTGGTGCTAATGAATATAATGCAAGCACAGATTTAAAAGCAGAAGTATTGCTTTTTACAGATCAAGCTGATAATTTAGTTAATTATGAACTAACTTCTTTATTCCAAATAGACTCTGAGACCAAGGGAGACAGTGGGTTAGCACTAAAAGGAGACAAGGAAATACATCACATTTTTTAGGACCTTGATAAAAAATTATGCTTATTCAGTGTTGGTGGGAATGTAGAATGATACAGTCACTGTGGAGGATTGTTTGGGAGTTCCTAAGGAATTTGAATATAGATTTGCCAGGAGACCCAGCAATAACATTGCTAGGTATATATCAAGAAGAACTGAGAGCAGGGACACAAATAGACCTCTGCACACTGAGGTTCATAGCAGTGTTATTCATGATAGCCAAAAGTTGGAAACAACTCAGGTGTCCATCACCTGATGAATGGATAAACAAAATATAGAGTAGACACAATGGAATATTATGCAGCGGTAAGAAGAAATGAAGTCATGAAACATGGCAACATGGATGAACCAGGAAGACAATATGTTGAGTGAAGCAAGCCAGACACAATATGATTGCCTTATTTTGGGCTAAACATATTATGTGAAATATAAATATATTATGTGAAATATGAGTATGGATAGAATTGAATATATAAGACCATATTCCTTTGAAACTGAACAAACGTAATATAACACTACAAAATGTTAATATCAGACAAAAAAAGAAAAAAAAAAACATTATACTAAGTGAAGGAGACCGGACACAGAGTAATACATATGTATTACTCATTTTATATAAAATGTAAATATAAATCAATTCATAAAGCTTAAATGAGGCTAGTGATTATGTAGGTCTAAGGAAGGAATGCTAAGGGGTGTGACATCTTTCCTTTTGGAGTAATGAAATTGTTCTAAAATTTTTCAGATGATGAATGTACAACATTGTGATTATACTAAAAGCCATTGATTATACACTTTGGATATATCATATAGTATATGAATATAGCTCAGTAAAACCACTTATTGAACAAATAAATAATTGTACAAGAATAGCCAGAAATGGCAGCTATGTACAGCAGGGAAAACAGAGATTGAGAAGTAAGGAAATTTCTTGTTTGTTTGTCTGTTTTTTGTTTATTATTATTATTATTGTTATTGAAATAATGAAAATGCTTTAATGATGATTGAGGTGATGAACGCACAGCTAGGTTATTGTAAGTAATACCATTGATTGTACACTTGGATGAATTGTATGCTTTATTAATATGTATCTATAAAATTGATTTGTTTTAAAAAAAAATAGCGCTAAGGTTTATATCCCAGAAGGCTGCATCCAAAGATGGGCAGCTGAAATGGTGGTAGCTCTTGATACTTTACATAGAGAGGGAATTGTGCCACAATTTGAACTTAAACAACATCTTGTTGAATGATAGAGGACATATTCAGCTAATGTATTTTAGCAGGTGGAGTGAGGATGAAGATCTCTGTGACATTGATGCTATAGAGAGAATGTACTGTGCTCCAGAGGTTAGAGCTATCATGGAAGAAACTGAAGCCTGTGATTGGTGGAGTTTGGTGCTGTCCTCTTTGAAATTCTCACTGGCAAGACTCTGGTTGAGTGTCATAAAGCAGGAATAAATACAAACATTACTTTGAATATGCCAGAATGTGTCTCTGAAGAGGCTCACTCACTTATTCAACACTTTTGCAGTTCAATCCTATGGAGTGGCTTGGTGCTGACATTTCTGGGTTTGAAGACATCATATCTCACCAATTTTTTTTACCCCTGTGGATTGGACAGAACTGATGAGATGAACACAATGCATGGTCATCTGCACACAGTCTGATCTTTGTGAAGGCATCTCCAACACTGAGACAACTTTGCCTTACAGATGTTTAAGGAAATGGGGGGAAAAAAAAGGCTAAACAAGAACAGTTTATTTATAGTTACTATCTGGAGAAGACATTGACTTATAATAGTAAGGGGCTGTTATATACAAACATTGAACCAAAGCATGATTGTTATTTAATCTGCATTTAGTGTTGCAGATGAGTTGTAAACCCAATTGAAAGAGAAGTGGTCCTTCTCTGATAAGATGGTCTAAATGTAAAATAAAGTGTTACTAAAAAGAAGGATATTTACATGGCAACTAACTATGTTTTCTGCTAATTAATATTGATTTATATGATCAAAATAATATCTACTGAATAATATACTAAAATGCTTCATGAATAATGTCATCTATGGAACTTAAAAAATGAGAAAAAATAATATATGTATGTCTAATAGGAAATTTGTATCATGATACTGTAAAATTAATGTATCTTTAGTGCGGTGTCATATTATTTCATACTGACAGAAGGCCGTGTGGGAAGAAAACACTGTTGCTCTCAAATTTACACATTTATTGCTTGATACTGCTTGCTATATAAGGCATTCACTCTCTCTATCTTCAAATTCATTTCCTTTCTCCATTTTTCCACTTCTTAGACCATTTACTTATTCTCTCATATTCCATTCTTCCCACCCCCTATTAAAACACAAAGCACCAAAAAAAGGAAGGGAGTATTTCCTTCCCCAAATTTTATCAATTTAGTAAGGACCAAGAAATCATAATGTCAAATAAACTTGGTAAAAACAACATCAACAACAACAACAAAAACCTGGACTCATTAGAGCTCAAGATAACAATTATTTATCTTTGATATGGAAAATGAAATATTCCACCACATATATATTGACTATAGGAAACCTCTTATGAGCATTGAAAAAATTGAAAATCTGAAAGCATTTTAGAAAATTGTGTTATGAAAAAAATAATCCTTCAAATGCTATCTTCTTATATTTGTTTCTACAGTCCTCTATTTTTCAAATGCCTCCCTTGCTAATTCTACTGCACTGCTCTTAGAACAAATGTCCTTTTCAGATAAATGACTTTCTTTTTGGCCAATATTACTGCTAAAAATAATCACAATTGGTTTTCTTCTTCAAAGTGCTTTACAGGTGTAAATCAACCTTCTCAGCAATCAGAGGAAGGGAATTAAAATTATCTCCATTTTACAGTCTAGAAAACTTAAAAAAAAGTTGAAGACTGATGCCAAGACATAAGTTATAGGAAGATATTAGAAACTCAGTGTTTCTCCAAGATACCTAAAGAGCAGACTGTCAAGGCAAGTCAAGAACCTTTGCATACTATGTAGTTTTGCTGCCACTTCTATCCTTTAGGTGCCAGTCAAAAGGCAACAGAATAATGCTCTGTTGTCCCAATGTAGGAGACAATAAAATAGTATTTGCTTATAAATAATGTTATAGTTTATATAACCTTAGTTAAGGTGTGACCCACCTCAATCAGGATGGGTCTTAACCTTCTTACCAGAGACCTTTATAAATGGAATGAATCCAAAGAAAGAGGGAGGTAGAGAAAGAGAGACAGAGTGAGACAGAGAGAGACAGAGAAGAGTGCAAGTCATGGAAGCAAGAAGCTGAAAGCAAAAAAAAAAAAAAAAAAAAAACAGAAGAGAAAGGAGGGACCAGCAAATGCCACCATGTCCCTTGCCAAGTGTCACAGGAACCAAGGATTGCTGACAACTGGTCTTTGTAAAGAAGGCATTGTATTCATGACACCTTTATTTTGACATTTTCATAGCCTCCAACTGTAAGCTTATAAGCTAATAAATTCCCATTGCTTAAGCTGAAACATTTCATGTTATATGCTTTGAGCAGCTTAGTAAAATAAAACAGATGTTCTTCCAAAAAAGTCTACTTGTTCCTTTCTAGGGAGGGAGTCTGTTTCAAGCAAAGAAAACTGTACAGGAATTCTTTGGATATGCCTCTTTTTATTTATCTTTTTCCCTAATATACCCCAACTATGAGATCCTATTTGTGTTCTTCAGATTCCAAGGGTCTAGAATATCCTGAAATATTCTTGTCCTAGAGTTAAAGAACTATTCCACAAAGGTCAGGTCTGGTCCAAGGTTTGCTCTTATATGGCCCATGAGCTAAGAATGTTCTTAAATATTTTGAGGTTTATAAAAAAGAACAAAGAAAAATATGTGATAATGACTACATATGGCCTTCAAAGCCTAAAATACTTACTATCTAGCTCTTTACAGAAAAAGTATGTCAACTGCTGCCAATTAAAGCATACCATCAGGTACAACAGAGCTCAGAATAATATTCCTTGTATGATTTTTGCAGGGGTCATATTCCTACCGGGTTTCCTGCAGTAGACATCAAACTCCAAACTCACTGGGACTCAAATCTGGAGATGTGAGCCTAGTATGAGTATATTTAAGAGCATAGATTCTTATATGTTACATCCATTGATATCAGCTTGTTTAAACTGTACATTTTCTAGTGAAAAAACTGAAACCAAGTGTGGTCTACTGGCTTGTCCCAAATCACATAATAGCTCTCTGAAAAGTCAGACCTAGCATCTGGATGTCCTGAACCCCAGTTTAGCAAGACTTTGTTATGCCTTAGGCCACTAGGATATAAGCACCTGAGGGCAAAGACTAAAATTGTTTTTTATTCCTTAATACACAGAAATTGCCCATTTCCCAGTAAGTACCATATAAATATTTGCTAAATTAATGATTGAGAGAATGACATATATTTTGACAACCAAGGAAGCTGAGAGAAAGCCTTACAAGAAAGTCAAAGATTGCTTCAGTGTTCTATGGGGATCTGTCTTTTTTTCCGTAGAGCTCTTATAACAAACTACTACAAGCTGGATGACTTAAAACAACATAAATGTATTGCCTCACAGTTCTGGAGCCTAGAATTCCTAGTGAAATATGTTAGCAGAGCCATGCACCCTCTGAAGTCTGTAGGACAGAATCTTTTCTAGCTTCTGTGGTTTGCTTGCAATCCTTGGCTTTCCTTGGCTTGTTGATGCATCATTCCAATTTCTGCCTCCTCCATATTCACGTGGCTTTCTTATTGGTGTCTTTCTGTAACTTTGTCCAAAATTCCTCTTCTTGTAAGGGTACTGATTGTCTTATCTTGCCATAGCTACTAAAACAAATACCACACAAGGGGCTGACTTATACAACAGAAATGTATTTTCTCATGGCTTGAAGGCTAGCTCAAAATCTAAGTATTGGCAGGGTTTGCATTCTCCCCAAATCTATAGCATTTTGATGCTTGCTTGCCACAATCCTTGAAGTTCCTTCACTTGCCTCTTTGCCTTTGTCACATGGCAATTTCTTTCTCTCTCTGGCTTCTTCTGCTTATGTTTTGTTTTTTTTCCCCCTAACTTCTTTGTTCCAATAACTGACTGCTTACAAGTACTTCAGTCATGTGGATTAAGGCCCATCCTGATTCAATTTGGCTTCATCTAAACAGGATCTTCAAAGATCTTATTCATAAATGTGGGTAATAATATCATAAAAGATACTATTTAAATGGGTTCCCACCCACAGGATTGCAGATTAAGGCATAGGCATCTTTTGTTGGGACCTGACTCAATCCCCAACTCTGGTCTTATTGGATTAGGGCCCATCCTAATCCAGTTTGACCTCAACGAAACTAATCACATTTTCAAAGATTCTATGTCCAAACAAGTTCACATTTAGGGAATTGGAAATTAAAATTTGAGCATATATTTTGGAGGAACACAATTAAACCTACAACAGGTTTCATAGAACCAAAAGCTTTCCTAGGACAAAATATATGGGCTTATTGTCATCCCTTTTCACAGGGGTATCCAAAGTTATGTTTAAGACACTATGCACAATTCTCATAAGATTGTCTTTTTCTGCACTTGAAAAAAGATAAGAATCTGATATTGCAATATAATATATGCAAATTCACATATTTAATTAATACTGTATGTCCTTTCATCTAATTTAGAGTTCTGCAAACTATAGTCACAGACCAAATTCAGTTCACAGACCTTTTATTTGGAAATGAAAAAAAAAAAATTATTGAAGCAGCAATACTCATACATTTATTTATTGCTTAAGACTTCTTTAATGTAACAATTATAGAACTGAGTAGTTGCAGAAAAGATGATATGACCTGAAATCCTAAAATATTATCTGATCCTTTAAAGGGTAACAAATGTACCACGTTAATGCAAGATGTTAATAATATTGTAGCCCATGGGAACTCTGTATTTTATGCATGATTTTTCTGTAGATCTACAACTGTTCTAGCAAAAAAAAATCACTAATTTTTTTTTTTTAATCAAAGAAGTTGGATAACAGCAACTGGTAGGGAATGAGGTAGAAGGAATATAAAGGTAATGACACTACTCTGTGAATAATTTTCCATGTGGTTTTATTTCGGAAGCATTTTAGTGTTTTACATACTTAAAAAATTAAATTAAAAAATGAGGAAGGGGAAGTGGAGTTGGCTCAAGCGATCAGGTGCCCACCTACAAAATGATAGGTCACAGGTTTGGTTCCTGGTGCCTCCTAAAAAGAAGACAAGCACACAACAAATGGACACAGAAAGCAGACAGTGAGCACAAACAATGGGGGAGAAGGAGAAATAAATAAGCAAATAAATAAATAAATAAATCTTTCTTACAAAAATCAGAAAGGGAAAACATAAAACAAAAATGAAACCAAATTAAAACAAATAAACCTGTTTTTAAATTAATTAATTAATTAATTAATTTATTTATTTATTTTTGCGGTATTGGGGCCAGAGATTGAACCTTAGACCTCTTATGTGAGAAGTCAGTGCTCAACAACTTGAACCATATTCACTCCCTAACTGTTTTAAAATAAGTAAGATTTCACTGATGAAGGAAGGAAAAGGAGAAAAGAAAAATCTAAGTAATATATGAACACTGGAATAAACTATATTCCTTTCATCTTAGACAAGGGGGTACTTGAAAACTGCAAATAAATCCCGAACTTTTCTGTGGTAGTTTTCTGACTCTTAGTTTTATAGAAGAAGCTACACTGAATTTATTTTAGATATTTAAAGAGTTGAACAAATAAGTAAATGTGTTAAATTGTTGGGAGCCAGTACTCTTCATCTGAAAGGACAGTTACAGATATGGAAGAGGGGAATGCTTTAAAAAACTTGGATTGGAATTGGAGTTATAGGTGTGAATTTGAGATTTTTATTATATGTATTTGTGAGAGTATATGTATACATGTGTGTGCAAATATATCTGTGCCTCTATATGTATATGTGTATATATTTATGTATGTATGTATATCTAAATATACATACAAATATTTTGAACTCTGATTCAAAGATTCTTTAATAGCAAGGAATGTACCTAACAACCAGTTTTTGGTTTCTAATAACTATTCCCCACTAAAAGGTATCAGAACTCTTCTGAAATATTACTGAGTTCAGGATTAGGGCAGAAAGATAGGTTTGGAAATGCTAGCAATGTCAGAAAATTAGCAAGTTCTCAATAAAATGATGGAGCATGTCACAAGGACATGGTAGTAAGCTTTAAGAGGCTTGCACTGACAAATTTTGGGATACAAGGAGCATCAAAATAAAAAATATCTTCTATTAAGCCAGAGATGTTTGCAGAAATGTAAAACAATGTCACTCGTCTCCCTATATTATTTTTTTGTTTTACAAAATATGCTTTTTCTCATAAAATATGCTTTATACCAACATGCAGTGGATTTAATATTGATATTTTAAAATAAATAAATGAATACATAAAAGTAAATTTCTGTTTAATTTCTAATTGGAAAATTAAATATTAGTAGACATTACATAAACAAAATTCCCTGGGGTCCTTAGTATTTTAAAAAATGCAAACACAGCCTGCACCCAGTTTTAAAACAGCCAGTTTACATCATAGGAAACAATTGGTAATTGTGTTATTCCTTTTTTTTTGTAGTTACAAATAATGAAGCGATTTACCAATTCTTTCTGAAAGTGAGGCAGGTAAGTTGTATTTAGAGAAGGGATTTCATTTCATCCTAGCTATACTTAAAAGATGAATATATAGAAAAAGATGGGAAGGCTTTTCTCGAAGGAGAGTAAACAAAACACAGAGATATGATATGATGTGGCATATTTAGAAATTAACAAGTAGTTTTATTTGACTTTAATGCAAACTGTAAAAAATGAGGAGGGTATTTCTAGTAATGTTCATTTCAAAAGACTTAAATAGGTGCTCCTTTAAACACACACACACACACAAAACAAAACATAACAAAACAAAACAAAATGGAGAGAGGGAATAGTGTGAAGACCTGTATATCCCCTTAGAAAATAGCAATGCACTTTAGCTTCTAAAGGTTGGGGAATATCCCAGTATATAAATATATTTTACTTTATTTACTAAGCATTTGTCACTTATTCAAGTCATGAAATAGTATTTTGGGACATACTTCCCTTAATATTCTGGGAATACAGATGTGTGGTATTCTAGCTTCCATGGTCTTATTACTTCAGAAGGGAGTAATTTATAGATTTTTTAGTCATGGAATAACATTATTAAATTTTCCTTTAAAAAAGATCTCTCTGAACAGTGCAGAGCCTAGGAAACTGTGGGGCACCATCAAACACACATTGTGGGAGTCCCAGAGTAGAGGAGAGAGCGAAAGGGATCGAGAAAATATTCAAAGAAATTATGGCTGAAAACTTCCCAAAGTTAAAAAAACACATGAATATATATATCCAAGACTCTCAAGACACTCCAAACAGGACAAACTCAAATAAACCTACTCTGCAATTTTTTTATTTTATTTTATTTTGAACATATTATAATTAAACTGTCAAATGACAAAGACAAAAAGAGAATTCTGAAAGCCACAAGAGAGAAGCAATGTGTTGCATACAGGGGATCCTCAGTAATATTTGGTGCCATTTCTCATTGGAAACCATGGAGATCAGAAGGTAGTGGCAAGACATTGAAAGGGCTAATCTCAAAAACATTCCATGCGAGAACTCTATATTTGGCAAAACTCTTTTTCAAAAATGAGGGAGGGATTAAGGCATTCCCAGATAAAGCTGAAAGAGTTCATCACTAGTAGACTGGCCCTACAAAAAAAAGTTTAAAGGGAATGATGCAGGTTGAAAGGAAAGGACACTAGACAATTGACCTAAACCAAATGAAGAAATAAATATTTCCAGTAAAGATAATGACATAGGTAAATATAAATACCAGCACTATTGTATTTTTTGTTTTGTAACTCCACTTTTTACTCCCTACAAGTTATAAGACAAATGCATAATATGTAATGACAAATCAATGGATTTGGACTGAAAATGTATAACATGTAATTTGTGACAAGAACTAAATAATGGTGAGGGGACAGAGAAGGTATAAGAATATTATTTATGTAAGCTCTTGAAAGTAAGTTGGTATCAAAATAGGTGAGAGTGGTATAGATTAAGGATGTTAACTTTAAGCCCCATGGTAAATACAAAGAAAATATCAGAGAATACGCAAACTCATAGAGACAAAAAAGTACATGTTACCAGGAGTAAAGGAATGGGTCAATGGGAAATTAGTGCAAAATGAGTGTAGGGTTTCTGTTTGGGGTGAAGGGAGAGTTTTGGTAATGAATGGTAATCAGTGTACTGCAACGTTGTGAATATGATTAATCCTGCTCAATGGCATGCTTGAAAGGGGTTGAAATGGGAAGATTTCTGTTGTATATATGTTCTCACAATGAAAAAAAAAGACAAACTAAAGAGATAATGATAATCATTCAATAAATGATACTGGATGGGATTGAAGAATGGAGGAGAAAATGGGCATTATTGGGACATAAGAAAAAATTGGAATATGAAGTATAAACTCCATACTAATGTTTAATTTGAACTTAATGGCACTTAAGGTGATTAAATAAGTGAATAAGGTGGCAAAATATTAAAACTGGTGGATCTGGGTATTTGGGGGGTGGGGGTATATTGGAGTTCTTTGTATGGGGTTGATATTATTTTTGCAACTGTCCCATAAGTTTGAAATTATTTAAAAATAAAAAGGCTTTTAAATGGCTTTATGTAAAGCAAAGTTCATAGCAGCATTATTCACAATTGCCAAAAGGTGGAAGCAACCCAAATGTCCATCAACAGATGAATGGATAAACAAAATGTGGTATATATACACAATAGAATATTATTTGGCCATAAAAAGTAATTAAGTTCTGATGCATGATACAACATGGATGATCATTGAAGACATCATGGATAGTGAAATAAGCCAAATGCAAATTTTCACATATTGTATGATCTTGCTTATATGAAATACTTAGATGAAGCAAACTTCATAGAGACAGACAGTACTTTATAATTTACTAGAGGCAGGGAGTGAGGTGGGAAAAGAGACTTACAGCTTAATGGGTGAAGAGTTTCTCTTTGAGGTGATGAAATGTAGGTATAATGGGCATGGGTGATAGAACAATATTGTGAATATAATTAATACTACTGAACTATACACTTGAATGTGGTTAAAATGGGAAAATTGAGTTATAAAGTGAATTATGTATTTTTTACTACAATAATATTTTTAAGTCTTTTAAAAAAAGATCTCTCTACTACCAGTAAATATATTGGATTTGAGATAATCATATCTAGTGGTAAAGTCCCACAAGCTGCAATAAAGAGGGGGAAAAAAAGAAAGAGTGGTTAAAGAGGATGGAACCTGTTTGAGTATTGTTGAGTCAGTAGAAATTTACATACACATATGCATACATATACACCTACACAGCTGTACATAGTTATATATAGTATATATGTTAATTGGTACATCTATAGTACAGTATATATACATAGTGTACATATGCATTTTTGTATATTATATTATGCATATGTAAACATATATAATATATATGTATATATGTTCTGTCATTTATATACATATATGTTATATATGTCTATTATAGATAGTATATGTAGAAAATGCAAATGTAATGTCTATGTAAAATATGTCTTGAAATGTGTGTATGAAGTTATCAATCTAAGCAGTGCTGCTGAAATGATTTTAGAAAATATGATTACATAGGTAAAATATATAAAGTGATGAAAGAAGGCGAAGATGGGAATTCTGGAGAAATTACAATATTCAAGATATAAGCCAAGAATATAAATATTCAAATTAAGTTGAAAAGTAATTAGAGTTTGGAGAAGGGCAACGAAAGATTTTTTTAAATCATGGAATTCAAGAAATATGAGTTTGAGAAATGAATTTGCCAAAAATATAAAACGCTAGAGGTAAAAGACTCCTGAAAGTCGATTGACATTGAAATTAGCAGAGTAGTTTCTGGAAGAGTTTAGTTACAGCCTTATTTCAGTGATTTCAAATGCATAGTATTTTGCCCTAACACATGTTAAAATAGCACTGAAACTATAATTATTAAGATATTGTGGTACAAGTGCAAAGATACAAAAATAGATGCAGAGAGAGGGGCAGAGAATCTGACAAGTGAAATGATAAATGAGAAAGGGAAATTACTCTCAATAAACTCATTGTATAGGTACTCCCCACCTGGGATCAATGATTGGGGTTCAGGAATTTTAACCCCATATTCAAATATGAAAAATGAAAGTAAAGATTCTGTGAGAAGTGACATATGAAAATTTTTCAGAAACTTAAAGTAGCCGGTGGTCCAAAATAGTTAATAAACAGAAATATTTCATTATATGGAAATAATTAGGTAATAGTTATTGTAAAGTGGTAATATAGAAGAAGGGTGACTCTCCCTTCCCAGAGCCGCTAGGGCAGGAGTTCTTAACAAGGGGTGTGTGAACTTGAAATGAAATTCAAAAAAACATTATTTTTGTAGGGACATGTTGATGTGGGTGTGATATAATTATTAAATAATACACAGTATAGTGTGGACTTAGTAAGGGGTCTGTGGTTTTCACCTGGCTAGCAAAGGGGTCTGTGGAACAAAAAAGGTTAAGAACACCTGCTCTAGAGGAATATGTAAGGAAGGAATTGAGAGCCAGAATGTAGTTGGGGTCATGTCATGAAGTTCCAGGAACTAATTTACTATTGCATAACATGCAGCTCTATTTTTTTAATAATTAATATTCTTTACTTTTAAAGAAATTTTAGATTACATAAATGTAACATAAAAAATATAAGGGATTTCCTTATGCCCCCATCCTTCCCTCTCTATATTTTCTCACATTAAAAACATCCTTCATTAGTGTGGTACATTGTAACAATTGAAGAACCCATATTGAAACATTGTACTAACCATGGGCTACAGTTTACACAATTTTATAAGTTATGACAAAATGTACAATGGCCTGTATCTGTCACTGCAATGTCATTTAGTATAAATCCAATGTCCTGAAAATGTCCCCATATTACACCTATTTGTCCCTCTCCCATCCCTCAGAACCTCTGGTGGCCACTGCCTTTACATCCATGACAAGAGTTCTTCTTTTGCTAGAATAATAAGTCTATAGTAGAATAATAATAAGTCTACTTTAGTCCATTGCTCATTCTGCAATCTTAAGGATTTTGGGATGGTGATACCCACTCTGCTTCTAACTGAGAGGGGCTTAGATCCCATGGGGTAGATGGACGGAGCTATCTTGCTTGCAGTTGCAGATACTCTCTGTTCCTTTGAATGGATGTTTTCCATCATCATTTCCTTGTTAATTGAACTGGGTGAGTCCAATGAACTGGAGAGTAGGTGTTGCAACTCTGCTGAAATTCAAGGCTCAACTGGCACATGTACAGACCAAAGATTTAAGTCTCTGGGACATATAATTATCTAGTATAGTGCTAATTTTGTTCAAATAAAAGATGCAGAAGAGCCATGAGTAGAGAACCTATAAATGAGTCTAACTCTGTTACTCTGGATGGCATAAATTCCAAAGTAAGGCCCACTGACAGGGTGCCAAATTCCTGAGCTGTCTGCCCTACTTATAGTTTCTGGATATCTCTAGAGCCCTCAGGTGCCACACTATTTGAGGCAATTTTTTCTGTGGCAGTCAATGAGATCTTGCTGAGACTTGTGTAAGTGCAACCTCTGAAATGACCTCCCGACTCACTTTGAAATCTCTTAGCCATAAAAACTCATTTGTATTTATCATTTCCCCCCTTTGGTTAAGATCTTTTTCCAGGTGCATTGCTAGTTGGTGCTTGGTAATAATCCCTTGGTGCCAGGGAGGCTCATCCCCAGGAGTTAAGTCCCATGCTGGGGGAAGATAGTGAATTTATATCCTGAGTTTGGCTTAAGAAAGGCCACATTTGAGCAACAAGGAGGCTTTCAGGAGGTAACTCTTAGGCAGTATATAATACTAAGCTAAGTTTCAATTTCACAAGAAAAGGTTCATAAGTTCAATCATCAATGTCAAGGGCCTGGCATAATGGTCTGTCTTCCTTCACTAAACATTGCCCTTGCACTTAGGGGATTCTTACTGTCCTATTAAAGAATGTAGTAGAACTCTTCAGGGTGGTAATTCAATAATCTTTTGGTTATTGTGTGGATCTCCACCCGTGGAGACAATATCCTATGAACACTTCAATATATTCATATGTCTTAGATGCATGCCTCAGGTGAACCGTTTCCCATGCATCCCCACATCATTGACACCCTGTACCAGTCGTCCTCCCCCACCACTGCTGTGACCCTTCTGTGATCCATAACCTCTCCAAAAATGAAGCCAACAAAATAACTGAATGAAATTATAATTTTAAAAAATGACCAGTAAAATACAAAAACAGCTCTTTTAGATCCATTTTACATGGAATTAAGGAGTTAAGTCTGTTGTTCTGTAATCCATTAAACTAAAGAGAAAGCCCTTGGGGGAAGGAAACAAAAGCATGTGAATAAATCTAATTTTCATGTCACATAGTCCTCTAGATAAATAAGCTATAAATATCTGTTAGGATGAAAATAACCTAACTATTAAATGCCATTAAATTAAAGGCATTAGATTAAATAGACCTTTTATCTATGAGGCATGGTTCTCTGGTAAGTGTCACATAAGCTACTCACCTCTCTGGGTTATAAAATTCTATATATTGTAACTTAAATATTCATTATGCTATGGAAGCTTCCCCGAGAAACATCTCTTAGTGTCCTCATATATTGTTCCAGGCCAGAAATACATTCCATTATAGGTATCAAGGAGAGCTTCCCCTTATATCCCAGATTCCTCTGCTTGGTCTGAGCCTTTTAATCTTCTCTATCCTTAAAATTAGTAGTAACACTTGGAATCGGGTAAGCTCTCTGATGAGTGTGCATCCTATTGGATAATCTGATATGTAAATTGCTCGTACTAATTGTAAGTACCCACCCATAACTTCTTTGCAGTTTGCTTCCGCTGAAGACCTTCTTCAGGGGACTGCTATTTTACCCGAAGTGCAGAGGACAAGAAGTTCTTAGGTTTTAACCACAAGTGCCATAACCAATGACTGACTGGACCTGGGGTTCACAAACCCAGCCCTTTTGGTTACAAATAGAACAAATGCAGTTATAATTTATGATCCAGAGCTTACTGCATTATCAGGTTGGGGTGGGGTTTTTATCTGGGTTGGCAACTTCCCTTTTCCTGTCCTGCTTCCTCCACTCCTTATGTCACTGGATGGCTCTGGTTTCTGGGCTTCTAGGTTCTTGGCTTATGCCACATAAAAGAATTTGAGGACATGCCATAGACTTGGCAAGGGAATAACAAATTTATTAGAAAAACAAGAAAAATGAGAAAAGTATAGTCTGAGGCATGAATGGTGGACATACTGCAGGGCAAGTTGCATGATGGGGCCTCAGGTCAAGGATTTTTAAAGTCTTTCCTCCTCCCCCTTGATATTAATGGGACAGGGCCCCAGCTGTTTGCTGTTCTGATTGGTTGCCCTACCTGTCAGTTTTAAGGGAGCCAATGATGAGGCCTTTTGAGGATATCCAGGGTTTTCCCTTGACCCAACATGTTCTTGGGGGTCAAACGGGATCTCAATTTCCCAAACAGGATCTCATGGCTGGGATCTTGCAGGTTCTTTCTGGCAACTTTCTTGTCAGGACAATTCTGGGTAGGATCTCAGGGCCATGTGGTCTGTCAACCATTTTGTCTGCTGGGCCAGGCACCTTCCCTCTTTAGCTATACTAACCTGTCTCACTTAGTTTCTTGCAGTAGTATATCCTTAATAAATTACTTGCATTAGGATCTTTGATTCAGCATATGTTTCTGAAAAATAAGACCTTATAGAAGCTGTATATAATAAGATGCTTAGGGAAGCGGCTGTGGCTCAATCAGTAGGGCTTCCGTTTGCCATATGGGAGGCTCCAGGTTCGGTTCCCGGGGCCTCCTGGTGGGGGCGGGCCCGCCCCCACGGCGTGGTTGGCTGACCCGGCGAGCGCAAGCAGCAAGGGGGGGATAAATGAATAAATAAATAAAATTCTTTAAAAAAAAAATAAATAAAAAATAAGATGCTTAGACTTTAATACAACTTTGATACATAGATAAATGGAAACCACTGAAGGGTTTGGAGGAGAAAAATAATTCCTGAGAAAATGTTGGCAGTAGTGATCTGCAATACTGGTCATCAGAGAAGAAATTACTGCTTTTCATTTTATTACTGCGTTCTTTACTTTGTTCTTTTCTGTTCTTTACTTTACTCATTGCAATGTTCAAAGACATAAAAGCTGAGTTTGAAGGATAAAGCAGCTTTTATAAGGAGCATTGATTTAAATCTGTTGAAGCCAAACAAGTAGAGTATGTTATAATCAGGAAACATTTCTCTGGGTAGTCCTGTACAAATGCCAATATATAAATGAAATTTTAAATCCTGTGAAGCACCAATTGAAAAAGCAATATTACTTGTGAATATGTGAAGAGTATAGAACCAATAAAGTGTGATAAAGTTTCTTAGAACATTTGTTCATTGCTCCAAACACTTGAGAGGCCTCTTGGGCTTAATTTAGTTGAATAACTTCCCAATTCAAATTGTCCCAATACTATGTTTATTATTTCAAACTAAGTGACAACAGCAGATGTGAAGAAGGAAAGAAATAACTATAGAATAAAAAAGTTCCTAAAAACAATTTTGTATTAAAAAGCTATATAAAAGTCTGATATATATTTTCAACCAGTGAAATTAGAATGAAAACTTCATTTCAGTCAAAGTTGTCAAGATTGATGAACTCTTTCCTATACAGCAGATCCATGAGAACATTTTAATTCTTAGAAAATAAATGCCTGGTTAGAGTCCCCAGGGAGAAAGGGGGCGGGGTGCTGAGGAAACTGAATTGTTATGTAATAACAGTTCCACAATGCCTTAAGTTAATGCTATAACTCCTCTATTTTTTTTTTTTTGTTTGTTTGTTTATGAGAACATAAGAAAGGAAATTTAGTTAAATTTTAGCTGAAAAATTTTGCATAGGAAAGAACTAGAAAATATCCGGCCATCTGGGTAAGAAAGGTAGAATTAAGAAAAACTGATGAAATAAAATAAGACTTACTATTCAGAAACAGGGTAATTTATTAAGGGCATGAAACAAAGCTAATTCTGCTTGGGTTCAAACATGGCTCTGCCATTTACCAGCAGTATGGCCTTCCTCAAGACACATGTTTTCTTTGTGTCATTTTCCTACTCTCTATATTTGATAATATTTGTGAGGAGATTATATATAAAGTTCTTAGAATACTGTGAGAATTATAAGTTACACAAGTACAATGGGGGATGTTACAAAGTAATGAACATATAAATGTTTTATTCTTTTATTAATATTATTAATTAATGTTTACATCTGAATATAAGTGAGGAAAAAACAAGGTACAAAACATTATTTATAAAATCTTAAATTTTTAAAATGTCTAAATAACACATAAGGTAAAATATGTTAATACTTAAGTAAGGAGAATAAAAAACACCAACCTTTAATGTTGGCTTTGTATTAAGCAAACAAATGCACTTGTAAATATCTAAATGTTCTTGTTTGGATCTGTTCTATCTCTATCCACTGATATTTTTAAATTCTTATATAGGTATATTGTTTCACATTATGTTTATGGGACAATATGTCTATGTAAGCAAATGAATATCTATGAAAAATACCAAAATTACAGCATTTTACATTGAAAAATACATTAATTAAGTTCTTATGATTGAACTCCAATTATATTTCAGGCACTATAATTGCCAGAGGTAACACAGAAATGAATATCACAAACTTCCTGCTGGGATGCAAGCTCACTGTCTATTGAACGAGACTCTTTGTTACTACATAGTATGATATGTATATAGTAGTGCTTTTTGTAAGCAGGGAGACCAGTGATGCTGGCTTAAATTGTGGTGGTATTAATGGAGAAGGAGAGAAGCAGACAGATTTGAGGTGAATGCAGAGCCAATAGGGCTTGCTGAAATATTAAACATGAGGGTTTGGAGGAGAGTAAAGAGATGCTCAGACTAGGTTTTTGGCATGAACCAATTTTATGGCTTATACTTAGTGCCACTTGCTGAGATGGGGAAGACCAAGGAAGAGTACATATAGAAGGCCTTCAAGAATTCTGATTTTGGATATGTTAGATATGAGTTGCTTAGCAATAGGTTGAGATTTAGAGATCAATAAGTGGAGGAATGGTTTAAAAAAAAATAGCAGACTGTGAAATACCAGACAGTGGGGTTGGAGAACATCTGGAATTGTGCATAGTCATATAAAACAAGAGAAGAAAATATTTCAAAAAGGAAGGATTGATTAATTGATTCAAACGCTGTTTTGACCACTTCCTATTCAATTCATTGGTGAAAGAGGGAACCCCTGCCCTAAATAATATGAGATGGCAGAACACATGACTCTAAACACTGAACAGATGAGATTGTCAACAGTTTATTAGTCACATATATTCACAACCTAGGGATGGAGAATACCAAAGCCATGCAAGGCCATAAAATGATCACAATCAGGATCAGAATGACCATCATGGGCTGTGGAAGGCAGGTTTTGTCATGACCAAAGGGTGGGGTAACTCAAGGGAGGACGTGATTTGGGTGACTTAAGGGAGAATATGATTCGTTTGCTTGAATAATTTTGTGGGTTGTCAAGGTGTCCCACTGGGAGAGGAACATATCTAGAGAGAGAAAAGGAACTCACTTTTACATACTGTCAGACTCAAAGATGTCAAGGCAGTCCAAGAAATTTCAGTCCTTATAATACAATTGAGTCCTTGTTGCCTTGACATCAAACATCTATTTTAATGATGGCTGATACTTTTAGGGAATAAGAAAAGTGCCTCTATAGGAAATGAAGTAGGCACTTGACCAGGAGAAAGAGGAGTGCATGGTGGGAGGTATTAAAATTATGAACATTAAACATGTTCCTTTATGGCCTATAAAGGATTGAGGGACCTGTGTGGCATTGGTGTAAGGACTGCCTGTCCTCATGGGGCATACATTCAGATTAAACAATGCAACTACTCCTAATGGTCAGCCTATTTGCTACTTAGTAAGTTAAAAAGGTGGTATTTTTCATTTTGTTTTGTCTTTTGAGAAGTCCATTTAATTTCTCAATTAAATCAACTGCATGCCAACTATCCTGGAGATGAAAGTTCCATTGAATACCTTATCCAAGGGCCTAGCACTAGGTTACTTGACAAGTGAGATGAAACAATTAGTGATGTCCAGAACACAGAATGGGATAAAGAGTATCTTGATGAAGCCTTATTTTGTGACTAACATATGTAGAGACATTTTTTTACCTTCATTTATATTTTGAGTAACTGTGAGACAATAGATTCACAATTTCCCTCAAAGGAAGTTTACTCTTAGGCAATGGCCCAAGAATTCGTAAAAATGTGTAGATGTGTTCATTTGTTGGCCTGGGCATACAGTGCTAAGATGACTGCCTGAAGTTTTACCAATTGTGCTGATCCTTCAATCCCATCCTTTGTAGGGACTCATTGGTTAAGGGATGGATGCAATAACAATACTGAGTTCTATCACTTATGATGGCCATACCCATCTGTACAGTATACAAACTCCCACTGCTGTTCAATCAGTTGATACCAAGGGACTACCAAGGTAGCCAAAAGGTATGGGAAAGAGATGACTTCATCTAGTACCATGACATATGGCAAGGGATTGAGGAGAGAAGCCATTTCCTCCTGGAGGTGGGACATGACAGAGGATCCAGACTGGCTCTATCCTGTATCCTAGATAGATGTGCTAAATTTGTGGGGGGATGTTTCTATAACTCAAGGCATAATGGGCATCTAGGTACAAAGGGTCATAGATTCTGTTAGCACCTCTGTTTCCAGGAGATTCCAGTATGTAGCCAGCAATTACTAATGTAATGGTGTATAGAATGGAATGGAAGTTTCTTGTATTAGAAGCCCATGGAAAACTTATAGCACTCATGAACGGTTCAAGTTGGTATGAGAGAAGATTTCTAAAGTCTCTATAGTGAAGGAGTCTCTGAGGGCACTAATGTGAGTCCCTGTAAAATTTCAATTTGGACCTATTCTATTGTCTTTTGTCAGAGGGGTTACATCCAAGTTGGGGTGATATACAAGTAACAGTATATGTAAGATTAAATACATTTGTAAATGTGGAATATGCTGCCTCCAGAACCCAAGCAATCCAAAAAGATGTTATGGATGGTGAAAGATTAACTAGCTGTTTTTTGATAGTGTCAGAAAATGGGGTGGCCCTTGGTTTACAGATAATTTTCATGAATTTAACCAAGGAGTCAGGGTCTTGCAATCAGTGAGAGGCAATTGCCCATCCCCTTTTGTGACCTTTTTGTGAATATTATGTCCTTAATGAGTGTGCCAAATGAATCTCCTAGTGGGAAGTTGTCATCAATGTAATGTCATAACTATGTTCCTTGAGAATGGTGGATGAAATTAAGATCTTTTCTGTAAAGTTGTGTGTAGTGGCAAGGCTGCTGAGATGCCCCATGGATAGACAAACAAAAATTTTTCCCTTTGGTGGTGGAGGAAAATTGCATCTGAGAAGCTTTTGAAATAACCACTGAATAGAACATATTTAGCAATTTTATAAGAGCAAAAAATTTACCAGTCACTGATTGGAGTCAACAATTTCAATAATATTGGATATTAGGTATGGGGTCTTAATGGATGGACCCAAAGTATTAAGTTTCCAGTAATCCATCATGAGGTGCCATTCACTCTTAACAGATTTAACATCAGATGCATCATGAACATGTATCAGAACTTTATTCCTTTTTATGGATGAATAATGTTCCATTGTATGTATATACCACATTTTGCTTACCCATTCATCGATGGATGGACAACTGAGTTGCTTCCATCTTCTGGTAATTGTGAGTAACGCCACTATGAACATGAGTGTGTAAATATCTGTTCGAGTTCCTGATCTCATTTCTTTTGAGTGTTTACCTAGAAGTGGGATTGCCAGGTCATGTGATAGTTCCATACTTAGCTTTCTGATAAAAGTCGTTTGGCTGTTTCCTCCCATTGTATCCAGGTTTCTTTCTTCCTCCATGCCTTATTTATTTGTTTGTTGTTTATTTATTTTTTCACTTGCTATACTTCAGGGGGAGAGGTCCTCTTTTCTCTGCTCAGATTTATAAGTGTCTACCTCCAAAGAGGTTCACCCCAGTAACATCAGGGTAGGGAACTCCTCCATGGCAATGACTATATGGTTTAGGGCCCAAGGAAAAGCTGAGTTGAATAAACCCCTTCACTCTGCCTCAGAGGTACCATGATGTTTTCCCCCATAATTCTGACAGTTAAGATTTTTGTTGCAATAGTGGTATAAGCAGCCAGTGTCCAGTGGAAGAATGTCGAACCCACAACCTAAAAGTTTTTGGTGTGAAACTATCTCATGCTGTGACTCTGTCCCCTCCTACCACATGGGATTCTTACCCAGCTCTTATTTTCTTTTATCCCTGATTGGGATTTCTAGCCACACAGTCATTGTTTTCCATTTCTGTCAATATTGTGATCACTTGCAGTGTGGGCTTTCTGGGTAGTTATGGCGAAAAGGGCTTTGGGTGGGTTGGACTGCCTTATAGGTGACCATCCTTTCCCTGTAGAAATATCAGTCAATTTTCTCCAAAGTCAAGGTCCACATCCATTAAGGTCATTGTGTGTTTAGCCAAGGTGGAGTCATCAAGCCTTGTAATCACTAGATTAGCCTCTTGGTATATTGGTAAGCAACTGTAATAAACCAAACTCAGGCCCAGTGGGTAGGGCTTTTGTATCAGGTGAGCTATTGAATACCAATTACTAAAAAAAAAAAAAATTTTTTTTAATTTTTGCCAGGGTCAGGGCCTGCCATGAACATGCACCTGGATACTCTTGGGGGCCCTGGAAATATGGCAGTAGCAATGGAAGTTGGAACACAAGAGTTGTGCAAGGTCTATACTCTTGCCTGAACAGCAACCACTCATACATGGCAATAAGGGAGCCATTCTTGTTCTTTTTTTTAATAATTAATTTTTAATTAAATTTTAAAGAAGCTTTAGGTTACATAAATGTTACATAAAAATATAAGGGATTCTCATATTCAGGGAGCCATTCTTAATCTTCCCTTACTGGTGGCTTAGGACTCTAACTTTCTGCAAACTACTAGGAGGTCAACACCAGGCCCAAGGAGAGGATGGGAGGAGGACACCTTCCAGAATGATGCCCCAGTGATTGCCTTAAGAAATCCATCTCTAGTCACCCAGCTGGAGAATCTTTATTCTCATGAGGTCTAGCCTGACCCCCAGGAAATGCCAACTGGTTAAGACCCTATGTCGTTGCTGCTCCCAGACCGTTTTGCAGTTCAACTTCCTGTTTTCTCCTGTGTGAGCTTGTTGACGGTTCCCCTTCCTTAGAAGGTGCCACAGAAATCACAGAGCCCACCCGCCACATATAGGCTGCACCCAATAACATTTCATTCAGTATATAGTCAAGTAACAATAGCTCTCATTTTGAAGGCCAGAATGACTTTGCCTATCAGGAACAAGTTAATTAGCAAAGGGCAGTTAGTGAAAGCCATCCTGACCAATTCCTCTTTACTCTGTTTTGGTAAAGGAGGGATCCTTCACCTTAAATGAGATGGCTGAACACAGGACTTCCAACACTGGGCAGATGAGATCAGCAACAATTTACTAGTCATATATTTTCACAGTCTGGGAGAGGAGGATACAGCACTGTATATAGGGCCACATGGCACTCAGGAGCAGAGTGAATCAGCAGGGGCTGTGGAAGGCAGGCTTTGTAGTAACCAGAGAGAGGGGTGACCCTTGCTTACAGATGGAAAATGTGACTAGCCCGGTAAATAATTTTGCTGCTTTGGGGTCAAGAGGATGTGAAGATCTAGAAGTGATGGATATAAGAATATTTGATAGCAGTTCATAGTAACTAATTGTTGAATTAATGAAAGAGCAAATATTTATTATTCTCTTTGTGTGTCTCCCATTTTTTCTGTGCTAGTGGGTGTTGAAGGGGGAGGGAGAACATGTGCAGATAAATGAGTCAATAGTCAAAAAGTGGCTTTAAGTTCAAGAAATCATTTCTCTTCAGATGAAGACAACGGAGAATGACTGTATTCTGAAGGGAGTTATCCTATATTAATCAGAAACTGAAGATGCAAAAGAGAGATGGGCAATCATGGTGGTATAAAAAATTTGTATGAATTTTACCAAATGCAATTTGTTGAAATTTTAAGTTCTTAAAATTGTTGCTTTTTGAGAAGTTAAGCTCATTTCTGGGAATCTATGCCAAAAATATACTTAGAAGTATATTATTTACTACATTATTTAAAAGAACAAAATATAGAGAATATATTGTTTCCTACAAAATAGCTTATCTTTATAATGATACATTGTATAACCATTAGTACTTAATAATGAAGCTATTGAAGAATGTTTAATAAAGGGACAAAAGAAGTAATAATGTTATATGAAAAAGAAGGCTTAAGAAAGTTGACATTGAAAATGACCCTAAATTATATATACATATGCATGAGTTTGAATGTGTTTATATTCTTACATATATACATAAGGGTACATGCATATATACCCACATACATACATAGAACACATGTGTAAATTCTGCACATGTGTATTTAAAATATGTATCCAGGGCATATTTCTACGTGCTAAGGTAATTTTTATTGTCCCTCACTTTTCCATATTTTCAAAAAGGCTTTCACAGAAATAAGCAAGGAAATTTATAGAGAGAAAAATATTTATTTAAAAAGATGTCTAAGTATATTATTTTGATAGAAAAAAGTATGCAACTGCTACATTTGGGGGGTATTTAAAAGTAGAAGTTTGGAAGTAGCTATAAAGAGCAGTCCATGGGGAAAGGACTCCTGGATAACACTCAACATGGTGGTCATCTTTTTCTCCACTTAAAACTAGAAACTTCTATAAATAACCTCTAAGTCACCCAGTAGTAGACATTTCCTAGGGGAAAAAAAAGATACAGAAAACATTTTACAAGAGCAGCTACTGTATCTACACTTTCTCAGCAATCAAAAATTACTACAGAGCACATCTTAACCAATAAAAAATATATAATTTGCTTAAAGTGGTAATCAAGCTAGGAACTTGCAATTTAAGGCAATACTTAGAAGCATTTTAGAAGAAATGTTGAAGAGCTAAAATTAAAAAATGAAAAACCTTAAATGCAAAAGTTGCTAATTAAGTTTGGATTAATATAAGTAGAATGTAGAGGGAAAAAATTGAAACTGGTATAAATACATGATTTTTAAACTGGTATCCTTCAAAATCCTATAACCCCAATTGAATCATGATGAAATGAGGGACATTCTACCAAATACCTGACCAGTAAGTCTTTCTTAAAACAGTCAAGGTCATCAAAGCAAGGAGAGTCTCAGAAATTGTCACAGCTAGGAGGAACCTGAAGACACAAGGTGACTAAAGGTAATGTGGTATTGTGGATGGGATTCTGGTATGGAAAAAAAATGATATTAGGTAAAAACTAAGGAAATCTCAAAATATGAACTTTAGTTAATAATAATGTATCAATATTGTTTCATTAATTATAACAAATGTATCATATTAATATAAGAAATTAGAAATGGGAGAAAGTGCTTGCAGGTTGTATGAGAAGTCTTTGTACTATCTTAACTATTTTACTGTAAATCTAAAGCAATTCTAAAAATTAAATTTTATTTTAAAAATCTGGTTGCATCATAATTGCCTCCAAACATGTTGAAGTAACAAGGCTAAGTAAATATATAGTATCATGATATTGTTCTTTAATTTAAGGTTTTGCAAAGGATGTTTTCAATGTGAGCTGCCTTTGAGGTGGAGACATCTATTTGAAGATGGTGACTGAGTACAATTTCCTTTCCCTTCTGAAAAACAGTCGAAAGGAGGAGGATTTGAAAAGTGAATATATTCACAAAAAATCTGATTGCAGGTGGAAAGATTCTCTGTAAATCATCTATTTTAATAGAACACTGAAAGAATAAAGGCAGCTGAAATCATACTGATATTATGGACACGTACCTCAGTTCTGAAAGTCACAGCTTAGAAACAGAGAAATCTTTCATAGGAATGAGTTATGGTCTGTGGAAGAGCGCTCAACGCTCAGTTCCTGAGGATGTCAGAGAAAATAAGCTCAGAAATTAAAGTGATTGATCAAATGGTTGTACTGTTTGGCCATTCTCACTGTGCTGTTTTCATACCTAACTTATCCAGTAGCATAATCTTTCCATAATCTGAAAATCCTTTTTGCAGTCATCCTTAGAAGGAATAAGGCTCCAGGGTGAAAGGTAACTATGGTTGGGTTCAATGGAGTTATGAGGGAAGGAGTCTGCTTTCCTATTTCTCATCTATTCACCATAAATTTAAAATTGCCAAAGTATAACTGCATACAAAGAAGCTGTAATATGCTTTCATTCAGAAAACAGGCTAGCAAAAGTAGAGAAGACCCAACAATATCAATCAAACTCTAAATGTATTCATAAATAATCATCGGAAAGGATTCATGAAGAAATACAGTTGTAGGATGAAAAGCAAAGTTTTGAAAAATTCTGACTCTGAAAATGGAGCAATTGAGTAAAAAAAAGATCTCATATGATATATAAATACATTGTTCAAATAAAAATACCAAAAAATAAAGACTACAAGAAATTATAACATTTAAAAATATCCCAGGAATTCCTTTTTAAAAGATATTTAAAAAGGAATATATAAGAGAAAAGTTAATGTTAAATTAGATAATTCCAGGGGATTCATCACACAGCTAGTAGATGTTTTAGGAAAATAGAATTGGGTTGAGGAGGGCCATAGAAGGAAGAAATTAATAAAAAATAAAACTGGTAAAAATTTTAGCAGAGCTTTAAAAAGGCAAAACCAATCATCTGAATGATAATATGGATAAGCCATGCCTCAATTCCTCTAAGCAAATCTACAGGAAATTTCTGAACACAAGGGATAAAGAGAAAATCCTGAAAAATACTCTGAAAAAGTGTGTGTATTAATGGCAAAGGAACAAGAATCAAATGAACATCAGACTTCTTATCAGAAGCATTAAAACTAAATCAAGCAAAGTTTTCAATGACCAAAAATAAAATAGTTTTGAAACTAGAATTTCTTATCCTAGACATATATAAATTGTTTTGAAAGTAAAATAGAGTAATTTGTAGGCGGGCAAGGACTCGTATATTTTTCTCACACAATATTGAGATAGTCATTTGAGGATAAATCCTTTAAAATAGAAAAAATAGAATCCAGAAATAAAAAGGAATAAAAAAAAAATAATTGTCTGATCAATCCAAAAAGGCAATGAAAATAAACTCTGCTATAGGATTAGAAGGCAAGGATTTCAGACAGGAAGTCTATATGCTTTGATAAAGTATCACAAAGGAGAAAATATATTTCTTGTAATAATTAACACAATTGAAAGCAGAATTACTTAATAATGTGAAGGGATATTGAAGTGAATAAATATATTGCAATTTGCTCACCCCTTTTTCTGTTCCACAAAACCATTGGACCATTTCCTTATGTATTTTTCCAGTTTTAGTGATACTGGCCATAAAACATTTCTTTCCATAAATATTCAATCATACCTCTTGATTCTTCCATGGATCATATTTATATAAACATAAAATTATAAAATATGTTAATTTATTTTCCATTTTGGTATCAAACTATGGATATAATATAAAATTAGAGATATGAAAGAATTGGTCTACCATTGATCATAATGTTGCGAAGTTAGTACTATATTGAACAGTTTTTTTGAGGTGGCTGATGGAGGATGGGGTGGTGGTGAAATTTAGAGTGTGCTACATCCTTCATTTAAGTATCAAGGAATACTGTATAATGTTTATAGATAAAGAAACAGAAAATAAATATATACTACTTAAAATCATAAAAAAATACTGACTGTAATATTTAGTGTCAATTCTTTTTGAATGCAGTCTGGTTTCAGAAAAATAACACATTCAATGAACAGCCTTTCAGAAATTATCCATGGGGGCATGGTAAAAAAAAAAAAAAAAAAGAGCCCTGGCAACTATTTAAATGAATACATTATATTAGAAAAATCATGGACACTGTATAGGCTAAATTTAACATTTTAAGTGAAATTAATATAGAGCATTGGAATTCCAAGCAATTTTATAGCTTTGTGCTATGACACACAGTCCAAATACAGATCTGTGATGTGTTTCTAAGAAGCATAGTACTAATTACTTATAATCAAAGGATTTGATTATTGTGGCAGAGGTGCATTATTAATTAACACTAGTCCATGATAGTAATTGCAGTGGGTACAATTGTACTCCTCTAAATATTTGCTCAAGTCACAATTCTCAATACCTGTGTTTGTGGCCTTACTTGAAAATAGGATATTGTGGAGTCAATAAGTTAAGAAGAAGTCATATTGGATTAGAGTGGACCCTAAATCCAATGACCAATATCTTTATAAGGGAAAGGTGGGGGAGATCTGGATACAGAAAAGAAAGTCATGTGAGTATAGAGATGGAGACTAAAGTATTTACAGTTACCAGACAAGGAATAGCAAGGCTGGCCAGGAGCCACAGGAAAGTGGGAGAGAGACATGGAACAGATTCTTCCTGAAAGTCTTCAGAGAAAGCATGGCCCTGATGATACCTTGATTTAGGATATCTGTCCTCCAGAACTGTGAGAGAATAAATAGCTGTTGTTTTAAGTCAAGAAGTCTGGTAATTTGTTACTGCAGCCCTAAGAAATTAATGCAATATTGTAACTGCACTGTAGTGTTTGAAAATAACTTTATGTATGTATACATGTAGATAATATATATCATGAAAATAGAAAATATATGGGATATATAATGTATAATAAATTATAATATGATACAGGCATACCTTATTTTATTGCACTTCCTTTTATTATGTTTCACATGTATATTGCAGGCTTACAAATTGAAGGTGTATGGCAACTCTGCTTAGAGAAAGTCTATCATTGCCAATTTTCCAACAGCATGTGCTCACTCTGTGTTTCTGTGTCACATTTTAGTTAAGGTATGTGCATTGTTTTTTTTTAGACATAATTATATTACATACTTTAAAAACTACCGTATAGTATAAACATAACTTTTATGCCCTGGGAAATAAAAAAATCTGCGTGATTCACTTTATTACAATATTTGCTTTGTGCCAGTATATGCATATAAAAAGTCATTCCATCCATAGTGCATGCTCTATAGCTGAATTAGACTCATCTAGTCTTCTCATAATAAAGCCTTCCATGAAGAAGACTGTCTTAGGAAACATCCTTCATTCTCTAGATCCATTGTTCTGAGGCATCTTCCAGTAATGGCACAATTTGAGGATAGCATTATTTGAAGAATTCATATCTATGAAAATTTTTTTCTCCTAGATATCCAAAGAACCCTTCTTTAAGAACACATTCAGAAAATTTAAAAAGTAAGTCTATACTCCCATTTTTTTATATTCTAATTGAAAAACACCAGTTGAAAAACTGTTTAAAACACTGATTTCAAAATTACCACTTCTAAATCCCAAAGTGCTTGTATTTAAGCATTGTCCTTCTGATTATAATTTATTTGTGATTCTAGGGCTCACTCACAAAGTTATTCTCCTATAAAGTTATGCTGGGGAAATATTTTCCTCTGGACTCAGTCACATTTTCACAGAAGCAAAGCCAACTGATAGCTAGTTTAACACCTTCTTTAATTATGTCTACAAACACTTTATTAAAATAAACATGTTTTATATGGAAAATGAAGATATGCTGTCCAAAAAAATGATTTGGAGAATTGCTTTCACTAGAAATAGAGTTGTTTTTGCAAACTGTTTTGTTAGTTTATGTTCTCTATTCTCAATCATAGTAAAAATATTTAACTACAAAGTGTCTTTGAGTACAAAAAGTTTATTTTGGTCTTGTTAGCTACCTTCATCTTTATGAAACTCTTACAAAGCTAAACTTAGCAAAATTTTTTTCGGATGTTGAGACTGATGATGCCACACATGCACCAAGAGGATGTGAAGTGATTTATGATCCACATAATGAGGCTTTATGTCCAGAGCAGCGGAAGCACCCAAGCAGCTCCAAAAATAACTTGAGAAAGCAGAGAAAGGAGACTGACTTGGCTGGCATGAGGTTCCTCTCACACAGGGCAGGGAGTTGCATAGTTTGAACTTCTTGTCAGTGCCAAAGGAAGGAGCTCCCGGGCTTTCTTATCAGCCTGCCCAGATGTGGAGCAGAAAGGGAAAAGAGAGGGTTGAAGCTAAAAGCTGTCAGCAGTCAAACAGCAAAAAATGTAACAGACTATTACAGCAAAGGATGAGAAATTTTCATACTTTCAGAATATATATAGCTGGGGCTAATCCACAAAGGGGAATAGTGGAGGTTGGAAAATAAAGGGTAGGGAGGGTGGGATGGAAGTAGTGAATATGTTGCCAATGATCAAATGAATCAATTTTTCCATACTGTCTTGGGTTTTCTTTGACTCTAAAGATGTGAAAAGCAAACTTTTCCTCAAATAATGCTTTAAAATATCTTTATATATTCGGTCTAAAACAATATGGCTCTGTTAAGGATAAATTTTTGGTTAAATAATAGAGGACAAGACCTTCTTGATTGGCTTAAGTTAATTAATTGATTATTTTTGTAAAGCACCAAAGGAAAGATTCAGAATATCAAGTGACAGTCTTCCATCAGAAGGGTTTATCAAGAAACCCTCCTTATTTTCCTATTCAATTTAATATTAAGAGACAATAAGATACTTTTATTATTTCTCAGCCCTTAATGGTGAGATTCCACTTTCTGAAATGTTTTAAAACCCAAGCAGAATAACCCTCCAAAATACATAGATGTCATAAGCTGCTGCCAAAAAAGATTTGTCCATGGCCAAGCTCAATGAAATGAGCTGGTTTCTGCTTAACCCTCTCAAAATGGTCTTACCTCCATCTTTTATTCTCAAGATAATTGAAACAAAGGTTATATATTTCGATTTTTTTTCTGAAACTAGGCTAATTAAAATTGGACATTCCTTGGCATAAAACAGATTATATCTCACAATATGCTCTAAAATATGAATTGTTGCTTTATTCCTATCAAATTATCAAAATATTCATGAATTAAATTGGGATTTTTCAATATTAGTCCTCACTTCAACATGGTGTCTTTGTTGGAACTTAAAAATTCCATCTTTCCAAGTGAGAGAAATTTTCTTAGCCTGCTGTAGAAAAATCATTCTAGGTTCACCAAGGAAAAGGTGACAGTAAAATAATTATTTAAGTGTGTTCTGGCTGATATATTTAAAGCTTTGAATATGTATAACCATTAATTATACTTAGACATCTATATCAAACATTTAAAAATTTTTTATAGTAAATAATTTAACTACATTTTTGCTTTAAAAATTCTTTGATTGTAAAATTTGTTTTGAGTGTGCTTTTGATATGGATTATCAGAAATGATTTAAACTATTTATTTTCACACATAAATTTAAAAATTGAGAAGCTCTGTATTTCTAAATACTTAAACGAATGACAAATAACCAGCTGTCTTTGTCTCTATCTAATTGACAGGCACTGTCTTAATTCTACTTATATATTTCTGCATGATAAGCAGATACCACCTGAAAGTGAACAACTATAGCATTGCAGACCTTTTCTGCGATGTCCCTGAAAGACAGTGGTGAGTGGAAGTGCACCTCATTGTTCATTTTACTTGGAAGGAGAAATGGCCAGAGGTGCATTTTTACACTGATTCATAGTATATTGCCAATGGCTTGGCTGGATGGTCAGGGACTTTGAATGACTATGATTGGAAAATTGGTAGCAAAGAGGTCTGGGAAAAGAGAGATGTGGATAGACCTTTCTGCATGGGCAAGAAAACATGAAGATATTTGTGTCTCATGTGAGTACTCTGTGACTTCAACAGAGGAAGATTTTAATAAATTTTAATAATCAAGTGGATAAGATGACCTATTCTCTTTCCCAGCCACTCCTGTCACTGCCCAATGGGCTTATGAACAAAGTAGCCATAGTTGTAGGGATGGAAGTTTTGCATGGGCTCAACAACATGGACTGTCTCTCACTAAGGCGGACCTTGTTATAGTAACTGCTGAGAGACCAATCTGCCAGCAGCAGAGACCCACACTCAACCCCTGATATGGCACCATTCCCTGAGGTGATCAGTCTGTTATCTGCTGGCAGGTTGATTACATTGGACCACTTCCATCATGGAAAGGGCAGCAATTTGTTCTAACTGGAATAGCCACATTCTCCAGATATGGGTTTGCCTTCCCTTTATGCAATACTTCTTCGAAACTACCCTCCGTGGATGTACTGAATGTTGTTTGACCATGACCATGCTGTTCTTTGATGTTGTTTCTCCCATAGTCAGGATTCATGGGTCCAGGAATCAAAGAATGGAAATGGGAGTGTTACCACTCACTATTACCCCTAGTGACCCACTAGGAAATTTTTCACATCCTGCCTTAGCAAACTTAAGCTCTCCTGGTCTACAAACTTCAGTTCCAAAAATGGGAATGCTCCCACCAGGAAACAGCAATGATTCCACTGAACCGGAAATTAGGGCTACCACCCAAGCTCCAGCCTGCCCTGAGGAAATAGACACAAGATCTCCAGCCTGCCCTTAGGAGAGAGACTACCACCCAAACAGCAGCCTGCCCCAAGGAGTCTGCCACCTGTCATCCAGTCTGTCCCAAGGAGTCTGCCATCCAACTCCTACGTGAAGAGAGTAATCTGTCTCTTTAGGTGAAAGTATAATGGAATGCTTTGAGGTAATTGCCTTAAAAGACACTTCTAATACTTCTCTTTACCCATCCCCATTACCTCTCTTTTCTTTCAAATCTATAACTAAAGTCACAATAAACTCCCAAAGGTGAACTGCAAAATGTCATCCATGAAGTATACTATACTACAAAAGAACTGCATGAGTTTTCCAATTTATATTGGCAAATACCAGAGGAATATATGTGGGAATGGATTTTAAGGTGTGGCATAATTGTGGAAGGAATATAAACTTGGATCAGGCTGAATTTATTGATATGAGCCCATTAGTAGAGAATCTTGATTAAATGTAGCTTGAAGTGTTTGAAAGGGCTCTAACAATTTGTTCGGGTGGCTAGCTGAAACATGGATCACTAGATGACTGACATTACCTCAGGTCAATATACAGAACTGCCTGATATACTGAAATGACGGGATCCAAAGGCTTAGAAGCATTGGAATGTTAGAATGGATTTACCATGTAAGACTTGTTCAGCCACCCCTGTGAAAGTTATATATCCCCTCTAAAGGTCAATCTCAGTTGTAACCATGGAGGATAATGGAACAAAGAGGTCATCACAGAGGATAGAATCAAAAGCTGCCAAATCGATCTACCAAGAAAATAATTCCACTGCTATTGCAGTGACATTTTGTGGTTCTTGTCAATCTGAATTTGAAATGTACTACTAGAAGTTTTTTAAATTCCCCTTTCTGACCAGGTGTGTTTGTTGCTGTTGTAATATTCCATCTTCATCATGACATATCAGTGATGCTTAAGGAAGATAATATGCCTTTTTGCCTCAAGTGTGCCATATATGGAGCCACTTCTAGACTTTATGGGATCAAATATTAATGGAGATAATGGAACCCAAGCAGAAAAATGGATGAAACTTGATTACTTTGAAGTGAATGTGAGTGAATGCATGCCCCATGAAGTAAATTTACAGAATGCCACATATGCATGCATCTTGGGTATCCAAAGTGATAGGCCACAACAAACTGGTAATTGTCTAACTAATACCTGTTCTTGCCCTCCATTGCTAACAAAATCTGAATTTTTTTTCAGGGTCATACTGGGCCCAGCTTGTGGAAATAGATCACAAATTGGTATAAGCCAAACTGTCAGTCTTATTAGCAAATTCTCCATGTAGCTTTTTGATAGAAGTGATAGCAAGTCTAGTTCTGGCCAATAAGAACCAAGTGAAAAACTGGTAGGGTGAGATAAGGTTGGTGGTTTTCCTGAGAAAACTTTAACATTTCTGATCATGGAGAACAGTTTAGAAAACTAGGGCTTTTCTCCATTTTTTCTGCCTTCTTTTGATATTCTATTAATGCTGAAATCATAACTAAATGAAGGATATATTACAGAATATCGAAAGTAAAAAAGATAGCAATAGATTTGGGGTATAAATATAGCCAGATTGGCAAAGAGCCCATTCTCCCATAAATTGTATTCAACACACCCCGGAATATATACACAGCAAGGATGTATATGACTTACAGTAGAGTCAAACAGAAGGTAATTAATTAATGCTTGGATGAGATTTTTTCCTTAACAATTCCCTAGTATGACAATGAAAGGATATGAACCCGACCTTTAGCCTAAGAATTTTAAAATATATATGTTTTAAATATTTATTTTTTTAAAAAACTCCCCATTTCAATAACAACTTCCAAAGATCATTCTTGATTACACAAAAGAGCTTATCTTCTCATGTTTTGGCTGTATTATTTATATAGATGCAGCAAGACATCTTAATTAGCCAAATAAACCCTGTGACCACATGAAATTGGGCAACAAATGAAGTCTGAAAATAATCATCCACCTATAATTTTCTTTATGAATACATGGTTGGACTTTTAAGCCTCTATTACACACACTCATATCCTGATCTAAGTAATTCAACCAACCAAATAAACAAAAACACATGCAAAAAAATCTCTTTTCACTAGATTTTATTTGCAATGTCTATAGATTTGATGAATTCCTTTCTCATTAAGGACTCCAAAATCAGTTAAGGTTTCAGGCTTACCAGGAAATAATCAATTGTTGCCATCACCTCTGAGGCTGGGATCCTGTAATTCATAGAAGATGACTGGCAAATTGGCCCTTGCTGTTTTGGAGAAGTTTAGCTGGGGTCAGCTAGGGGTCTAAGTTTTCCTACCTGTGCTCTTTAAACATGGCTAGATTGGGTTTCTCACAGCACAGCCATCTCAGGGGAATTGGACTTCATATATGGTATAAAGTGAAAAAGCATGTGTTGCTAAGCTTTCTTAATATTTCTGTCAGGAATTATACCAATGTCACTGTCTTATTTTTGAAAGCAAGTCCCAGGCTAGTCCATATTCAAAGGGAGATGACTAAAAAATGTATATAAATGACAGAAGGCATGGTTCATGGCAGACCACCAAAGTAATAGTGTACCATAGTGTTTATATTATTTAAAATCTTTAAGCCAAATAGACAACAAATAGATTCTCAATTTATAACTGAGTAATTAACAACAAAAGCAATTAAAAAAAACTCTGAGAATATAACCTACTGGAAAAGTTCCTATTTAAGTGTAACAATGTATTAAATATGACCACTCAAAATAAATATGATTGATATCATGAAACATGTATCAGAAATGTTATCAATTTTATAATGAAGATGATTAAAATCTGGAAATACTTATGGCAAAGACATCCTTTCCATAACACAAAACGTAATTAGGATATTGACCATTTACAACAGTTTCCTAGATCTTAATCTATAGCTTTCTGTACAGTAAACTGAAAAGTTTATGTAATGCGTGCATGTTTAATGCATGAATGAAAAAATGAATGAATTTTTTAATGGGTAATATAGTGAATGATTTACTAGATATAGGTAAATATATAGGATTATAAAGATGCATTTGGAAATCATAAGTGATTCCCTGAATACATAATAATCAGTGGTGAATTATCATTGCTTAAACTGATCAGCAACTTTATTAGGGTTTTCAAGGATACAAACACACACACACACACCAGATGCATACACATCAGATGCATCTGGTGCGTGTGTGTGTATACAGGATGAGAGTATAACAATTGGCACATGCAACCTTGGGATTGTCAAGTCCAAATTTCACAGGGAAGATTCCAAGTTAAGAACTTAATGAGGACATTGAATTCCCCAGGAGAAGCCACAAGTTGGGAACTTTGATAAAGGTAACAATGAAATTCCCCAGGGGAACCTTGCTGGCTGAAGTGGACATAGGATTTCTTGCTTTCTAACTGCCGAACTCATTAGTTCTCCCCTGATGGGCTTCAATTAACTGAAATGATATTTTCTCTTTTCTGAAGGCAATCGTCTTTGTTGATTGTAGATAGAATCAGCCATAGATGCAAATACTAACTAATGATTTAAATCAATGAAACACCCTCACATTAACAATAAGGCCAGTGTTTGCTTGAACCAAACAACTGGATTCCGTAACTTAGTCAAGTTGACACATGAAATTAACCAACACAGCAGCTTTACCATATAATTAGCACCAAGAATTCTGGAACAAGGCTGTTTCATCAGTAAAACCTCAGTGTCAGACACTTAGCTATTTCTTCAAAAAGTCATATAAGCATTTGTTGGATTAATGAATAAATATCTAATGAAAAATTTTAGCTGTACTTATTATTTTGATAAGCCAATGATTTGTAGGTATTTTCTTTCTTGTTTTCCATCTTTTTGTTACCTCTGTATCAAAGCTTAAACATTGGCAAAAAGTAGAGGTGGAGGAAGAATATACCAGAATATACTTTGAGTATATGTAGCTAATTTTAAAAATCATTCATATTATATTTTTATGTTTTGAAGATGAAATAAATAACAATAAGTGTCCTTATTTAGATATGCATAAGATTTTACATTTATCAAAGTAGAAATGTGGAAATAAAATTTAAAAAAATTAAATAAAGATCATTTTCTATAACTCTTTCCTTTAAAATCTAGAAATAATCAATTTAGAAATAATTATGTTACAATAAAATTAATTAGAACAACAAGAATTCTGAAATGCATTTACAGCAAATTTAAGTTATTTGTTTCTGTGTTCTGATGCACTCTCGTTTTGATCTACTGTTCCCAGGCAATTTCAAGGAGCCCATTAACATCACTTGAAACATAATTTAGGAAACATTTATTTAAATATCTTATATACATTTATGACTTTCAAAATAAACCTCCTTGAAACCTCCAACTAAAGAAAATAATTTTGTTAAAGATTAAAAGTTTAACTTGAGATATTAAAGATCCTCAATAGAATATAGAGAAGTTCAAAATAATCAATTACACTTTGAATCTATTCTTTCCACAGAAAAGTTGGATACATTTCTTACCAATCTCTCTTACAAATTTACTTAGAGGAAAATGAGAAAAAAACAACACGTGAAACTGTCCTATTGAATTTAATGCACTTTAGAATCAGGAACAATCAATTAATTTCTCTTCTAAGTAAAGTGTAAAAAAAGAAATTCATTTTTCTCCCATACCTTAAGAATCCTAGTTATTGACTATTCACTTGACTGAATAAAGAATGAGAGGGCCATCACTTGTATTTAGAGAGCAAGTGTTTAAAATTGTCTAAACAAACATAATGTGATTATTGTGGAATTTTGCATAAAATATCTTATATTTTTCTCATTTTCAATTTAGGAAAAATAAACTTTAAATATTTTGCTTTGGAAATGTAAAACCAAGAGATTGTATTTCATTGCTGAAAATATATTTTCTTATGGAAAATATCAGTATATTTTAATTTTTAAAATAAAAACCATCTTTGATTTTTATATGCAGAGAAAAGTTCTTAACAGGTCTTAATGTCTGTAATAAATTCAATTTTTAAATAGCAGAATTAATATGAATAATGTACCATTAACACACTTATTAGTTGTGGATAAAATGAATTAATTAATTATTTTTAAATGCCCTATGGAAATAAGATCATATTCATATTTAGAAAAATATGTGGTGGTAGTTCAACAAGCACTAGTAACTTACACAGTTGTTTAAGTGCCATCAGGGGTGTAAGGAAATGCTAAAACAAGAACCTGGAATTTTATAAGGTAGACAAATTATTTGTGGAACATGAAATATATTTAAAAGAATTTCAATTACAATGGAAAGTCATTATTACGGTATTAAACAATATGCCATACTTTCTGCCTTCCTTTACTGCATATTACTCACTAAAGCAGTGGGAGGATCAAGCTTGTTGATATAGACATATAATATGAAATTAATTCATCTTCAACTTTGCATATCTAATCACAGCTTCATTGACCATTTTACATTTTCAAGATGGTATTGTTTGCCTTTTCCATTTTCATGTCTTGTCAAAGGCAAATGTTGAACTTATAAAAGGAAAAAGTAGTTAATATTGAAGAAAGAGTGGGCTGAGCATAATCTACAAACTATAGTATACCCCATCTTGAATGTCTTTTTCCATCTTTTCTTCCTTAGAAGTCAAACTTATTTTACAGTTTATGTATGCCTTTTCTGAAAACTTTAACAAATACAAATTTTTTTTTTCCAGGAAATATACTAGGTGATTTTTTTTGGAAATGGACTTTCCTGTGATATTAGTACAAGAGAAACACTACTGATATTTTTTATTTCCTATAAAAAATGTATAAGGTAGAAAAATTATTTTATTTTAAATATATTTTCATTAGAAAATCCAAAAATAGAAAAATATATTTTATATATTATTATAGGCACTTCATAAATATATTTTCATATACATTTCATAATTATCTTTTTTCGTAGCTGCAAAAATTATTTTGAATTTTTTAACTCAACTCTACACTTTTAAGTACACTTTAGACTTCTCAATATTGGTGTGTTAAATATGATGCCTACCATAAAGGTGTTATTTGGATTTTTTCTATTGGAGAATGAGTAATGTTAGGACATAAAGCATTTCTTTTCCAGCTCCTAATCTCATTTCTAGCTCCTAATCTGAACTCTGTTCACCTTGCTATATCCATATGTATGATCTAGTTATATAATTAACCCTTGCCATGGTCAGATTAAGTAAATTGTTTTTGCAAAAAAAAATTGTATGTGCTATTTCCTGACACTATTCTATCATTTTTATTCATCCCAATAAATATTCTTGGATTGCCTAGTATGCACCATGCTTATAGTAGGTAAAACCTCTAAATACATGACATAGAAGTGAAAACTCATTGTTTTGATTATTCTAACTGGTGTTTATAAACCAAAACATGAAAATGGTTTCCAGTTAAGGAGTAAAAAATATACTCATCCTCTCTTCCCCAAAACTGAGCCATCCAATTTTTTAAAAAGTACCGCATTCTGAAGATGCAAGTGCAAGATGAACAAAAGTAATGAAAATCTAGAGCACCTTATAGATGTTTCTGAAATTTGGAATCGAAATTTACAAAATTGGTATGTTCCATGTTCATGCCGAACAGCTTATGAACAGTTGATTGCAGTCTAAAGATGTTGCCCATTCAGGTATATAAATTTTCAACCAGAAAAATATGTAATAAAATTTGATGTTTGCTCTGTTGAAATTCTTATTAAAATTTCTAATAAAGCTTTTAAATCATTTTATTGTAATCTATATTAATAGTGAAATAATTTAACCATAAAACAAATGTGATATTTCCATTCACTGGACCCAGATGATAAATGGTGATGACTATTTTCCTGACAAACTGAAAATACAGCTAAGCATACCTTGGCATGCACATTCTCAGCATTTGCTGGTTGTGCTCATTGTTGTATTGTTTTAGCTTTTGTTATTGTTATTATCAGGATTCTGGATGCTTGCCTCATGCATATCCAGTTTGATCTCTGATTCCCTAGGTCAGAACCCACTCGTGTGGACCATCTTCATCCTGTTCCATTTCCATCACGCTGCTCTGGTGCAGCACAATCCCCTCATTTCCTTGCATCGTCTTTGTGTAGATGTTTAAGTTACTCTGTCCCATCTACTAGCTTTAAGACAAAAATTTATCTAAATAATTAT
This sequence comes from Tolypeutes matacus, assembly GCA_026826555.1. Lineage (NCBI taxonomy): Eukaryota > Metazoa > Chordata > Mammalia > Cingulata > Chlamyphoridae > Tolypeutes > Tolypeutes matacus. Next base: position 41,628,191 of record JAKSZT010054334.1, on the reverse strand, counting down.
ATTGATAATTAATCTAAATTATTTGCAACTGCTTTAAATACAAGTATATGACACATGCCATTGGACATAAAGAACTTTCAATACTCAATTCTAAAAGATTGCATATAATTTTCAATTTAGTATACAACATTTTAAGTGGGTCATTCTATAGAGTTTTTCTTCAAATGATTAAGAAGGATATATGTAAGAGTCAATCACCTTTATCCTTGCTAAATTTGGAAGTAATTTGAGGAAATGAAGACAGAAGAAAGATAGATGAGAATAAAATTATTGGCTTTACTAAAGAAAAGTCTGGATTGAAAAATGCAATTTTGATAAATGGAAAAAAAGTGGTCTTTCCTATATTTACTCTCCAAATATAGGTCATCAGGAGAATGCATCTGCAGAATTATATTCATCAGGATCACTGCCTCATACTTAGTTGAACCTTAATATTGAAGAATGATAGGGCATTCTTCAATAGGCTGCCCTATTGAAATACTAAAATACTGTAAATATTTTCCTTAACTTGAAAACATTTTCATGTATTTGTACTAGATGGTTTTCATTGTTATGTAACAAAGAATTACAATTTTAGCATCTAAAATATCTTGAATTTATTATTTCACAATTTTTGGGCTTAGGACCTCTCCAGGTTGAAATCAACCTGTCAACTGGGGCTGCAATCATATCTGAGGTTGAGTCCTCTTCTAAGCTCACAGGTTATTGGCAGAATTCTTCTTTATGACTATAGAACTGATTCTCTCAATTCCCAGAAGTAACTGCTGTGCCTGGCCACATGTCCTTGCCATGTCATGGCAGTTTGTTTCTTCAAGAGCAATGAGAGATAGTCTGCTGTTTTGAGTCTCCCTGACTTGTTCCCTCTCTGAGATCTAGATTCTTTTTTAAAGGATTCACTTGATTGTGTCAAACTTACTCAAGATATTCTCTTTTGATTAACTTAAAGTGAACTGATTATGGACCTTATAGTTTATCTAAAAATTCCTTCCCGTGTGCATATAATGTAACCTAATCACAGGAGTAACATCTCATCATATCCACAGATCCTGCCTCACTCATGGGGAGGAGATTATAAAGGGTGTGTACACTAGGGAGTGGGCTTATCAAAAACCATCTTAGACTTCTACCTACCATAGCCCTAAACAAACCACAGAAAACAATCTGAGGTGTCACATGCCTAGCAGTATAGTAATGGCACACTTGGTATGTGAGAGGTTTTCACATCAAAATTCCTGGGGGACTCTTCTGACCATTGCAGTATGACCAAAATAACGTGGAAGCAATCCTGTGTACACACACACACACACACACACATAACTGCTCATGAGCAAAAGGTTACAGATGTTATTTCAATGAATTGCCAGTAAAGAATGAAGTAACTCTTTCTAAAATAATATGTTCCGCCAGAAGCTCTCACGAGAAATGGAAGGAGTGAAAAATAGTGAGTGTGTTTGAAAAACCCCTTAGAAATAGAAATTAGATTGTATGATATTAAAACGCAATCTGTAGGTAAGGAAGGTGCCCAGACACATGCACCCAGATATGTTGGAGTGATTGGCTCTATTGCTTCTGTGCACTGTATACAATGAACCCTTGTCAGAGGAATCTTTCGTAATCAGAATCTAGCAGTTGGTGTCTGATGCTGCATAAACTTCTGAGTAGACCAAATATATGTAGAATTGTCAGGCACCTTCTAGGAAATAAGGCCATGGATTCTTTTTTGAGATGATGCTACATCCAGTTGGGATATGAAAAAATGATTTCTTACAAATTGTAAAGAAAAGATATTATAATTCAATAACGGGCTGTACATAAGGGTAAATTAGTGATTCCCAAATCTGAATGGCCTTTACAATCACTTGGGAGCTTGTGAGAGTGTCAGTATCTAGGCTGCATCCCAAATCACTGAATAAAAATTTCTTAGGATGCGTCTCCAGCATCTGTGCTGCTTAAAATTTCCTCAGTTGATAGTGTGCAAATAAGATTGAAGACCAAGGATTTAAATGATTCATTTTCCTATTTCAAAGCCATCTGCCAAGAATCAACAAACTCTGAGGGGGCATAACTACACTCACAGGTATATTGTGATTCTAACCTTAAATTGTATATTGTAACTTGCTTTCAGATGCAAGTTACAAGAGATATTCTTGATAGGGTAAGAAAGTATCAACATATTCTCTCCAAAAGTATTATCGATGATGGTACTTGGGAATCTGTTGTCCCAAACAACAACTGTGTATGTAGTGTTGGGAACAGAAACACAAGAAGACAAATACCCTACACGTGTCAGATTTACTTTACTGAGAATAATCCCATTACACAAGATATTGTAGAAAGGTTTTATATTTTAACATTTTTAAACTTTATACACAAAATTATCTTTTTGTTAGTTGTCCCCCTAAAATTTTTACAACAGAAGGTGCTTATATTTAAGATTGAGGCAATTTTAATTTTTTTGGCACTTAATGGAGAATGTTTATCCTGTTATTTGATTTCCCTGACTAACCTCTGGTGAATTCCACTGGTCAGCATGATTAAACAAAATTTGGAAAGGAAATTAAGAGGTTGAGCATTGCCTTGGTGGAGTTAATTCAATAAATGTGCTTTCCTGGCCCAATTTTAAAGCCTTTTGTGGAAAAAAGGTAATGATCATAGGAGGACACGCAAAGAGAGAGTGATTAATGTAAGAGAACAACTCCATGAAGTTAAGAGCATAATTGTCCTGATAAAATGCTGATCACCTGCCCTGTAGTCTTTAAGCAGCCACAGATTGCTTAGTTAGTTACATGACTCAATTAAATGCAACATGATTCAGGGGAATACAGTTTGCCATTTTCCAACACTGTGCAAAAAAAAGGGAAACTTCTCCAGAAGATGGAAGTAGTGAGGTACTCCTTCTGTCTCACTCTAAAACCTTAAATATTATTTTAGCCAGGAGAATAAATGACTTTCAGAACAAATATATCTCAGACTAGGTTTAGCATGACCTAGATGGCAAGTACATACTGCTCTTTCATGAGTAAAGATAAAACATTCTCTACCACTGCACAGATAATACTCCTAAATCAGTTTCACTTTCTAAGAAAAATTAGCAAATCTAATGGGAATATGTGGTTTACTAAAATTCTTTATATTAGCTTTATAAGTCATAAATCTGAAATAAATGTTAATCTCTACCTCTTGGATTTTTTGTTCTATTTTCTCAATTTGTTCAGAATTCAAGTCAGGAAGAGAGTTGCAATGAATTACTATACAACAGCAACTCCAAAACAGAATTACAGAGCTTAACAACCTAGAGAAAAAAAAAAGAAAGACATTAAAGGGTTTTATTAGATGTTTGATTGCCTAGCAAAAAATAAAATGAATTGAGATAATAAGAACAAATTTTGACATCAGTTATATTAATATGCAAGGGGTTTCTACTTGTTTTGTTTTGCTTAAGAAGTGAGAATTGAGATCAATTTGTGGTAATTCTAGAATTAATATTATGTTTGAGTGAGCAAAATGTGAGGTTAACACTAAAATCTTCCTATTACAGTAAGAGTGCCAGAAGTCAAGGAAGCTTTCATCCAAAATGAAAGGCCCACAAACTGAAAAGTTTATTAGTCTCTGGACAAAATCTTCCCTGGGTGAAATATTACTTAGGTCTAATGGATTCCATCAGAAGAGGCAGTGGAGACAAGTCAGTAGTTATAGGTCTAATGTTGCCTGCTCACAAGGGAGTGTGGCCACTGGTCTCTAGATGGAGAGCATTTTCAATTTGGTATTGCCTACTAGCTCCAATGACATTAAACTTCCTGTTTCTTCTGATTCAGAGCTTTCCATTCATATATTTACACAACCCAGTCTCTATTTCATTAAATATGATAATCCAAGATCACCTTCACAAAGGCCTTCTCTGTTCCTTAACCTAAAATAGTGTCATCCACAGCCATTTCATTACTCAGGTTTAATTTTTTGTATAACACTGTTACTGAACAAGTGGGCTCATTGCCCACGAGCACAGAAGTCAATGCCATGATACCAGGATTTTGAGAAAGAGTTTATTGCAAGGCATCCAGGCAAGGAGGCAGGAGGAAAAGCTCAAATCTGTCAGCCTGAGCTGAAAAGGTAAAGATTTTTATATGATTTGGAAGGAATTGGTTTTGGGAGGTGGGGTGAGGTGACATAAGTCTGGAAGCAGGTTAAGTACAGCATGTGCTGTGGAAGATCATGCCTGCTCACACATCACATGATAAAAAATGGTGGCCTTACCATGACCAGGGTTGGAGATCATAGTTTTATCATCAAGGATAGTTAATTTGGATCAAAATTTTGTTGCTTTGCACATGTGTGGGTAGGGGTAGCCAGAATTTCCTGATTTTGTTCAGTTTGAACTGGCCAATAAGGTAGAAGCAAAAAACAAGAAGTGGGAAGGATAGGGTGTTACTAAGGACTGGGGTGTCTGCTAGGGGGGCAGTACCAGAGTGTGACCAGGATAATCAAAGGGAGTAATCTAAGAGGCAAGACAAGTGGGCTTACAGGAGGTTCTAACACTTATCACAGACTACCATTATGTGTTATTTGTTTATATTGCTTATTTCTTGCCTTTTGCTGGCTCTCTAGAAAGACAGTTCAATGTAGGCAGAAAACATTTCTATATTCAGTGATGTCAATATCATTTATGAATATAAATGCAAATACCCTATGTAAAACATTCCAAACTGATTCTGGGAAGAGTATTAAAAAAACACATCATGAATATGTCTGACTATACAATTAATCAAGGGCTCTTAATACTAAAGATATTCTAATGTAAATACCTGAAGATCTCAAAGAAGAAAAATAATATGTTCATTTCAGTTAATGCAGAAAAAGGACTTTTAAACTCAGTACCCATTTATAAAGTATATATTTACAAACTTGGCAGAACTTCCTTAGCTTTATAAAGATTATCTACTTAAAAACAAGCTACAAAGCACAACATAATTAATTTTGGAAAATTAGTAATCTTAGTAATCTTACCTTTAAGCAATGAAAGACTTGATTCCCCCTATCATTGTTTCTAATCCATGTGGTTCTTTTAAGACATTCCCAGTGTAATAACTCAAAAAGTAAATTTAAAATGTAAACCATGGAAAGCTTTTTCAGATAATGTAATTATCTACATTAAAATATCCAAAAGGATTTAGAGACAAATTATTAGAATTTGTAAAATGATTCAACAAGTCTTCCCTATGTGAATTTATTTTGTAAAAATTATATGAATTCCTATGCCCCAGTAGCAAAAATTAGTAAATAAATTTTAAAATGATAACATTTACTACAGAAACTTTAAGTTTCTACAAAAAAATTTAAACAACATATTTTTGAAGGGCATAATATAAGACCTCACTCAACTTAATGGGGAAATATACTATATTCAGAAACATATAATATTATAGAAATGGTAAATCCCATTCATGACAATCCCTGAATGAATGCTTTAAGATAAGAGTTTTCCACAGAACTTCACAAATTGATTCAAATATTCACATAAAAGAGAAGATTTACACTCAGGATAATTTAAAGATGGCCAAAGGTAAGGGCAGGTAGAAGTCATTCTCATATATATCAAGACTTATTATTTAATTAAAAACATTTTGATTTCAGTGCAGGTTTAGAAAATATATATATATACCAGAATTAGAGCTTAGAAAAAAATGAATATTTATAGGAATCAGTGGAGAAAGGATGTAAATTTTTTTGTTTGGAAGTATCAGGGAATGAACCAAGGACCTCATACATGGAAAGCAGGTGCACAACCACTGAGCTACATCTGCTCCCCAATGAGAGTTAGTTTTTTCATTTGTTTGTTTGTTCTTAAGAGATACAGGGGAATGAACTTGGGACCTTGTACATGGGAAGCAGGAGTGCAACCACTTGAGATACATCCGCTCCCCTGTAAAATATTTTAAATAGAATTTAACAGTTGCTATCATATGGCAAAATATAAATCATCCTTACTACAAAATAAATTATAAATAAGCTATAAAAGAATTTACATTTTATGTATGAAAATCTTGAAAGCTTTCAGATGCAAATTACAAGACATATTCTTGATAGGGTAAGAAAATATCTTATACACAAGTATAAATCATGAAAATATTGATTAATTCAATAATTCTAAAATTAAAAAAAACTTCTAAATGACAAAAGATTGCAAACAAACATAAGGCAGGATATTTACAATGCATATACTCCACAAGTATATACATAGACAATTCACAGATAATAATTTAAAATGAATAGATGAAAAGGCATGCAACTTGGGTAGTAATGAGGACTGCAAACGATTACAATATTTTTTAAAGAAAAACTAAATGAAAAAAAATCAGGTTAACAATGACAAGAATTGGCAAAGATATGAAAATCTAATGAGCATGATAACATTCATATAAATATTAAAGCTGGAAAAAAAGGGTATATTGTTTTAGGGATGATTATACATGTAGAACAAGCTTTAAAACATTTATGGAAATGATAACATCTATAGGGTGGAAAACAAAGTGAACAGAACTTTTAGCTTTATCTATACTCAAATTTTTTCTTCGAAAATTTTTTGAAACAACATTGATGCTATTAAATTTCTATCTGTTTGAAATGGTCATGTTTAATATATAACATAAATGTAAAAAAATAATTCCAATATAAAATTAAAAATTGCATTAGTAAGAAAGCTGTTTGATTAGAAACATTCAGACAGGAGCTAACTTGATGTTGCAAATGTCACAAAATCGTATTTTGTGTTTTATTTGAAATAACGAGCACCTTAAAACAAATTTTATTTATTACCTAACATTTAAATTTCTGGTTGCTCATAAAAAATAAGTCCCAACATTTGGCCACGTTAAGACCACACAACAGCATGACAACAAATGATTAGAGATCATTAATTAGGGAAGTGCATTCCTCTCAAATTCTCACTACTTAGACACTTTACTGAGCGTTATATATTATAACCTAGTATTCCATCATTAACCATTTTCAAACAGTTTTATTGGAGTATAATTGGCACATTATATTCTGCACTTATTTAAAGTGTTCAAATAGATACGTTTCATCATATGAATATACCTGTGACACCATCGGCCACAATCACAGCAATGATCATCATCCAAAAGGGTCTCTGTGTCCCTTTATGGTCTTTCCTTCTACCCCTCCACAATACCAGTTCCTAACCAAACACTGAGCTGCTTTAGGTCACTATAGATTAGTCTGCATTTTATATAAAGGGAATTGTCTAATATGAAGTCTTCTTGACTATCCTCTTTCAGGGTGCACTATTACTGTTAGATTTATCTATGTTGTTGAATGTATCAATAACCCATTCCTTTTTGCTTATGCTGAGTAGTATTAGATTGTATTTATATATCACAATTTATTTCTTTCAACTTTTGTAGACATTGGGACTTTTCCAGTTTTGGGGGTATTACAAATAACTCATCTACGAAATTTGTTGTACAAGCCTTTGTATGGCCATGTATTTTATTTTCTCTCCAGAGGATTCCTAGCAGTGGAATGTCTAGACCCTGTGATAGGTTTATGTATAACCTTAAGAAAAAATGCCAAGTTGCTTTCCAAAACAGCTTAACAATTTTACATTCTCACTAGCAGTATACAAGAGTTGTAGCTCTCCATATCCTCAGTAAAATTTGGTTAGGCCCGATTTTTTTAAATTTAAACAATTTAACAATTGTTTAGTGGTATTCCAGTGTGGTTTTAATTTTCAGTTTTAGTCATTTACATAATGAATAATGATGCTAAGCATATATATATATATATTCTTTGGTAAAGCGTCCATTAGATATGTTGCTTATTCATCAAATTGGGTTTTAGCTCTCATTATTTAGTTTTGAGAGTTCTAGACATTTTTTAGATGTAAACCCTTTATCAAACTTATGGTATTAAAGTATTCTTTCCCTATGGTGACTTGTATTTCATTGTCTTAACAGAGTCTATCTAAGAAAAAAAGTTGTTAATTCTTATGAATTCCAAAACATTGATTTTTTCAATGTGTTATGCTTTTTTGTTTTATATTTAAGAAATCCTTGCTTAATTTTTGGACACAATGTTTTTCTCTTAGAAGTTTATAGCTTTATATTTAGATCTACAATCATTTTCAGTTAATTTTTGTACATACTCTGAAGTATGAGCTGAAGTTCATTTCATTTTTCATCTAGGTATCCAGGTATACTAGTAGTATTTATTGAAAAATTTATCCTTTTCCACTGTATTGCCCTTGGAACTTTGTAAACATTTAATAGATTTATATGTGTGTGGGTCTATTTTATAGACTCAATTTTGTTGCATTGATCCATTTGATTATCTTGATGCAGACCCCAAACTGTCTTGATTATCTTGACTACTGTGGCATTATAATAAATTTTGAAGTAGTAGTGCATGTCTTCCAAATTTATCCTTTTTCACTGATGTTTTGGCTATTTATGACTTCTGCATTTCCATATGAATTTTGGATTATCTTATCCTGCTGAGATTTTGATTGGGATTACATTTCTTCTATAGATCTATTTGTAGAAAATTAGCATCTTTACAATATTGAGTCTTCAGATACATTATCAAGATATATTACTCAACTTACTTAAGTCTTCTTTTATTTTACTCACCAATATTTTTTTTCTTTAATTCTTAGTGTTCAAGTCTTGCACACCTATTGTCAGATGAACCCTAAAGGATTCACACTTAAATATTTTAAAAATACTATTTCAATTTCTGATTGTTCTTTCCTCTCATTTTTCTTTGTTCCTTGTTCCTTATTTTAGGATGAAGGGATTCAACCATTTAGTGCAATGTAGCTATAAATTTTTTTAGATACCCTTTAGTGATTTGAAGAAGTTCCCTTCTATTCCTAGTTTGCTAAGAGTTTATCAGGAATCAATATTGAATTTGGTGAAATGTTCTTTCTTCATCTATTGAACTGATCTTTTTTGTTTTTTTTTCTTCGCAGTCTGTTAAAATGGTATGTTAGTTTGATTTATGAAAGTTAAAAGAACCTTACATTTCTGGGTTAAACCTCACTTAATCATGACATACTATCCTTTTTATACATTGCTAGATTGAATTTGCTAATATTTTCCTGTGAATCTGCATTTTTATGCATGAAGAATATGGAACTGTAGTTTTCTTTCCTTTTAGTATCTTTATCAGGTTTTGGTCTTGAAACAGTGTAGGCCTCATGGAACGACTGGAGAATTATTCTTTTCTCTTTAATTTCCTGGAAGAGTTTATGCAGAATTGGTGTTGTTTTTTGGCCATTTGAATGAGTGAATTTAATTGTTTTAGTGTTTATCATTGGAGCCATTTGACCCTGGAGTTTACTTTGTGGAATAGTTTTTAACTGAAAAAAATTAACTTCCTAATTGATACTTGGTTATTTATGTGTCTATTTGTTCTTGAGTCCCCTTTGGTAGTTTGTCTCATTCAAGGTATTTGTCCATTTAGTCTAAGTTCTCAAATAAAGTTGTGTTCAATATTCTCTGGTTATCATTTTGCATCATCACCTCTCTCCTTCCTGATATTTGTAGTTTGTCATCTATTTTGAAAAAAGGATTATTACAAAACATTTTAGTTTTGAACACTTTGACTTCCAAAGTTAAGCTTCTGTTTTCTCCTCTGTGCTTCTCAAAATCTTACAAATAACTAATATTTAGAGAAATTTCTAGTATTCATAAAAAATTCAGAGAAAACAAGAAAGAACAGTATTTTAAAAATTCATTCATTTGTGCGTTTTTTTTCTTTTCATATTATCCATGGGGTTCACTAAAAATCCAGCATTAGCCTACAAATGTGGGCTCCCCCAAAGTATACCTGCCTCTGGACTATGCAGTTGGCAGCAAAGACAGGTCACTCTCCTTTGAGTTCACTATTTTTTTTTTTTTAATTAAGCAGCTCATCGCCTTTTTCCCCCTATCTTTTCACAAACAAATGCCTATATTTCTCCATCCTTCTTCCCCTGGTAAACTCTAATTTGCTTTCTATCTCTGTAAATTTGCTATTCCAAGTCATCTAAGTAGTAAAATACAGTTTTTATCCTTATGTATCTTGTTTATTTCATTGAGAATAATGTTTTCAAAATTCTTTTATGTTGCAGTATGTCTCATAACATTGTTTTTTTCTTATGGCCAAATAATATCCTAGTTTTGTTTTCCTGATATCCTTTTGTTCTTTTTCTATACATTCTCTCATCTCCTTGAGTGTATTGCAGATCTTTTTTTTTTTTTTTTTTTTTTTTTTTGTCTTTTTTTTCTGTATCTCCATAATCTGGTCTTCATCATTGATGTTTTCTGGATTTTTTCCTCTTCCTTGGGATGAACCATTATTTCCTGTTTCTTTATTTGTCTTATACATTTTTTGAACACTGCACAATTTAATATTGCAAAATGTTTTCTCTGGGATTAATTCCCTGAGATGTCTGCTTCTTAAGTTTGAAGCAGTTAGTGATATGACAGAGATTTTCTTGACTGTCAGGAGCTAATAAAACTAAGCAAACCTAACCAAATAATATATTTCACCACCTTCACAATTTGGCTTTGCATTGACTGGTGCTGTCCATCAAAATTCATCCTTCATATCAGAGAAGCTCAGCTATAGGCAAATGCAAAGTGCAGGGTCTTCCCTGTATTTTATGGGCCTTTGTCCTGTTCAGGCTTTGTGCAAGCTAGTGGCCTTAGGAGTTTTCTTGTTATAGGAGTTTGAATGCCCCCTCTACTTCCCAGGAAACAGAAGGTCTTCCTGTCTCAGGGGGTATTCCATTGAAGGAATTAAAGTAAGGCTTTACCCCAGGCTGCCACCTCAATTGTATCTTATACTGCTTTCCTTGTCTCAAGTTGCTTTTAGCTGAGGGTCAAATTCTGGGAGGAGACATGTCAAAAAGGAGATTCCCAGGTCAATCTTTCCCAGCCAGAACAAGGTGAGGGACCCAGAAAGGGAGTGGTGGCTGTCTCCAGATTGCTCTAGGGAGTTTATGGAAGATGGCACAGGAAGGGTGCCAGCTCTTCTATGGCCCCCCAGAGATGTGCTTTCTTGACTCAACATCTACCTAGCAAATGCAGCCCTTCAACTGCTTTCTGCAGCCTGTGAAAAACATAATTTTTAAGTATCCTCTCCCACCTTTGTCTATGGTGGGTTGGAACAATGGCTGTCCTGAGATAGGGGCCCCCAGAGAGCTGAAGTAGGCAATCAAAAGCAGTGATCAGCAATCAGTCCTGTCTCCCCCAACTCCCCTGCCTGGATCTTGGGGAACTGAACTTTTATGTTCTTCTCTGGTACCAGCAAGTTACACCAGCAGCCAGACCACAGTGCTGCCTGCTGTGAGAATGAGGGCTGAGCAACAGTAACTGCTGTGCAGTAAGAGTAGTTTACTGATACTTATTGTAATTTACCAGCCTCTTTCTTCCACTCTTCCCTGGAGGCTGTACAGTGTTCTGTTGGATCCCTGAGTTTTGAAACAATTGATTCAGACAGTTCCTTTGCCTTTTTAATTGTTGTTCTGGTGGAAGAACTGATTCCTGCAGCTTTTTACTACACCAACTTCCCACAATTTCATTACCAGATTATTTTGATTATTGTTGCTTTGTAATACAATTTGAATTTGGGAGTGTAAGAAAGAACATTATTCACTAACTTAAAGAAGAGTTTTTTTGGTAATTTAAAATTATCTTTTCCAAATTAATAAAATACATTATAGAATTTCTAAGATATGAAACTCTCAAACATATTCTAGGTGTAAGCTTATGGTAAAGATAGAACTATCTGACAACTATGTTAAAAGTTAATTGTATGAAGGAAAAATAGATTGTGATATCAGAATAATTCCATCTAGAGTATTTTTTTAAAGTTATACAGATTTGTAAGAACCTAAAATAATTATATAGTCAAGGTAATATTCAAATTGTCATAAAACAGTTTTGTAATTAACTTATTCCTCTTGAATTCCATCATTGCTGTTTTGCATCCATCTTCAGAAATCTGTGGATCTGGTATTTATCTTCAGAAGATCAAGGATACAGTATTAGAATATGAACATTCTTTGAATTTTATAGTCCTGTAAAATTTGGTTATATTGAACTATAGGCATTAAATCTGAATTTTGATAGTTGATTACCTCCTTGCTCTTCCAGCAATACATTGTGTGCATGTGTGTAACTGACCAAGTAAGCACTATTTTTATACCCTCTGATTTAAAAAAAAAAGTCATAATAGAGGAAATTAAAAAGCCAATCCTAAGAAATAAATTTTCCTTTTTCCATAGAGAAAAGGTTTGATCAGGAAAGGATTGACATAGTGGCCAGGAAGTTTTAAGATCTCTGTTCAAGATTCAGATAGACCCTCTCAATATGTTAATAGAAAGCTGTTTTCCAGCTTGGTTGACAACATAATTCAGCTGAATGACTTATGCTATGCTGTTTCTGGAAACAAAAATAATGTGCCTAGCCATTTGGGGGGCTCTACTTTTTAAAATACTGCTGTGTTATATGTCGGTTTCACCAAGACTTGCAGGAAAATATATAAAGTCAATGGCAGGTAGTATTATGGCAACAATTTACAATTTAGAGTACAATATAATTATGAGATATAAATGCATCCAGAAACCTCACTTGTTAATCATTTATAACTTTTTGTCATTTTATGATTTCATATTTATAATATATTTGGCCCAATAAAAAAGAGACAGTAAGTCACCATTATAGAGTGAACTGTCCTTAATGAAGTTCATTGAAAAAGAAGTGACAGGGGAAGGAGGACTGTGCAAAACCACTTATCTTACACAGGGAATGACCCTACTTAGGCTGCTTCTCTCTTTACTGTGCACTCACTCTTTGGGTCTGGATTGGCACAGCTCTTTTTTTCAGAGCAATCTCAGTTAATTTGTTTATATCCATGCTCCAAGTCTTTATCCTTACTGAAAAGCAGAACTCTAAGGAAAACCTGGAATTGCTCAGTGGCCACAGGATTGGATGCTTCTAACCTGACTGCAGTACCACAGTCCGATGAGATTATTCTCCATTTAGTGCTGGGTCATTAGGAACAGCCCTGAGGAATCAGATAGAGACAAATGGTCTTCATTAAAATTATCCTGAACTCTAGAAGAAAGTACTAGGTTATATCAAATTCATCACATTAGCTGCAACCTATTTTTTAACTTAAGTAAAGGCATTGATATTTCCTAAAGCAGACACTTGCTAAGTGGAAACATGTTTAGAAACCGCCTTGTAGAACTTGAATCTCTTTAAAGGAGGTATAAGAAGTTTTCGTTTTTTTTTTCTATAAAAAATCTGAATCCTTGTGGAGTCTGCTCAAATGAAATTAGAAGCTACTTTCAGCTCCCCTTTTTAGAATGGCTTCCTAGACAAATTCGATCTTTTCTTTTGACTGTGATTTGTTCAGAATCTTCCTGGCCAGCAATTTGTTACTTGTAAAAACTATTACAATATAAGTTTTGTTTTGAGGCAGGTAATTTTCAGAGTTTGCTCATTAGGATCACCCATTTGTATCACAACAGGGAGGCACCATCTGTCCAACTAATCAAAGAATTGTTTCTAATCTGAGAATTTGAAGGCTTGACTGGTCATTCTGTATATGAGAGAAAGAACTGAGGCAAACTTCTGGTGAATAACCATTTCCTCTTGTATATAGAGAAAGAGAAATTGGTGAGCACAGCGCCTGAAGCACCCCAAAGTAATTCTGTGGGTGGGACAAATGAAAGACAAGGATTATTTACTTAGGAGCACAATGGCTTCAGATAAGAGATAGTACTGCTGGTTGAACAAATACATGTATTTAATCTTGGAAATTAACTTTTAAAGATATTATTATTATTATTGTATTGTTCCTAAAGTGACACAGTTAGTAGGTGTGAAATAGAATTCCCATTAAGGAAGTCTATATATTTAATTGCTACATGATACTGACTTCCTATTACTGAAGCTCAAAGGAATACAATATAATTTGGAGGAAAAAAATACAAATCAGTCAATACTTTTGACTGAGTATCTTCTATCTAGTAGACACTATTCTAGGCACTTAGGACACTAAACTAAACAAAGTGCAGAAAGTTTTTCTTCTCATTAAGTTTACAATTTTAGCAGGGGAGAGTTACACTTAATAATTATGAAGAAAACCATTGTTTTTCATTGATCGTGGGGGACACAGTCCATGATTCCCACCTCCTGGGTTTCACAAATTTGTGTGCTCCTCCTTTTAAGAATGGCTGGGACATATGACTTGCTTTTTTTCTTTTATTTATTTATTTATTTATTTATTTATTTATTTATTTATTTATTTTTATTGTGGGTAAAAATAAAAATTTTCACAATACATACCAACATTTGCAAAATGATATATAAATATATATGCATATATGTGCATTTGCTTACAAAAATGTTATTTATGTATATATATAAATGTATTTCAACAGCATAGGTCAAGTTGTACAAGATTATGTTTCATAAGATTGTAACTCATCTTGCTAGGGGACACTCTCTCCCTTACTAACTTTGAAGCAAGCTGCCATATTGTGAGCTGCCTATGGAGAGAACCACGTGGAAAGGAGCTAAGGGCATCTTCTGGCCTTCAGACTGACAGCCTGCAAGGAACTGAATTTTTCCAACAATCACATAAACTAGACAGCAGATCCTTCCCCAGGCGAGCCTCAGATGAGAATCAAGTCCTTAACTGCGGGCTTACAAAGGACTCAGTAAAGCCATGCCTAGAATCATTACCCATAGAAATCATGCAATAATAAATTTATATTGCTTTAAGCCTCTAAGTTTGTGATAATTTGTATGCAGCAATAGATAGTTTAAATGTAAACATTGCCACATCACGAAGAAATTTTGCGTTTTACCACTTCATATATTTAATCATTTATTATTTCAGTAAACATTTATTAATTATAATATGTGTCAGACACTTTTCTAGTTGCAGATATTTTTAATTAGTGCCAAAGTTGGTTGATTTTATTTACAATAAATCTAAATCAAAACAAGTAGTTTGAAAAATGAAAATCAAATAAAACATAATTATGTATTTTACAGTCAAATTCTAATTTGTGTTGCTCTTTAGCAAAAAAGAGAATATTAGAGAAATTATATTTTTAGTCAGAAATTGAGTTCTATGTTTCTCCAAATGGTGGATCAGCCAGAATAATTTATAAACTGTAGAATTTATGATTTTCATCCAGATTTCTCTGTTAAGATAAATAATATTTGAACTTATATTCTCTGATTTTCTTTGGAATTTCTGATAGTAAAATGTGTAACATATCTCATTTTAGTCAAATCAAGTCATAATTTATCAAGAATAGGGTCATAATCATGACTTCAGATTCTTATTCCCTACTGTCAAACTGATGCTTTAAATCAGATTATTTAGTAGTGTTTATAGTTTTTAACTGACTCTCAGAGAGGAGTGAGTAAATCACATAATAATGGAGAGGATACCTCCCAGTGTCTAGATTACCAACACTACTGAAAATGTCAACAACCAAAAGTTGATATAAACATATTTTTAATGATCTTTAAAAAGATTAAAAAGAAAAATTGCTAAATGAATGCGGAAAAAAATAGTCCAATTTTTCTTCACTCTTCTATCCCTATGTTATAGTTTAAGACATAACCATCTCCCACTACAATCCTATTAAGACTGAGAGAGAGAAAAGCTTCTTGCCTAAAACTCAGTAAGGAAAATATAGTTGGTAATATTAAAACTCAGTAGGTTTCTAGGTACCTAAATTAACAGCTATTAAGAGGCACATAGTGGAATAATGGACCATTTCTTCTTTTTGTCAAGTACAAGTGTGCATAATTTAAAAGCAAAAAGGGTAATTAAAAGAGATAATGTTCTATATATTGACATTAAGCCTTGCCATTGCAAGTGTGGCCTCTGGATCAGTTGTGTGGCATCACCTGGGAGCATGTTTAGAAATGCAAAGGCCCCACCTGAAAATTATTTAATCAGAATCTGCTCTTTATAAAGATCCCCAGGTAACTAGTATGCAAATTAAAATTTAAGTAGCACTGTTATAAATTACTACCAAGAAATATGGCAGGAAGGAAAATGTTTTCAACCTCTTTGATTTCTAATTTTACTGTCTCTAAAAATTGTTTACCCTTAAGTACTATATATGTGTTAGGGACAGAAATGGGGAGTTCCTGAAATGAGATGAGAGCAGCAGAATTCTGTAGAAGATAGAGGGTGGGCCTCCCAGCAAAAAATCATAGTCCTGAAGAAAACCCAGTGAGGTTGGAATCTGAGACATCCATAATCCTATGAACAGGCTTCAGATTTGTTTATTTATTTATTTTTTTGATTGTGGTATCTCCAGGTTGCAGAATCCAGCATCATTAAAATTAGTGAGTTCTAAAGATGTAATGTGGAGCAGTGGAGAACTAGTGAGGACGGACAAATATAATTAAAGTAGAAGACTTCCAGGTGGCAGCATGAGGAGCTTCACACATTTGCTCCCCAGCAAAGATATAATATATCTGAAATTTTACCAACAGCTTACAACTGATGAAAAAACAGATGAAGTAAACATTTATTCAAGGAAATCTATTAAACTCAAGACCTAGAGAACCGGTGCTGTTAGTACCTTGGCCCACTGTCTTCCTCCCTTTCACAGCCCAGGGTGACAGAAAACCTAAAAAGGGCAACCAAGGACACAGGTTACCCTCTCCCCAGAGCTCCAAGTCAATGTGTATGGTAGCTTCCTAATAGGGGCAGCCAATTGCATTTCTCATCAACCCCAGTTACATGTTGCAGAGGAATATCCAGAATGAAGGTTCCATTTTCACACAGTTCTACCTTAGATATGGCATACTGACAACACGTGGACCCAGATCACCCTTGCTCAACCTAGTTTTCAGTGTAGAGGTTCCACACCATAAGAGGCACGTTGAAAATACTAGCGACTTCCACTCCCACTCAATATCCTACTTCGAAAGTAGGGGTGTCACTTAGAGAGAAGCATGCCATTGTGCTTACGCCCAGCTCTGAAATCATGGCAGAGGGATTTTGTCCAGGGAGAGAGATAATTCCAAAGCTTTCCCCAAGGAATTGACTTTATTTGAAACAGAGTATGGGGAAGTTCAAGCCTCAGTGTACTCTCAAAACAATGGAGCTGGCATTTTCATAAGAGATACAAGCTAAACCATATGTCAGCTAGTTTACCAGAGAAAGACACACATAAGAAGAGACCTTCTGGGATCAGAAAAAAAAAACTCAAAAACTTACATCAAAACTACTCCTTCAAAGAAGAACAGATATAATTGGATGAAATTGTGAAACAATTTATGCCCAGGGAATTGTCAAAAACAACTGAGCAATCAGCCAGCAATTATTGAAGCCTAACAGCTACCAGTGACCAATGAAAGAAAGATACAATCAAAGAGAGTCCTGATAAAACATTGTCATCCCAGGGTGACTGTTCACATGCCCAAAGCTGTTCCCTCTGTGGAGAAATAGCAGAAGCTTTACACTGCAGAGGGACTATACTACAGTAGAATAGTCTGGCTAGTCACTAAATAAATAAACAAGTGAACAATAACAAGTCCTGAGTGTAGGTACAGTAGCCAGAATTGCTATAACATATTATCTAAAATGTCCAATTTTCAACTACAAAAAAATTAAAGACAGCACAGAAACAGGAAAGTAAATCCAAACACAGAAAAAATGGCTCGCAACAGAATTACCTGTAAGAGGGATCAAATGTTGTATTTAACTAGAAAAGGCTTCAAAGTAGCCATTATTAATATGTTACAAAATCTTGAGGAAACATTGCTTAAAGAAGGTAAGGAAGGTAGAGTGTCAATGTCTCAACATATAGTGGATATCAATGGGGAGATAGAAATTATAAATAAAAGTCACTGGAAATTTTGGAGTGGAAAAATACAACAATTAAAATGAAAAAATTAACTTGAGGGACTCAACAATAAATTTGAACCATCACCACCACCACCAACAACAAAAAACAAACAAGAAATACTAAACTTGTAAATCAAGAGAAATTAAGCAATCTGAAAATCAGACAGAAAAATAAATAACTTAAAAATGATCCAGACACCTGCTTGCCATATGGATAAACATACAGATCAATGGAATAGAATCTAGAATCTAGAAATAAACCCTCACATCTGTTTTCAACTAATTTTTGACAAAGGTGCCAAGACAAATGGGTACAGAATGGTCTATGTAGTGAATGATGCTTGAACATCAGTGTATCCACATGAAAGGAAATTAATTTGACCACCTATCTCACACTGTATGTGAAATTTAATTCAAAATTATTCAAAGACCTAAATGTAAGAGGTAAAATTTTAAAAGTGCTAGAATAAAACATAACCATAAATTTTCATTAACTTGGATTTGGCAGTGTTTTTAAAATTGGACACCAAGAACACCAGCAACCAGAAATTATAGATAAATTGAACCTCACCAAATTTTTAAAATTTTATTGTTTAAAGTATCTTCAAAGGGCACTATTAACCAAGTGAATGACAGCTCGCAGATTAGGAGAAATACTTACAAATCATATAACTGATAAGGGATCTGTTTACAAAATATATAATGAACTCTTACAACTCAACATTCATAAGACAACCCAGTTAAAAAATGTCAAAAGTATTAATAGACATTTCTCCAAAATTATATACAAATGGCCAAGAAGCTGGTGGAAAACATGTTTAATTCTTTACTGTAGCTGAGAAGGTTCTGAATTTTCTGTTACTGCCCATATCATCTATTTCCACTTGGATGTTGGCTCATTACAATCCAACCATAGTGGTCCTATCTTACTGCCTCAAACAAATCAATCCTTGTTTTCTTCAGGGCCTTCAATCAGGTTGTTTACAATAAAAAGTTTTCACTACTGTACTTTCAGGATAACAGAAAGAAAATAAGTAGAATACCATAAGTATAAGAGAAAATCAAGACGTTTATTAAGAATATTTTCATATTAGAGCAAGGTTGGAATTATCAACATGAGTGCAAGACTTTAAGAGAAAACAAGCGAACATATGCATTTTCTAGCTTTCTATTGAATTGGTCGAGGAGTTATGTCAACCTGACAATGCACACCAGCGTATAGATTCTAGTTTTTAATATTCTTTCACACTGAAATGGAACCAGGGCTCCATGCAAAAATGACCAATGTCATGTTGGAGGCTGAACTATTTATTAGCTTGAAACATCTTGATGAACCAGAGAACAAAGCTATTTTCAAAAACTGATGAAATCATGTTAAAAGAAGAAAAGAGGGAAGCGGCTGTGGCTCAATCAGTAGGGCTCCCGTTTACCATATGGGAGTCCCCGGGTTCGGTTCCCGGGGCCTCCTGGTGAAGGCAAGCCCGCCCGCGCGGCGTGGTTAGCTGACCCAGCGAGCACAAGCAGCAAGGGGGGGG
>JAKSZT010054334.1:41591013-41608655 GCA_026826555.1 Tolypeutes matacus | reverse complement strand
AAAAAAAAAAAAAAAAAAAAAAAAGAAGAAAAGAAACAGTTTAAAAGAACCTCCTGACATGGTGAATTTGAGACAATTCAAGAATTGAAAAAGATTATTGGATTAGTTCAAATATCACCCAGTAAATGTGGAATGTCTTAAATACATAATAATACAAAAAAAAGAAAAAGACTAACATTAAGTACTGTAAAAGAAGATAAATAAAATATGTTTTTCCTAAGTCATCTCACTAAATCATATTGGTATTAAACCATTTATGGTATTAATAAAGCACAGAAATTAATAAATATAAATATATGAGTAAGAAGACTTTTTCAGATTCAAGGGTAATATCAGTAAAGCAAACTCATAAGTTGTGAAGATGCTCACAAAAAAGCCATTTAAAATAGCCAAAATTCAAAAGAGTATATTTTTGTTTGTAAGCCTAGCATGGTGCTCCGAATAAGAAAAATAAATAAATTCTATGAGTCTTTATTTATATATAATTCAAATAATGTAAAATGCACAGATTCCAAGTGTTGATGATTGATGAATTTGGGCTAATGAATATACACAGGAACCCTAAAATCAGTAAGGTATGCAACATTTTTGATACGCCAGAAAGTTCCTTCATGCCTCACCTGACATAATACTTGACCTTCACTATAGATTTCTTTTCTCTTTTCTAGAAATTCAAATTTAGTATTTTTAAAAAATCAAAATTTCCTTGGTCTTTGTGTTTAGTTCCCTTTGCTTAGACTAATGTATTAACAGAGTTACATCAATTTATTGCATTTATCAGTAGTTTGTTCCTCCTCATGGTTGAGTGGCATCCTACTATATGAAAATACCACAAATTCTTTATCTGTTGTTTGTTTTTTCTTATTGATGGATATTTGGATTTTTTTTGTAGTTCTACCTATGAGTACAGCTGCTATGATCTTTTACAAATTGTGTGTGTGTTTGTATGTGTGTTTAGAGGTATGTTTTTTTCTCACCTGGGCAAATATCTAGGAGTGGAATTGCTGGGTCATAAGGTAGGACTCTGCCTTTGTATTTTTTTAGGAATAACCAAAATATGTAGATGTACTGTTTGATACTCCCACTATTGTGTGGGAGCTCTCCCACAGAAAATTCTGGTTATTCTATATCCTTGCTAACATTTAACATTGAACTCTCTTTTGAGTGTTTAATGAATTTCCCTCCTAACAAATTAAGCTGACATCTTTTTTGAGTGATTTATCAACCAACCATATATATTCTTTTGTTAGGTGTATGTTCAAGACTTCTGTTGTTTTTGACGGTTTTTATTGTCTTGTTATTATTGAATTATAGAAATTATGCATATATTCTGAATGCAAATTCATTATGAATTTCTTCTCCAAATTGATGGGTTGTATATTCACTTTTCAAAGATACATTTTAGGAAAAACTTTTAATTTTCATGAAGTCAAACATATCTTCTTTTCTTTTATGTTTAGTGCATCTGTCCAATCAAAGACAACTTTGACTATGCTCCTGTTCTCTTATGTCTTCCTCTAGAAGATTTATAATTTTAACTTTTACACTTAGCACTATGGACTAACTATCTATAGTGAATCTTGTGTATGGTGTGTGATAGGGATATCCAATTATTTCAGTGGCATTTCTTAAAAATACCTTTCTTATTTTTTTTTCACTGATTTGATTTTTGGTGTCTGTGAGTAACCAGAAGAATGGCCTCCCAAAGATGTCTATGTCCTAATTCCTGGAACCTGTGAATATGTTAGGTTATATGGAAAAGAGAAAGTAAGGCTATATATGGATTAATATCACAAATCAGCTGGCCTTAAAATAGGGAAATTATCCTGGTTTATTCATGCTTCCCTAAACTCCAGTCACTTTCTCTACATTTCAGTAAGGCTGCTTGCTCTTTTTAGACTCCACCTTCCTACACTGCAGTCCAGAGAGTGCTTTCAGGAAGAATGTTAGCATGAATTGTAGGCTCACCTATAATATTTCTTTTGTTTCTAGGATTATAGTCCTTTGCTGACTTTTTTCCCCAAAAATCTAAAAAGAGTGTATTTATAGTTTTTATGATTTGAAGGCTAGTCTAGTGCTGGTTAATTCATCATACCCAGAAGTGAAAATCATTTTCATGGGTCATTAAAGACAGATTTCCTAGGATAATTTAAAGTTCAAAGATCTAGATTTATGTATCTTAAAATCTTATCAACCTGGGAGGAATCTGCAGACTTCAATGCATAGGCAGAATAATTGAAGCCAGGAAATTAATCACTACCCTCTTGAAGTTACAGAAATATTGTATGGTAACCATATATAGAATACATTATATCCCATCAGAGTCAAAAAAAAAAAGATCTAGGGGCAACCTCCTGAATGAAATCACTTTTAGTAAATGAAGCCAACAATTACAAAACAAAATCAAAAGAGAAGAGACAAAACCTAACCATACTAATATTAAACCTCCATACATGACTACAGGCTTTAGAAAATATGATAAGTTTCATGTGCGATAAATTTCCAAAGACTTTGGGATTCGTACTATGAAGACATCATCCCCTTTCTACCAGTTATCTCCAGTATCAGGAAGACACATTGGTGCCATTTTTTAAGGCTCTTTTCTATACAATTTTTATTATTTGAAAAGGTATGACTAGTCAAGCCAATTCTGTGCTCCTTAACAATATATCTACACTAACTTGGAGACTAGGTCTATCTACATGGGTTCTAGAAAAATAACTACTTCACACCCAGGTTGGATGGTGCTGATAATACCATCCTGATAACTCTAGAACATACACAGCTCCCATAATAAATTCACCCTGTACTAAGAATTAGAGATTATGAACAAGCCATAGCCTTGTCAAAACTGACACCAAGTCAAGGTGAACTAGACTCTTCTCAAATCACCATTAACATTTAAAGTCCTGAGAGCCTAGAAGGGAGACTTGAAGTTTTGCTAACTCTGTGGTCTTTTATCTGTAGGACAGATTATATTCAGTAACATTGATGAAACCCAGAAAGTCTCTGGGATCATAACAATGTGAATGGAGGATATATAAAGAAGGATTAATCAAAACAAGGTATTTTTTCAGTGTGTGTAGGTTTCACCATCTTTGGTGGGGGTGGGAGAATATTGGGTCATAACCATATATAAAATAGAACCCCTGAAATAAAGTAAAACGGTGACCAAACTTCTGGCTGATTGGTGCTTACTTCATTTCTTCCTCATGCAGAACTCATACTACATTGCAAATGTCATTTTTCAAACAAGCAATTGAAAATAAAAGAAAAAAATTTTCCTACCCCTGTTCACCTTGATATCTCCTATTTATGCTCTTGTATTTCTCCACAAGTATTACATGCTTTGAAATTCTTTACATTATTATTTTTCATAGGAGTTTGTATTTTTTCAAAAATTATCAAAATATAATATATAGTTTTGCATGTGATTTCTTAAATAATTTCTACCTTCCTAGCTAAATTGTAATTCCATGAGAGCAAAGATCTTACTTATTTAGCTCACTCTTCTAAGCAAACTGAATTATATACTGTTTGTATAGGATATTTATGAATTAAATGAAGGGAGTAACTACATAGCTCATTTTAATGGTATATTGGATTGGTTTTGTTCCCTAAAACCAAAGCCTTTATCACTTTTTTCTTCCTCCTCCTTTCTTCTTCTTCAAATTCAGGTAACCATAATTCACTACATTATTCAGGCAATAATCTTCAGTCATCGTTTTCTCTCTCTCAATTTTACTTCAGTCTTAGATAGTATCTAATCGGCCATCAAAATTTTTTCCAAATTCCATTTTGTCTGCTTTAATTTTCACCTTAAACATTGTATGCCCATTGTAATAGTGATTTAAATTTTCTTCCATTCACTGTTCACTTATCCCTCTTTCTAGTCTTTTCCAACACTCCATTGCCACAATACCATTATAAGATGATAGGATAGCTATAATGTTGTTATAATCATAACACATTCTTACCTGAATAACCCCATTTCCTATGGAATAAGTGTTAGAATTCTCAGATTGCTGGAAGATGGAGAAGTTTGAGTTACATAAGTCATATAATAGAAAATTATTTGATCTAGATTATTTATAAAGGTAGAAGTATATTTTGAGGATCTGTGGATATATTGGTAGCTCAAAACAGCTGGGGTCAGGAAGCACAGTTGGAAGTAACAAGGGACTGGAATAAGAAACTGGAAAGCTGGTAGAAAGTAAACATGTATGTTCTGAGTCTTACTCTCTGAGTCCACATATTCTCTCCTATCAATTTTCTTTGTTTCAAGATGATTTCTTCTCTAATCTTTAACTTTATATGTT
Source organism: Tolypeutes matacus (assembly GCA_026826555.1). Classification (NCBI taxonomy): domain Eukaryota; kingdom Metazoa; phylum Chordata; class Mammalia; order Cingulata; family Chlamyphoridae; genus Tolypeutes; species Tolypeutes matacus. The sequence continues at coordinate 41,604,336 of JAKSZT010054334.1, read as the reverse complement.
TCTCTTTATTCTTGATAGAAGGCAGCTACCTCACATCGTGCAAGCCCTCATTTCAAATAAATCACAAACATTAAGGTGATGTCTGATTCTTATTTGCAAATTTGAAGAAGAGAATACCTGAGAGCCCCAGTATGGGTCAACTCTTCATCCTTGATGTCTTAGTTTCCTGGTTGTTATGGAAAATACCATAGAATAGATTAGCTTTAAAAAACAGGAATTTACTGGCTCACAGTTTCAGAGGCTAGTAGGTTTGCTTCATACAAGGGCAAATAGCATTCTGGATGGCTGCCAATTCATGTGTTCCTTTGTTTTCCAGTCACAGGCAATGTCCTATCCTTTCTACTCTGACTTCCAGCTTCTGGGTCTTCCCCATGGCTTTTTTTCTATATGGTCTCCAGTAATAGGATTAAGACCCATCTTGACTCAGTGAGCCATAACTTAATTGAAAGTAATATCTTCAAAAGGTCCTATTTACAATGGGTTTTCACCCACAGGAATGGGATTAAGTTTAAGAACATGTTTTTTTCTGAGGTTCAGAACTCAATCTACTGCACCTGCTCTGGTCAGGTACAGACCAATGGGCAGCATGGTATACAAAACCAAACAAAGTAGGTAAGATTTCACCTCCCAAGGAGTTCTCAAAAAAGGGGGTTATATGTTGCTCAGCTACATAAAAAATAACTTATTTTAAAGCTCTTCCAATATGGTTCAAATATATATTCTAGCTTTATATTTCACCATTCCCTTCCTAATCCTAACATCACATGATCAAAGTTCTACTGTTGAAGATCAGTTACTGATAAATAATATACCTAAACAATTTTGCATTTAAGACTGTGAGTGTCAAACTACTACCTGAGAAATCCTGACTTTCGAATGGAAGCTTACTACAAAGAGGTGAAATATAGAACATAATTCTGCACTAAAAAATCCTATTCTGGCATTTGTGAATTGTTTTTTTTTTTTTTTTTTACTTGTTTGCTTGTTCTGTTTGTTTCCTTTCATACTAGACTCTCAGGAGACCCCAGATCTCATGCTTTCCCTTGGTTATTTTTTTTTGCCATGTATTTTGTGCCAACTAAGATTTGAAGGTTTGATCATGCTTTCGAAGTTTATACCTAGTTTATCATTTTTCCAGTGTCCTTGTATGTTCGGTACTTGGCAAGCCATTGGATAAAGATGAAGACTCAACATATTCTGTACAAGGCAGATGTATCCACCTTCTATTCTGTGTTTTAATTCATTCGGACATTTCTTTCTGGACTTTACTTCCCATTTAATGCAATGAAAATTCTTCTTTAAAATTCAAATTAAAAGCTACTCCATCGTAAACATATTTTGAAATCTCAATAGTAAAAAAAAAATACTTTCTTTTTATAATCTCATGATTCTTTGATTGAATGTATATCAAAGGCTTTCTTCAAAGTTGGTCTGAAATATTGGATAAACATGTACCAATCTTGTCTCTTCCATATGATTATTTATTTGAGAATAGGGGATGTTTTGCTTTTTTTGTAACCACCTCACATAATACAGTAACAAGCATTTAACAGGCACTTAGCCAATGTTTGGTGAGTGAATGAGTTGTTTCAGTTCTCCCTTTTTCTTACTTTAGGGTGAATCATAAAATAAAAGAGAAGCATTATGAGACTGCACTCATGGATTTAGGAGCTATGTAATAAAGAACTTTATTAGTATGGCAGAACAATTTGACATGCTGAAAAACTGGAATATTCTTAAATAAAACAACCCTTCAACTTCCCTTTTTAAAAGTAAGATGAATACAAGGTAAAAATTATAGCTTATTTCATTTACAAGATGCTCAGGAAAGAGTAGTCAAGTCATAAATTTTCAAATCCCCAAAACAAATAGGCTAGAAAATAAAAATCATCATGGCTTTCAGAGGAATAAGTTGTGAAAGAAATTCTAAATTCCATCAGTGACAGAATGACAGTTTTTTAAAGATAGAAGGAAGCAGTAAATGTAATATATGTGACTTCAGTAATACTTTTGATTATTTTGTTCCATATGATATATGTGACTTCAGTAATTATACTGCCAGGATGGAAGCCTGGGTCTACCATTAGTTATCTTCTTTCAGTTCTGAATTAAGAGATTCTTGCCTAGTACCCATCAAATAGAAGCCTATGACCTCAGGTCAACATCACCCAAGTATTCATTAATCTCTTCCTGAAAATCCTAAGAGGGAAAAAAGGATGTGTGAGTGAGAGGAATAGTAATAGTAAGAATAAGCATAAAAGCTTAAAAGCTCTTATTTATTAAGCACTACATGTAGGCCAATTTACTTGCATTTTCTCATTCTTCTTTCACAATAACCTTTAAAGACCGGCATTATTATTTCCATTTTATAGGAGAAAATCCTGAAGGACCGAAAGTAAAATGAATTGCTAAAGACCTACCAATCGTTAATAATAGCTAGAATTCAAACTCAGATTTGTCTGATTCAGAAACCATGTTGGCCATTATGCTTATTGTCTTTTGAAAGAAAAAGAGTTCATATAATAGAATTGTTTTCATTATTGTTTCATTTGCAACACCAAATACTCATAACTCTCTGAATAATTGTTAATGTTTTTTTTTTAATTTGTACCCACTTCCTTTCTAATTATTTTAGAAAACCAAAGAATGAATGGGTACAGGACAGCCACCTATCGACTTTAAATCTCCCTCAAATACTTTCCCAAATTAGACTGATCAAGACAGTAGAAGAAAAAAAAAATCATAAATGACATTTGTGATGGATTTGTATTGTCTCAATCTAGCTAAGCTGAAACTCTGTTTCCCAAGAATGCCCTTACCACAGAGTTCAAGGTAAGTGTAGGTCACATTTTGCATGAGATTTGGAAGGCAGAGGTAAAGTAGAATTTATATTCTTGTTTCACTCATCAGCTGTCTCCTAGCTCTCCTTATTACTTTCCTTATTGGCTGGACCAGGAGTACATTTATTTCCATGAGGATGGGAGCCAGTTTCTTCTGAAAGACACAGGCATTATGCATGAATAGGAAATGGTGGTATTGAGAGACAGAAAATGGTTGCATTCATCACTGTAAGTATGAATTTCTCCTTCCTTCTTTCACTTCACATGTGTTGTCCCTTCCCTTCCCAACCATGTGTTCTGCTTATGTCAGGCTGTCCCAAATACAAAGGAAATGATCATAAACTTTTTGACCAGTACCCACAATTATGTAAATCAAGTCAAATAAAATAACTCATTTATTATATATACGTTCTCATGATTTTATTTCTCTATGTCAAAACAAAATATCATGATAGAGAATCCTCACAAATTCCACTACATGATCAGGAATATCCAGTCCACCAAGGGCTGCAGTGTTGAATCAATATAAGCAGATATATGGCTCTAGTGGAAGAAAATGACAGAAATAGAAAATTGCAATTTTGAAATCCCTGATGAAATAATTGATTCAGCTAAAGATCATTAATTGGAGAAAACATTATATGAGCTATTAAAGAAAAAATTATGGTGGGAGAAATGGGAGGTAGCTTTCCATACCTCAACCATCAGACAAATCTTCACATTATTGAGAAAGGGAAAGCTAGACGTAAGTTCCCCCTTGATAAAATGTAATATGAAATTCCCAACAGCAGCCATGATGTAGTCTTACCAGAATGTTAAATCTGAATGTAATCAAGCCATTAGGGCTAAATCTAGGTTATAGGAAATAAGGGAAATTTTTTAAAAATGTAAGATGACATCATGAGGAAACAAATAATCAAATCCAGGATGTAAGATATACTTGAGATGACTGGCACAATATCCTCAACAAATTGATGACATGGAGTAAAAGCTAGATTAAAAACACTTAGGAGACAACAATCAAAGGCATTGTATGGAACTCATTTGAGCTCCGATTTGAATAAACTAACTGTTAAAAGAAAAACAGATCTGAGACAACTAGGGAAATTTTAATATGGGATGGGGAGTGAAGAATTATTGTTAATAATTTAGGTGCAATAATGTCACTCTTTTTTAATGAAACATTCATTTTTAATTGTACAATGCAGTATATAAAGTGAAAAACCATGAGGTTTGAGCTTGAGTTTTTCTTAATTTACATAGTCAAAAATAAAAAGCTGGATGAAGCAGGTTTGAGAAAAAGTTGGTAGTTATTGAATCTGGAGTATGGTCATGTGAAGATTCATTATACTATTCTCTTTACGTTTGCTCTATGTGTAAAATTGTTTATACTAAAAATTTTTTAAAGATAAAAAATTTTGGATATTGATAACAGATCTAGACATATAAGGGAAATTCAGGAGACTATCCTGTGCCTGATTTGAATTAAGCAGAGATGAGAGAATTACAGAGAGAAAGGGTAAGCCTAAAAAACAGGAGTGGGCTGGACAATAGACATTATAAAAAAATCATTTATGACACTGTAGCTTCAAAATGGAATAGGCTAAAGATTTTTAAAGTCTATAACTGTAGGAATTTCCAGAAATCATTTTAGGAGGAAAATTAGAATTTGAATTGATATCATTTAAATTTTACAATTAAGCATGATAACATTTAAGTGTATTTAAAATTTATATTACATTCTTGAACTACAAATATTTCAAATATGTAGAGTTTTCCAAACATATACCCACATGCACACATATATAAAGAGTGCATTATAAAATATATACATTACATACATACATATATACATTATAAAAATAAAACCTATCATATAATCTAATATATATATTATATGAATATATATCTTATATGTATGTAAATATATCATCTATATGTGTATATGCATCCCAATTAAATAGCCAGATAGTTTTCTCATGTTTGCAATACACAAAGATATCTTACAGATTTAGGCTCAGTTCTTCTAATGATTGACTGAAGTGCTAAAGTAAATTTGTAAAAGACTTTATGTTTTACACAGAGAAAAACCATGTGTGTGTGTGTGTTTCCTTCTAGTTTAGGATGGCATTATCTGTGGCATCTTTACGTTTCTCCAGATACATAATTTTTCTAGGTGCTTTGACAACACAAGCATAGCTATCCTTACAATTTGTTATTATGAGTAGCAGAAAGAAGATGGAACTTGTTCTCTATCTCTAAGTAAGTGATTCACTGCTGCAAGCCTGAGTCATGACCATGACATGCGGAGAGGTCATCAGAGTAGAAGAGAAGTGAATCAAACCAAATGTTTTCACAACAGAATTGAAAATGCTACTGGAAAAAAAAATCTGTTTAATAAAGTGCTTATGTCTATGCCACAAGGCATTTAAAATCTGCAAGCAATTTTACAAGCATTTGTTAAATCTGATAAAGACTAAGGAAGAATATAATGTGCCCTATTTCATCCAGATTTGCTTTGATGATGAAAAAGCCTTCTTATTCCAAACTAGTATATCTGCCTGTGGTAGAGAGCCTCTAAGATGGCCCCAAAGAATGCTGCCACTGGATTCTTATGCCCTGGGATAGTGACTGCTTGTTGATGTGGACTGGACTTATTGACTCACTTCTAATGAAAAGAATATGACAAAAGTAATGGGATGTCATTTCCACGATCAGGTCATTAAAGGACTGTGTCTTCCATCTCAGATGTTCTCTTTGTGATCTTCTGCTCTCTTACTCTGAGGAAGCGAGTTGCCATGTGGCAAGGGACTGAGGTAGGTCTCTGAGTAACAGCCAGAGAAGAATCAGGGCCTTCAGTTCCTCATTCCATAAGTAAATGAATAGTCTCAACAATGCCAAGATTGAACTTAAAAACAAATCCTCTCCATTTGAGCATTCAAATGAAATGACTGCCCAGGCTGACACCTTGACTGCAGCCTGTGCACCCATCTTCCTAAATATATATTGGCAAGTTTGGAAAAGCTACTACATTTTAATTGGCAACCATAAGTTTTCAGTCATCCTTTAATTTTTATTATTTATCTCAAGAATGGAAGGAATCTAGAATGTCAGGCATCCAACTTATTCCCAATTTACCTGACATATAATTCTTGCACACTTTAGACAGATTTGCACATGACAAAGACCAGCTAGCATTTCACAAAAAATGTCTCCCTTTCCTCTGGGGCACAGAGTTCACAGCTAGACTCTTATTTTTCTACTTTTTTTTTTGTAGTTAGGTGTGGTCTTGTTGTCATATAGTTCAATTCTGATCACTTGGCTGATGATTGCCAGCAGTGTGAGTTTTGCTATTTCCAGGTATTAAAAACAAAGAAGCACAATGAGCTTTCCACATAATCTTTCTTTCAGAGAATACAGAAAGTCTATGAGAGTGATGGATTAAAAGTGGCCACAGATTCGCTGACATTCCTCTCAGTGAGAGTTTGGGTCTAATTCCTCTCTTCTTGACTCTAGGCTATGCTTAGTGACAATAGACGAATAAAATGTGGTTGAAATGGTATTTTGGGACTATAGAGGCTAGATCATAATACATTTTACAGTTCCCATTAAGATGTCTTGACACAATTACCATGTGGGAAGCAAATGACTACATGAGAAGTCTGACTACCCTGAGATATCCACACTACGAGAAAACCCAAACTATTCAGGGAGGGAGGTCATGTGGAGAAAAAGATGTACAACCAGTCTTCAGCATTTACAGCCATCCCAGACCATACATGTGAATGAAGATGCCTTCATATAACCCCAGTCACAGCCACCAGTGATGTACGAAAAAACAATAATTCATTGTTGTAAGTTACTTGGTTTTTCAGTGATAGATAATTGAAACACTGAGGTCCATGTCTAAGAGAAGGATGAAGTGAAATTAACTCCCTTAATGACAACATCAAATTTTACCAAACCAAGAACGTCTACGTTGGAGTGCAGAAGTGAGAAATAAACTTGAATTGGGAAAAGCCACTGATAATTTGAGTATTATCTGTTTCTACAGTGAGCATTTATGTTAACCAACATATTCCTGAAAAGGATTCTCTGTTCTTTGAGCAGATTCTTCTGACAGGAAAAGTACACTCAACAAAACTCTTTTAGTTTTAAGCTTCTCTTCTTTTGAGTGATAATATTATCCACTATGTTTAACTGATACATCTTTCTCTAAGACTTCCGTTCATTGGTCCATGTTCAGAAACTTGCGTGCACACAGACACACACAAACAAAACACCAACAACAAGATAAACCCTACTTAATTATGATGGTCTTTCAATTACTGAAGTATTTAAACCCATGTAGAACTTCTATACTTTTAGTAAAATATCCCTAAATTCTCCAGTTTCCTCATGTGGATTTTTTTCCTTCAACATTATAAGTTGTTCATTCTCTTATTGTGTCCTGGTACTAAAATTTGATGCCCAGAAATATTTTCAAGAAGGAATAACAATTCATCTTCACTCTAGCATCTTATCCATACACAGGAGAAGACTTTGTACTTTTCTTATTCATATTATTACACATGTTTTTATGTTATCTATAATAGTATTTAAGGTTTTGTTGTTTTGTCCATGACTCATGGAGAGCTTCCTTTAAAAAATGTGAATGAACAACTTGTCTTTCTGAAATACATGAATAATTTCCTTTCAATTCTGAATTTAACCAGTTTGATCATTTTATTCAAGTGAAAGTCTTTATTTTTCTTAAGATGTATTAACTAGGATGCAATTCATTATTATCATATTTTTTTGAATAGAAACATCCTTATTCAATCAATTAATCCCTACCCACTTTCTATCATACATATGATAGATAAGCATTTTTTCAAGATCTTCATCCAATTTGTTATCTTACTGTTGAATAGGACAGGATTAGAAAAGAAATCTGCGACAAGCCATAGAAGACATCAATCTAGTTTGATAATCATCATTGACAAACTTGACAAAAACATCTGACTTCCAACATGAACCAAAATCATTATATTATTTTTGATTAAGAAAGTATTCCCTCTTTGTAACTTGATTCTAATCTCCTATCATGAATTGCAGTTTCGAGATAAAACAATTCCCCTAAAGTTGCAGCACTTAAATAATTTAAATTAAATTTAAATTGTGCTTTACTTTACAAGTGCAGAATCACAGCCATAACCTTACAGGAAAGCTTATAAAATTTTGAAATGCTCCAATAATTTTAAATCTTATAGAAGCCTGGTACCTTCCAAATTAAAGTGCTAATAAAAAAATTAGCACTGAAATTTAAATCTCCATGAGCAATACAGAATGATTTAGAATTATTGAAGCTTTCAATTTTTTATGAGATTTCCAAGTGGAAATAAATCAAGCAACTTCTTTTGTAGCAAAATAGTTATTTGAAAACACACAACAAAATTGTCAAAAATTTAAAAATCTCCTGGAGTAAATATCTGTCCTGTTGTCAAATATAATACAAAGAAAAACCGTCAAAAATACACTTTTAAAAATGTCGTTTTTGTGAGCCTCCTCAGAAGCAAATCACTCCCATTCAGCTGATTATTTGAAGCTCCTCTGGGGTCAAGCCCTATACTTTATAAAGATAACATTTGGGGCTTCAGAGAGATATATAGGCCCTGTACTTTCTAAAGGTAAGGGCAGGGGTTTCAGGGAGCTATATAGACCCTGGAGCATGGAAATATACACATTCTTGTCTTGGACCCATGTATCTAGCCTGAATCTGAGGCCTTTTGGACATGCATTAAAAACCTTGGAAAGATTCTATATTGGGCATATTTGCTAATAAAGGAATCTACTCTCTGTTAAAGGAAATTAGTTCTTTATTCTCCCTGATTGGGTTCTAATCAACAAGGCTAGGATTTGATAGTTTCTCTTGTAGAAGTCATTGTTTTGAGCTCATCTGTGATTCTCTGCTTACAAGTTCGCCAGATATCTCTCTTTCCTGACGTTTATGAAACACACCGGAACTATTTCCTGTATAAAGGAATATGTGGACTTCTTGCTCCCTTGCAAAATGAAAAAGAAAAAAAGTGAGAGGTAAAAAATAGCAGCTTCTCACCTGTATTACTAATTTTGCGTTTCCCTGTAGAAACTCTTTTTGCTTCAGTTCCTTGAGATGTTATCCTCTAGAAATAATAAGAAAGAATTTTTGAAACTTCACTACCAGAGCTTTTTTTTATAATTGTGTCCCATAAAATTTTTAATTTGGCAGTTTCTTTGGTATTGAAAATGTCCAGGACAGCAAATGTCTGTAGTTGATTTGAGACATTTCCATGATAAAAGAACTCTTTAAAAAAATTCATTTGTTTCCCAAATACATATTTAGAAAAAAAAATGAAGCTATGCCCCAGGCTTTATCTTCTAGGAAAGAATAAGTTGTCATGTTTATAGCAGTTCAAATCTCAATGTTCCAAAAATACCCACTTAATTAGGAGATAAAAGTACTGTACTTTCTAGAGATTCTCCTAAACTAACATTCCATTTAAGTTTGCTGAAACTTAAGTATGTGGTGTGTACATCTGTGTGCATGTGTGTGCGTATCAAAAGGCAGTGGCCAATGGCAAGGGTCTCAGATCTCTTGCTATAAAGCCTCTATTCCTGTATTCTGGTGTTTTCTGGAAACACAGATCAAATGCTGGTCGTAGATGACAGCTGACAATGATGTAACTACCTCTAAAACACCAGTCTCTGCACTATTCCCTCCTTCTGACCTCCAAGAAAACAATTTTTTCTTCCCTTTCTAAAGGAGTTCCTACAATACGGTTGCCAAGATAATAGTGGCACCATTTGCTTTATATTACTTTCCCCTTATACCACCATAAATTTATTTCCAAAGCACAGATAGAGTGGGAGTTTTTTCAGGAAATGTCTATACTCAAAAATCCAGAAGCTCTTATCAAAACAGCCCAATCCACAAATGTCTTCTCACAGTTAGACTCTTTACATCTGCCACCTCTACTAATTCTTTCCTGTCTAATCTCCTTTAAAAACCATCAGTCTATCAAATACATAGTTCCTTTTGTGCATAAATTCAGATTGTAAAAAGCTGGCTAAAGTGGGATTGTTTGTTTCACCCTCATCTCTACAAAATTCAATCAAAAACATAGTTCCTTACAAAAATGTTGTTTATATATATATATATATATGCATATATATTTATATATCATTTTGCAAATGTTTGTATGTACTGTGAGAATTTTGATTTTTACCCATAATAAAAAATAAATTAAAAAAAACATAGTTCCATTTCTTTTTCAGGAACCTTGATATTTCTATGACAGTTAAGGACTTTGTATAATAACTAGGAAAATAAATACATATTCTCCAGTGAGGCCAGCATCACTTCACATGTGATACACAATGTGTATACAACCCAGAGAGATGCTGGGAGAACATTCAGCACTAATATTTATTTATTTGCATGTGTGCTTTTAAAGAAAATTGTAATGTAATCCACATGCAAGAAATAGCACAGATATTAACTTTTAATTTATTTAGCAATTATATATATCTGATTAACCGCTGCCCACATGATAAAGAATATTCCTTCACCACAGAAATTTCCTGTAGTCCCATTTTAATTAGTCTCATTGCCCCAACCCCACTCCCAGACAATCGCTAGACTTCATATAAATGAAATCATACAATATGCATTCTTTCATGTTTTCCTTTTTTTGTGTACCATAATAATGTTTACCTGTAAGATTGTTCTAAAAATTAATGGAGTGATATATGTATATCCCATTGTCAGACACATATTAAATGTTTAAGTGTTATTTTTTAGCAGGTTTCTAAGTCTGGATTCCTATTTTAGTTTTAGATAAAGCTAAAACAAAATGTGGCAATTATTTCATATTCCAAAGAGAAATGTTAGAACAAAATCAGGATTAAAAAAAGGAAGTGAAAAAGGAAATTTTGGGGACTCTTGGCCTTACATCTATCTTGCAGAAAATTAAAAAGATAAAGATAAAAAATGACAAAAATTCTTTGGAAGCAACTCACGCCAAGGGAAAAGGGAAGATGAAAAGAAAAGAACAGTCTGTAGAGCAGAGTTTGGTTGTGATAGTGAGTAGAAATGTTCCTTTGGGGAGTTACTGAACTCAATTTCAAGAGAGAGCAGAAGGGCATGCTTACAGGGGACCAGGATGGAAAGGTTAACACCAGATGTCCAAGGTGAGGCATTTGGAGAGTGGGGGACATTAGAGGAGTCTCGGGGGAAATCTCCAAATTTTAAACAAGTGTCATAGCCAGAATAAACCAATACAAGATTACACTCTGTCTTTCAAGAAAGACATTTTCTATCTTTTTCCTCTTTATCTCCCCTGCTCTGACCCCATTTATAGGTCATATGTAGAAATGGGGGTCAAATCTAGGTGGAAAAATATCAAATAAGCCATATAAAATTCCCTTCATGTTCTCCAGCAACAAGTTTAAAACAGTATTGGGCCAGTATAAGGGAGAAGCTTTAACTTCATATAACTTTTGAAGTTTTCTGTCACTACACCTGACTAATTTGTTTCTAAACATTTATTTCTAAAACTGGGTATTTGTTTATTATGTATTTAATTATTATTTGATTTTTTAAAAAAACTAGATATCTGAGGAGTTTCAACATCTGAATATGAGTACTACTTAAGATTTCATCCAGGTCTAGGAAAAAAAAAAAAAGTTTAAACTGGCAGTGGAGGGGGGAGTTGTGTGAACACTTACAATATTATTTTTTTGGATTTATTTGCTTACCAACATTTTTCACCTGGATATCTTTTACACATCATTCAAAACATTGATCAGATGTGAAGTGGACACTGAACTCAACTTCTTGGATCCCCAGTTTAGTTTGGATTATGTGACCTTTAAGGGAAAACCTGTAATGAATTCTATCCTGGCAATTTTCATTCCAAATTTTATTTAGCTTTTGGTTGTAGACATAGAAAATTTAAGGAAAGATAATACTCTTTTACTTCTGAATTTCCAGGTCCTAGAAAAGTGTCTTGTGCATAAACAAATTAAATTAATACTTTTTGTGGCACCTGATGAAGTTGTATGCATGTTTAATATAAAGAACCTAATAACAGCTCTGTGCAGGCAAAGTTCTATTTTTTTTTTTTTTTTTTTTTTTTGCTTTTTCTGCTATGTAAAGTACTCAAACCATATTTCAAAATGACTTATGGTATATTTGCAAAATATAGGTGAAACAGAAACTTCTCTAAGCAAGGTTGTATTTTAGAGAAAATAATCAGAATTAAATTAATTATGTATTACCTTAATATAATATTTTTATGCAATCCCTTTACTTTATTAATAATATTTTTATAAAGTTTCAGTAGTAATATATGTCTATTTAAATTGCAATTTGTTAAAGAACGTTATGCAAAAACTCACACGTAAACCAAATATAATTTTATTCCTTATTTGGAGTTATTTTCCAGCACAAAAGATGATTCTCATATAATCCTGACTTCCAGTCAGAAAGCAACTAAAACTATGTTGCATTTTAAGATAAGCATAGACTCTTGAGAGGATGTGCCTTTAGGACATACTTTATCTAATAGATCTCAATGTGGTTATGTTAGAATGAAAACTTCAACTCAAATTTCCAGCTTTGACTTGATTTTGGATTCTCTGATAGGGCTGTGTGTGTTTGTGTGTAGGTAATTTTGGTAGAAAGTTCAACTCTAAGATGATTTCTGACATCTTTTGCAACTCCCATATCCCCCCCCCCCCAAATATTTGCCTACTGCTTGAATCAGGCACAAACTTAGGACTTCCTACTGTGAGAGAAAGGTATGGTCTCTGCCCAGCCTCCAGGATCCTATAAACTGTTGTGCTTTTCTGTTTTGGCTCCTTCTCCTCAGTCTTAATAGTCTCATTTCCATCACCAACCACACTTTAATAATTATTTCACTATAAAATAATTATCTTTCAATGGGCCAAACAATTCAAAATTGTTTTGTATGTTCATATTGAAGGCCATTAATATTAGGACACCCTCAAACAAAAAAAAACTTACTCTTTTGAGCTAATCATCTTGTTAACATCACCTCAAGAAATGTTTACGAATACACATTTTCCCCAATCACATTCTGAGAGGACAATGCATTTAGAATAGGGTTGGGCTTGGTAGTAATTATTTCTGAATGGTTTCACACATGATTATCTTGGTCAGCCAAGGTTGGAAACCATTTTAGTAGATCATGTTTAAATTAGCAGAGTTAAACTACCTCCCTTATCACTTTTAAATGCATAACTAAGTAGCATTATTGAGTAGTTCTCCATTTGTCACAGAATATGAGAGCTCATCTGCTGTTGCCAAAACAGATTTCTCTGTAGATTAAATGTTGTAATAGGGCACATCAATGTCAGAAAATAAAAGAGTGAGCAGTGCCTGGCCCATGGCATATGTCATAAAGCTTGAGGTAAAAGTTCATTAAAAAAGAATCTTTTC
>JAKSZT010054334.1:41578179-41590613 GCA_026826555.1 Tolypeutes matacus | reverse complement strand
AAAAGTAAATAAATAAATAAATCCTTAAAAAAGAAAAAAAAAAAAAAAAGAATCTTTTCAACTTACATATTAAAATGAAATTTTAAAAAGTTTTCACTACTTAAAATGTCCTTACTTCATATTTCATAGCATAGTACACAAGACTATTCAGAACCCAACTAACAAAGCCTACGCCAGTTAAAAATATCCATAAAACTTAATAGGAATTGGGTAATGTATTTATACTTAATGAAGCAAAAAAGGACTTAATTGAGTTTGAAAATTCTTGTATTTCATGAGTGGTTTATGAAAGTTGAGATATAAGCTGAGTATGCATGTAAAAAAAAAAGTACAGTAAAATTTTAATTGGCACATCTCCCCTGAAGCAAAAATTTGCCAATTAAGTGATATGCTGATTAGAGTGCTAGAGATTTGATTTTACACTATAGTCTTTTCAATACTGATGACAATATTTGCTAGGGATACCTTAAACTTGGGCATGTTACATGACTGCTTGGGTGGCAAAATGGGGAAAATGTTGATAGACCCTGTGCCATTAATACTTCCTCCAAATTCCAAAATCATTCAAAAACCCCTTTTGATATTCTTAGGATTTGAAAAGTTTTCTTGCTTTTAGGACATTTTCTATTAAAATGCAAATTCATCTGAGAAAGAAATACCTTTAACCACTCATCAGCAAAGAGTTTTCAAATTGACAGTGAAATTATTTAACAAAAGGTTGGGCCAAATTAGAATTGAAGCTGGATATCAATAACTGTATCTCTAAGTACTACCTGAATCTTACCTCATGCAAGGTCTCTAATAAGAATGAGATGCAAGTTAAACACTTGGAGTATTTGGGAATGCCTAAAGTTGCAAAGGGATGTGCATAATCTTTAAAGACTTTCAAGAAAATAATATTGCTTTAATATAGAAACACAGTCTTTTATATAAAATCCATGTGATATTTTCCTGAATAATTTTCAAATAATATGACACATATCAAAAGCACAGCAATTGAAAACTATGCAAAGATCCTTTGGAATAAGTTCATTTAAACTATTAGATATTTGTGCATTCCTTAGAGTGAAAAATATAAGATTTATAAACAGCGATAATTTAGAATATGGAAAAAGGCATAACTTGAAGAAATAATTACAAAGGGACTTCTGAACATGTCAGGTCAGCAAACCTTTATTTAATGACATATGAATCATTTGAGTTATGTTTACAGAAAATGGTGTGATTGAATTTATTGAAAATGCTTAATGGAGATTTGGTATTTATCTGCTACATTGTTCAAGCAACAATTTTTGAACAAATATATTAATGTGGGCAACATTTATCATATTTATATAAAACAATAATTATACATATAACACTATAGCAGAATAAATAAATTTACATATAAATGCTATACAATACATGTTTTTTGAAATTAAATATATGTGCAATACTATTGGATACCATGATATCCAAGCTAATCGAGATATATTAAGAGTTGATATCCTAAAGGAGTCTATAATTTATTAAGGAAAGCAAGACATACAAATTATCTTATCATGAACCCTAATGTGATGAATGTCATGTTACAGAAACCAAGATAACATAAAATTTTATAGGTGTGCTGCTCATAGGGGTTAGGAGTTCAGACTGGCATCACACTAGCAGGCAGGGCTGGTTTATATATTAAGCACAGTAGGCACAGTGCCCAAGGGCCCACAATGCTTTAAGTACCCACAAAAATGTTTAAATTCCTTTAAAATCAGAAGGAAAATTAACTGTAATGTTGAAGAAAATGTTTTAATATTTAATATTAACATATTTGTCTTTATACATCTGCAGTTGGAAAACATAATAAACCATCATTTTTAATATTGTCTTAGGGAAGAAGGGGTCCCTGAAGGCAAAAGTGCCTAGGGTCCATGTAAGTCAAAATGTGACTCTTCTGGTGGGATTCTCATCCTAGCTTCATCTTTTACTAGATGTGGGACTTTGGCCCCTCTGCACTTCAATTTTCTCATCAGCAAAATAGTGATAATAATTGTACCCAATGAATCAGATAATTATGAAGATTAAGTGAATTATTATAGGTAAAGTTCCTAGAACCAGTATCTGGAATTTAGTAAATGTAATATATAAGTAAGCTATGGTTATTTCACTTTAATACACTTGAAGATTGAATGAGCTAGGGAAAGAAATGATGGGTATGTTTAGAAGAATAGTAATTATAACAGCTAAGCAATAGCTGTGGTTGTAAAAAATCTACAAGATAATATGGAATTTGATCGTGGAGGACCTAGCTCCTAGTCGGAAAGCTGACTGCACTGTTCATTTTACAGAGTAAGGCAATGGAGGGCTACTGAAGCATGCTGAAAGCTAATTAGCAATAGGATACATGATGATTTGAATTGTTAAAAGACTAAAATCATGGAAAAGAAGAAATTGATAAAATTGAATGGAAATGAAAGAAGAGTTGAAAGACTGAATCAGAATCTGCATGAAAGATTGATTATGATGTTAAAACAGGGAAAATGTCAGTTTTTAAAATACAAAATATTACTTTCTGAAGGAAATTTAACTTGCTTCCTAATTAAATAGAAGTTGGTGCTTACTAAGACATTTGAAGTTTTATTTTTTTCCCCTAAACTTGGAAACTGTCGACTTTATAACTTAATTGGGCTGTGTGGCTGACAAATTGATTTTTCTTGCTCCTAATTTATTTAATTCAGTTTTCACAATTAGTCAAGCAATTAATCAATGGTGGAGTCATTAAGATTCATTGCATTGAAATAGTGTACTGACAATCATCCTAAATAAAATCTTTGTGATTTATCAGAAGGCAGATGCCCTGGAAGACCTTAGGAATTATAAGTGTGATATTTAACAATTTAATTTCACCAAAAGCTTTAAAATGAAATTGAGTGAATATATATATTTTTGTTTTGGATTATCTTGCAATTTTATCTGAAAAAATATATATTTACCCATAAGTTACTAAAACAAAACAAAGTATGATGTTGGTATGTTCCAAAATTATAAAAAATTGGTCATATGATTCAGTAATAATGTATTTCTTTTATAAGAATTTACTTTCTAACCAATTATGATTTAAGTTTAAAATATCAAGCTGCTATATATAATACTATAAATAAAACCACCCATTTCCTTATGGTATTTTATTTAAAGACACTGGGAAAATCACTGCATTTTAAATTGGAAGACATGGAGAGGGCATGAACTCCAGTGAATTCTGCAATGTAGAAACAATGTGTTCTTTGAAAATCTCACTTTGCTATAGTTACTTAACTGTGACTAATGTTAATTTACAATAAGATAATGTGCATGAAAACAATTTGTAAATCATTAATTGATATAACATTAAAAATACTTATTGAAGACAACCAGCATGATGGTGGCAGAGTAAGGATCTCTTAGAGTCAGCTCATGCTACAGCGCAGTTAGTAATCACCCAGGGCAATCTAAAGCACCTGTTTGGGGGCTCCAGGAGAACAGAAGAGCATCTTGTAACATGCTTGAAAGAATGGAAGCAGGATATTGCCCATCTGCAGAGAAGATTCATGAGTAAAGCACATCATGCCATGGAGGAAGGTGCCCATCTTCCACTGGTGGTACAAGCTGCTTCAGGAGCTGTTCCATGGCTGTTGTTGGAAGCTCCACTTCCCAAAAATGGGGGAGGAAGAGACAGTAGGGCACCAACTTCAGCTATTGATTAGTAAATTCAACTGGCTAAAGTATAATACTAAGAACAGCTAAAGGTTGAACCTGTCCAAGTCAGAAAGAGGCCAGTAGCCACCATTTTAACTCCACCTCTGACATGAGGTGAAGCAGGGCTGACTGAAAAGCACAGCGCTGGTAGGAACTAGCTTATTTCACCCAGATCAGCCTGCAGCCATAGCCTAGGCTTCAGCCCCACTTCTAGCAAGGAGGAAGCTGGGGGGACCTGCACTAGCCTCTCTGGGAAAATATAGGATAGGCAACGCATGGTGGCCAAAGATCATCCTACTCTGGCGGTGCAAGCCTCCTCAGGAGCTATTCTGTGGCTGGAGTTGGAAGCTCCATTTCCCAAAACAGGGGAGGAAGAGACAGTTGGCCACGGATTTCAGCTACTGATTAGTAAATTCAGCTAGCTAAAATATAACCCTAAGAAGAGCTAAAGTTTGAACCTGTACAAGTTGGAAAGAGGCCATTAGCTGCCAATTTGACTCTGCCAGCGGCATGAGGGGAAACCAGGCTGACTGAAAATCACAGAGAAAGTGGGGACCAACTTCTATCACCCAGATCAGCATGCAGCTCTAGCCTAAGCTTTAGCCCCACCTTGAGCAGGGAGGAAGCTGGCAGGCCCTGCACCAGCCTCTCTGCAGGCTGAACTGCAGGTACATTCAGCTGGCAGAGACTGAATAATCAAAAGTCTACCAGGGCAACTGTGGTCATTTTGGACCTGCAAGTCATAGATTGCTGCCCATACCTGCAGCTCCATCCCTTCCCCAAGCAGGGGAGAAAGGGGCATGAATCTTCATCAGTCTCTCTGGGCAACAACAATCTAGGCCGGCATGACATGGATTATTACACACAGCTGTGGCTCTGTCCCTACCCATGGCAAATGAGAAAGTTGGGAGAAGCTTCATCAGTCCCTGGGACAATGAGGACAGCTTGAGCCTCCACAGCTTACAGCACCAACTACATCCTTGGCTCCTACTACACAACCAGCAAGGGAGGGCAAGAAAGCCCTAAACTAAAGTGAGAAACTGGACCCAGCAAAAATACATCTAGTAAGCCAGATGCCAAGATACCAACAAAAAATTACAATCCACATCAAGAAACAAGAAGATATGGTCCAGTTAAAGGAACAAGATAAGCCTCCAGATGACATAAAGGCCTTGATACAACTTATCATATATGTTCAAACAAATCTCCTTAGTAAATTCAATGAGATGGCTAAAGAGAAAAGGGTATTAAAAAATATTGGATGAGCACAAAGAATAATTTGAAAGCATACATAGAAAAATAGCAAATCTTATGGGAATGAAAGGCACAATAAATGAAATTAAAAATACACTGGAATCATATAATAGCAGATTTAAAGAAGCAGAAGAAAGGATTGGTGAGCTTGAAGAAATGGCCTCTGAAAGCAAACATACAAAAGAACAGATGAAGAAAAGAGTGAAAAAAAATTGAACAAGTTCTCAGGGAACTAAACGACAGCAAGAGACGTGCAAACATATGTGTCATGGGTGTCCCAGAAGAAGAGTCAGGAAAAGGGGCAGAAAGAATATTTGAAGAAATAATGGTAGAAAATTCCCCAACTCTATTGAAGGACATGGACATCCATGTTCAAGAAGCACTATGTATGCCATCTGAATAAATCCAAATAGACCAACACCGGGCCACAAACTAATCAGAATGTGAAATGCCAAGACAAAGAGAGAATTCTGAGAGCAGCAAGAGAAGATCAAACCATAAAAGGGATACCCAATAAGATTAATTGCTGATTTTTAATCAGAAACCACAGAGGCAAGAAGACAGTGGTATGACATAATTAAGATACTGCAAGAGAAAAACTGCCAGCCAAAAGTCTTGTACCTGGCATGATTGTCTTTCTAAAATGAATGTGAATTTAGTATATTCACAGATAAACAGAAACTTGGAGAGTCTGTAACCGAGAGACTGGTTTTGCAGGAAATGCTAAAAGGTGTGCTACAGTCTGAAAAGAAAAGGCAGAAGACAGAGGCTGGCAAGAGAGTCTAGAAATGAAGATTATACCAATAAAAGTAACTAAAAGTCTCAAAGAGTGGTAAAAATAAAGAATGACAGGTAAAACCCAAAGGTCAAAATTGTTGAAATAAGAAATGTCTTTATAGTAATAACATTGAATGTTAATGAATTAAACTCACCAATCAAAAGACACAGACTGGCAGAATGGATAAGAAAATATAATCCACTTATATGCTGTCTACAAGGGACTCACCTTTGACCCAAGGATAGCAATAGATTGAATGTGAAAGGCTGAAAAACAATATTCCATGCATGCAGTAGCAAAAAAGAAAAAAAAAAAAAAAAAAAAAAGAAAAGCCAGAGTATCTATATTTATATCAGATGAAATATACTTTAAAAGACCCTAGTAATGTGCAATCTGAGGAGGAATTCAGGAGAAAAAAATTTCATTTACAATAGCAAATAAAAGAATCAAATTTTAGGAATAAACTTAACCATCAAAGTAAAGCACTTGTATTCAGAAAACTACAATTCATTGTTAAATCAAATAAGATCATAAATAATTGGAAGACCATTCCATGCTTGCAGATTAGAAGACTAAATATCATTAAGATGTCAATTCTGCCCAAATTGATATACAGATTCAATGCACTTCCAATAAAAATTCCACCAGCATTTTTTTTTTAAGATATGGAAAACACAATTACCAAATTTATTTGGAAGGGTAATGGGTCCTGAATAGCCAGAAACATCTTAAAAAGGAAAAGTGAAGTTGGAGGACTCTCACTTCCAGACTTTAAATTATATTACCTATGTACAGTGGTAAAAACAGCATGGTCTTGGCATAAAGACAGACACATAGACCAATGGACCCAAAGTAATGGTTCAGAAACAGACCCTCACATCTATGGTCAAGTGATTTTTGACAAGCCTGACAAACACACCCAGCCCGGATAGAACAGTCCATTCAAGAAATGGTGCTGGGAGAACTGGATATCCATAGCCAAAATAAGGAAAGACGATCCCTATACAAAAATTAACTCAAAAAGGATCAAAAACCTAAATATAAAGGCAAGAACCACAAAGCTTCTAGAAGAAAATGTAGGAAAATATCTTCAAGATCTGGTGGTAGGTTGTGGATTCTTAAGGGATAAGAGGAGGACTGAGATGGACTACTGACGTTTAATGTATGTAGAAGTTTTAATTAACTTTACAGTAAAAGTGTGGAAATATATAGAGTTGATGGTAACATATTATAGTTAGTAACAGCTGGTTTATAAATGCGAGTGTGACTGAAAATGGTAGTCGAGGGTTGTAAATGCCAATTTACAGAAAGAAAGATAGAGAATAATCTAGTATCGGAATAACACATAAACCCCGAGGTGGATGAGAATTGTGGTTGATGGTACATATGCAAAAGTGTCCTTTGTGAGCTAGAGTAGATATACGTCACTATTGCAGAGTGGTGGGAAAGTGGAGAAACATGGGAAAAATATAACTGGAGTGACCCCAAGACTGTGGTTAACAGTAATAATGTAATATTTCTGCATTTATGCCAAAGTTGTATTGTGTTGATAATGGTGGAGTAAGGAAAAAGTGTGCCAAATGTATGCTATGGACCTGGTAGTAGTCTGATGATATTATCTCATAATCTGTAACAAATATTCCACCATGGTGTGGTGTGTTGACAGAGGGGTTTTGTATGGGAATTCTGCACATTTGCATGATGGTTTTATAAGTTTACAACTTCTGTCATAACATATATTTTAAAAATTATGATAATATAGATTTGGGGGAAAATACACCAAATGTAAGATAAGGATGTTAGTTAATAGTAAGATTTTAAAAATATTCTTTCATAATTTGCAACAAATATCTCACAATAATGCAAGGTGCTGGTGGTAGGTTGATGTATGGGATGCTTGTATGATCATATGCATGTTTGTTTGTAAGTTCACAACTTTTACTATACGCTTATTGTATATGTATGTTCATGTATAAATGATATAAAATAATAATAATAGGATGGGTTGAGGACAAAATACAAGATAATCAAATATAAGATAATTTGATAAGTGGTAATATTTTGAGGATTCTTTTGATTATTAGTTAAAAATGTTTCACAACAATGCAAGGTATTGGTGGTGGGGTGAGTTATGAGAGCCCTATATGATGTTATGTATATTTGTTTTGTAAGTTCACAACTATTACTATACACTTATTGTTTATGTATGTTTATGTATGAATGACATACTTCAATAAATTAAAAAAAGAAAAAGCCTATAGAACATCTTAAAATATTACAGACAAGAATACATTTTTGTACTTATTTTCATATTGATAATTTTTAGTACGATATTAGACTAGATAGATTGATGATAGAAATAGAGAGATAGAGAGGGAGAGAGAGAGACAGTAGAGAAACAGTTAGTTACTATACATTTTCTACTTGTCTTTTACCTTTGATCCCTCCCCAAAATTGATGCCTCAATTTTGAGATGAAGTCTTATTTTCTTTGGTTAACAATTCATCCTATCCTCATAAGTTTTACAGTTAACCTCCTCCAAGTATGAATAAAATAATCATCTTACCCTAAATATAGCTCTGCCTGGGCATATTGAGATTCTCTTCAAATGCCCATTGCTGCTATTGTTGTCAAGCTAATCCTCTTTTATTGCTGATTGCCTATTACTGAAGGGATCACTCTCCTTTGTAATTTGGATGCACTCATTAATCTTCTGTAGTTTGTTCTGTCATTCTTCAGACACTGAACTCATGTCACTGATCTGAAGTTATCCTCTAACAGCCTTAATTCATTACTATTAAAACTGAAACTGCTTTGCCAGGCTTTAATGTTTACAGAGAGTTTGCTCTTAAAAGGTATTCAATTTGAGTTGATTTTTGTATATGGTGTGAGGTAGGAGTCATTTTTTTTTTAATGGAAACCAAATTTTCCCAACACAATTTATTGAGGAGACTATTCTTTCACAATTGAATAGACTTTGCCATCTTGTAAAATTTATTTGACTATAAATGTGAAATTTGGTTTTAGAGATCTCAATTCTATTCCATTGTTGCATACACTTGCAACACTGACACTGACACTGTCCCTGTGTCAGTACCATGCTGTTCTGATTACTGTTGCTTTGTAATAAGGTTTAAGACCCAGAAGTGTGAGTCTTCCAACTTCATTCTTCTCTTTCAAAATGGCTTTAACTACTCAGAGTCCCTTAACCTTCCATGTGATTTTTTTTTTTTAATCAAAGAAGCTTTAGATTACAAAAATGTTACTTCAAAAATATAGGGGATCCCCATATACTTCACTACCTCCCCCACACACACACTTTTCCCTATCAACAACATCTTCTATCAATGAGGTACATTTGTTCACAATGTGAACACACATTGAAGCACTGCCACCAATCATGGTCTACAGTCCACACCATTGTTTACGCTATGCACTGTGACGTTCTATAGGTTTAGAAAAAATGCCCAATGGCCTGCATCCCCCATTGCAATGCCATGCAGAACAATTCCAATGCCCCCAAAATGCCCCATGTTCACCTATTCTTCCCTCTTCCTCCCCTCAGAACCTCTTGGGACCACTACCTTTATGATGATTGTGTTTACCATTTCTGCAAAGAAGGTTGTTGGAATTTTTATTGGGATTGCACTAAATCTATAAATTGCTTTGGGTAGTGTGGCAGTTTGTTATAATTTATGAATCCCAAAAAAGAGATTATGTTTGTAATCTGGTCTGTTCTTCTAGGTGTGATCCCCTTTGATTGTATTAGATTCACCTAAGATGTCTTTGATTAAATTACATGATTCAACCATGTCAGTAGGACTGGACTCATGGTTGAGTCCCCGCCTCCTTAGTGAGGTGATATAAATGGACACTTACTCAAGAAGACACACAGAAGAAGAGAAAACTTGGTCATTTTGGTCCCACCATGTGACAGAAAGGAGAAGGATCACACAGCTAATGCCCTGGGAGAGCTGAGCCATTCGCCTGATAGTTTGCAGCTGAGCAGCTAGGCACCTGGAAAGTCTGGAAAGGAGCAAGACCTATGGGAGACTGATATAGGAAGCCCTGAGAGATGAGCCCTATGCCATTCTACAGCTGAGATCACAAGAAGCTGGGCCCACAGAGTATTAGGAGGAAGAAGGAAGGAGAGGCCAGGCAGAGATTGCCTGCCATTTTGCTTCAACATGTGACAGCTGTCTTTACTGAGAAAGCAACCTTGAGTTGGACTCTTCAGGCCCTTGTACCTGTAAGCTTTTACCCCCAATAAATACCCTTTATAAAATCCAACATATTTCTGGTATGTTGCATCCTTTGTATAATGTAAACTATACTCTATACTTAGTGGCAATGCTCCAAAATGTGTTCATCAATTGTAACAAATGTATCACACTAATGAAGGATGTTGTTAATGTGGGAAAATGTGGGAGGAGTAGGGAGCAGGGCATATGGGAATCCCCTATTTTTTTGGTAACATTTATGTAATCTAAATATCTTTTAAATGTATTTATATTTAAAAAAAGGAACAGTCCTTGGGGTTGGATGTGGTTCAACTGGTTGGGCATCCGTCTCCCATATGGAGGGACCCGGGTTTGATACCCGGGACCTCCAGGTAAAAAAAAAAAAAAAAAAAAAGGAACAGTCCCCAAAATAAAAAAAAAAAGAAAATTAATTCTTAATCATAAATACTTCTCAAAGACCTGAGATGTGTGCACTCTTATTCACAAAGTGAGACTAAACCCAAAGGTTTTACCCTTCTGAGATACCAGGGTTGCCAAACACATCCTCACTACTACCACCCCGAATGACTTACTACATCTCTCAAATTCACCTTAGTTGTCCATCATCCCTGCAAAGTTGATCAGGATTCTGAAACACTGTACTGATGCAGTGATTCCCCCAGCAGCTTGTTGCACCTCTTTGTGCAGATGGAGAATCAATGGTCTTTCTGCTCATCATTTCTAACAGTGGGCAGTTTGCCGACCTACTGGTGATATTGAATACCATTTATTACTTCTCAAATACCATGAAATAACAATCTCAGAGAAAAAAAAATCACTGTTCTTTTGGCAGTGGATGGAGCAACTGACTGATTAAATGTTTGTCTCCCTTTGAAATCCACCAATATAATCTGTGGAATGTTTTCCTGTTGTCCAGTTTTATTGAACTGTGATACCTGAAAGACAGGGGACAAATAAGATATGATAAACTCATCTTATATCCTTGGAAAATTCTGTAGGCCATGGTTTGGGGAGCAGAATCCAAGCAGAACCCCATGGACTCCCTTTGCTGAGAAGATGGAAATGAGAGTATAAGGAGATGAAGGAGGCTAGAGTTTCCTGACAGATTCCTATAGTCATTAAAGCTGCACATTTAGAGGATCCTGGAGCTGCAGAGGATGCCTATCAAGTATTCAGGAGAGTCCTAATCACAACATGCTGATGAATAAACTCTCTGACACTGGTGTTGGACGGGAGGTCCTATGAGAGGATGAGGGAAAAAAAGTGCCCAGTGCTCACACAGATACTTTCTGTTCCCACTACCCAGACCGGGAATTAAAACTCATAAATTTTGGGGAAATGATGGAAGAGTCTGGTTGTTCTTACCTCAGAAGTGTGTAATAATTAGTCCTGGATTAAGCCCTGCTCTGGATATCCATAACACATTTTAAAAGCAAGACCTGTTTGAATCAAACTGTTTCCAAGTAACTTAACGACATTCCAGAACAAATATCAAAGTAAAATTCATAATGCTGGGCATCCAATCAAACATTATTCTACATACAAAGAAGTCCCGTGAAGAGAGTTATCAATCAAATATAACCAACCCAGAACTTATATAGATATTAGAATTAGCAGATCAAATTTCAAAACAGTTAAGATAACTGTTTTCTGGATGTTAAAACGTAGTCATACAAAGTGTAAAAAGGTGACAATACATTCTAAAGATTTAAACTATGATGCCTAATATGAAAAATGCAACAACAAATTAGACAAAGCAACAGAAAAGGTTAGTGAACTTTTGAAGATGTAACTAACCAAAATAAAACAGAAGGAAGGGAAAAAAATTAAAAGTGTACCATTGAGGTATGGAATAATACATGTAATTGGAAATCCCAAAGGGTAAGGTGGATAGAAAATATTTAAGTAAATAATAGTGAAAACTTACAAGATCTGATGACTTTTGCAAATCTGCAGATTCAAGGTCAATGAAGGCCACACCCCAAAATTTTAAATCTATGTATAGACCATGATCTTTCACAGACTTTTTTTTTTTTTTCCCTTTTTTTTTTTTTTTATTATGGGTAAAAATCAAAATTCTCACAATACATACAAACATTTGCATAATGATATATAAATATATGTGCATATATGTGTATTTGCTTACAAAAATGTTATATATATATATATATATATATATATATATATATATACATATATTTTAAGAGGTGCTTAGATTACCTAAAATATTACACGGAACCCACTGGGATTCCCATGTTGCCCACCTCCCACACCTCCCACCACATCCCACACAAACATCTCCCACAAGTGTGGCCCACCAACCTCAATGAACTTACACATCCTGGAGCCTTGCCACCAACCATAGACCACAGTTCACACTGTAGACCACACTCTCTCCCACTCAGTTCTGAGTGGTGTGTGCTGATTTAAAATGGCCTACATCCATTGCCACA